>CAWWDY010001275.1:0-430882 GCA_963942605.1 Poecilus cupreus
TTTATGAGAAATGACGATAAAATTGCTGTTTTAAACTTGCAAAAACATTGAAAAACGATGTTTTCAACTATTCAAACTGACAAATTCATGTTTCTTCCGTGCGAAACGGCGATTTATGAGAAATGACGATAAAATTGCTGTTTTAAACTTGCAAAAACATAGAAAAACGCTGTTTTCAACTATTCAAACTGATAAATTCATGTTTCTTTCGTACGAAACGGCGATTTATGAGAAATAATGATAAAATTGCTGTTTTAAACTTGCAAAAACATAGAAAAACGCTGTTTTAAACTATTCAAACTGACAAATTCATGTTTCTTTCGTGCGAAACGGCGAATTATGAGAAATGACGATAAAATTGCTGTTTTAAAACCTGCAAAATCATTGAAAAAACGCTGTTTTCATTTATTCAAACTGACAAATTCATGTTTCTTCCGTGCGAAACGGCGATTTATGAGAAATGACGATAAATTTGCTATTTTAAACTTGCAAAAACATAGAAAAACGCTGTTTTGAACTATTCAAACTGACAAATTCATGTTTCTTTCGTGGGAAACGGCGATTTATGAGAAATGACGATAAAATTGCTGTTTTAAACTTGCAAAAACATTGAAAAACGATGTTTTCAACTATTCAAACTGACAAATTCATGTTTCTTCCGTGCGAAACGGCGATTTATGAGAAATGACGATAAATTTGCTATTTTAAACTTGCAAAAACATAGAGAAACGCTGTTTTGAACTATTCAAACTGACAAATTCATGTTTCTTTCGTGGGGAAACGGCGATTTATGAGAAATGACGATAAAATTGCTGTTTTAAACTTGCAAAAACATAGAAAAACGCTGTTTTGAACTATTCAAACTGACAAATTCATGTTTCTTTCGTGCGAAACGGCGATTTATGAGAAATGACGATAAAATTGCTGTTTTAAACTTGCAAAAACATAGAAAAACGCTGTTTTCAACTATTCAAACTGATAAATTCATGTTTCTTACGTTCGAAACGGTGGAATTTTGTGAAATCACGATAAAATTGCTGTTTTAAACTTGCAAAAACATAGAAAAAACGCTGTTTTTCAAACTATTCAAACTGATAAATTTATGTTTCTTTCGTGCGAAACGGCGATTTATGAGAAATGACGATAAAATTGCAGTTTTTAAACTTGCAAAAACATAGAAAAACGCTGTTTTCAACTATTCAAACTGATAAATTCATGTTTCTTTCGTGCGAAACGGCGATTTATGAGAAATGATGATAAAATTGCTGTTTTAAACTTACAAAAACATAGAAAAACGCTGTTTTGAACTATTCAAACTGACAAATTCATGTTTTCTTTCGTGCAAAACGGCGAATTATGAGAAATGACGATAAAATTGCTGTTTTAAACTTACAAAAACATAGAAAAATGCTGTTTTCAACTATTCAAATTGATAAATTCATGTTTCTTTACGTTCGAAACGATGGATTTTTGTGAAATCACGATAAAATTGCTGTTTTAAACTTGCAAAAAACCTTGAAAAAACGCTGTTTTCAACTATTCAAACTGATAAATTCATGTTTCTTCCGCGCGAAACG
Organism: Poecilus cupreus; assembly: GCA_963942605.1. Classification (NCBI taxonomy): domain Eukaryota; kingdom Metazoa; phylum Arthropoda; class Insecta; order Coleoptera; family Carabidae; genus Poecilus; species Poecilus cupreus. The sequence goes on from CAWWDY010001275.1 coordinate 1,578, forward strand.
GCGATTTATGAGAAATGACGATAAAATTGCTGTTTTAATCTGGCAAAAACATAGAAAAAACGCTGTTTTGAACTATTCAAACTGACAAATTCATGTTTTTTTCGTGTGAAACGGCGATTTATGAGAAATGACGATAAAATTGCTGTTTTAAAACTTGCAAAAAACATAGAAAACGCTGTTTTGAACTATTCAAACTGACAAATTCATGTTTCTTTCGTGCGAAACGGCGATTTATGAGAAATGACTATAAAATTGCTATTTTAAACTTGCAAAAAACATAGAAAAAACGCTGTTTCCAACAATTCAAACTGATAAATTCATGTTTCTTACGTTCGAAACGGTGGATTTTTGTGAAATCACGATAAAATTGCTGTTTTAAACTTGCAAAAACATTGAAAAACGCTGTTTTCAACTATTCAAACTGACAAATTCATGTTTTTTTCGTGTGAAACGGCGATTTATGAGAAATGACGATAAAATTGCTGTTTTAAACTTGCAAAAACAAAGAAAAAACGCTGTTTTGAACTATTCAAACTGACAAATTCATGTTTCTTCCGTGCGAAACGGCGATTTATGAGAAATGACGATAAAATTGCTGTTTTAAACTTGCAAAAACATAGAAAAACGCTGTTTTGAACTATTCAAACTGACAAATTCATGTTTCTTTCATGCGAAACGGCGATTTATGAGAAATGACGATAAAATTGCTGTTTAAACTTGCAAAAACATAGAAAAACGCTGTTTTCAACTATTCAAACTGATAAATTCATGTTTCTTACGTTCGAAACGGTGGAATTTTGTGAAATCACGATAAAATTGCTGTTTTAAACTTGCAAAAACATAGAAAAAACGCTGTTTTCAACTATTCAAACTGATAAATTTATGTTTCTTTCGTGCGAAACGGCGATTTATGAGAAATGACGATAAAATTGTAGTTTTAAACTTGCAAAAACATAGAAAAACGCTGTTTTCAACTATTCAAACTGATAAATTCATGTTTCTTTCGTGCGAAACGGCGATTTATGAGAAATGATGATAAAATTGCTGTTTTAAACTTACAAAAACATAGAAAAACGCTGTTTTGAACTATTCAAACTGACAAATTCATGTTTCTTTCGTGCAAAACGGCGAATTATGAGAAATGACGATAAAATTGCTGTTTTAAACTTGCAAAAACATAGAAAAATGCTGTTTTCAACTATTCAAATTGATAAATTCATGTTTCTTACGTTCGAAACGATGGATTTTGTGAAATCACGATAAAATTGCTGTTTTAAACTTGCAAAAACCTTGAAAAAACGCTGTTTTCAACTATTCAAACTGACAAATTCATGTTTCTTCCGCGCGAAACGGCGATTTATGAGAAATGACGATAAAATTGCTGTTTTAATCTTGCAAAAACATAGAAAAACGCTGTTTTGAACTATTCAAACTGACAAATTCATGTTTTTTTCGTGTGAAACGGCGATTTATGAGAAATGACGATAAATTGCTGTTTTAAACTTGCAAAAACATAGAAAACGCTGTTTTGAACTATTCAAACTGACAAATTCATGTTTCTTTCGTGCGAAACGGCGATTTATGAGAAATGACTATAAAATTGCTATTTTAAACTTGCAAAAACATAGAAAAACGCTGTTTCCAACAATTCAAACTGATAAATTCATGTTTCTTACGTTGGAAACGGTGGATTTTTGTGAAATCACGATAAAATTGCTGTTTTAAACTTGCAAAAACATTGAAAAACGCTGTTTTCAAACTATTCAAACTGACAAATTCATGTTTTTTTCGTGTGAAACGGCGATTTATGAGAAATGACAATAAAATTGCTGTTTTAACTTGCAAAAACAAAGAAAAACGCTGTTTGAACTATTCAAACTGACAAATTCATGTTTCTTCCGTGCGAAACGGCGATTTATGAGAAATGACGATAAAATTGCTGTTTTAAACTTGCAAAAACATAGAAAAACGCTGTTTTGAACTATTCAAACTGACAAATTCATGTTTCTTTCATGCGAAACGGCGATTTATGAGAAATGACGATAAAATTGCTGTTTAAACTTGCAAAAACATAGAAAAACGCTGTTTTCAACTATTCAAACTGATAAATTTATGTTTCTTTCGTGCGAAACGGCGATTTATGAGAAATGACGATAAAATTGCTGTTTTAAAATTGCAAAACATAGAAAAAACGCTGTTTTCAACTATTCAAACTGATAAATTCATGTTTCTTTCGTACGAAACGGCGATTTATGAGAAATGATGATAAAATTGCTGTTTTAAACTTGCAAAAACATAGAAAAACGCTGTTTTGAACTATTCAAACTGACAAATTCATGTTTCTTTCGTGCGAAACGGCGAATTATGAGAAATGACGATAAAATTGCTGTTTTAAACCTGCAAAAACATTGAAAACGCTGTTTTCAACTATTCAAACTGACAAATTCATGTTTCTTCCGTGCGAAACGGCGATTTATGAGAAATGACGATAAATTTGCTATTTTAAACTTGCAAAAACATAGAAAAACGCTGTTTTGAACTATTCAAACTGACAAATTCATGTTTCTTTCGTGGGAAACGGCGATTTATGAGAAATGACGATAAAATTGCTGTTTTAAACTTGCAAAAACATTGAAAAACGATGTTTTCAACTATTCAAACTGACAAATTCATGTTTCTTCCGTGCGAAACGGCGATTTATGAGAAATGACGATAAATTTGCTATTTTAAACTTGCAAAAACATAGAAAAAACGCTGTTTTGAACTATTCAAACTGACAAATTCATGTTTCTTTCGTGGGAAACGGCGATTTATGAGAAATGACGATAAAATTGCTGTTTTAAACTTGCAAAAACATAGAAAAATGCTGTTTTCAACTATTCAAATTGATAAATTCATGTTTCTTACGTTCGAAACGATGGATTTTTGTGAAATCACGATAAAATTGCTGTTTTAAACTTGCAAAAACCTTGAAAAACGCTGTTTTCAACTATTCAAACTGACAAATTCATGTTTCTTCCGCGCGAAACGGCGATTTATGAGAAATGACGATAAAATTGCTGTTTTAATCTGGCAAAAACATAGAAAAACGCTGTTTTGAACTATTCAAACTGACAAATTCATGTTTTTTTCGTGTGAAACGGCGATTTATGAGAAATGACGATAAAATTGCTGTTTTAAACTTGCAAAAACATAGAAAACGCTGTTTTGAACTATTCAAACTGACAAATTCATGTTTCTTTCGTGCGAAACGGCGATTTATGAGAAATGACTATAAAATTGCTATTTTAAACTTGCAAAAACATAGAAAAAACGCTGTTTCCAACAATTCAAACTGATAAATTCATGTTTCTTACGTTCGAAACGGTGGATTTTTGTGAAATCACGATAAAATTGCTGTTTTAAACTTGCAAAAACATTGAAAAACGCTGTTTTCAACTATTCAAACTGACAAATTCATGTTTTTTTCGTGTGAAACGGCGATTTATGAGAAATGACGATAAAATTGCTGTTTTAAAACTTGCAAAAACAAAGAAAAAACGCTGTTTTGAAACTATTCAAACTGACAAATTCATGTTTCTTCCGTGCGAAACGGCGATTTATGAGAAATGACGATAAAATTGCTGTTTAAACTTGCAAAAACATAGAAAAACGCTGTTTTGAACTATTCAAACTGACAAATTCATGTTTCTTTCATGCGAAACGGCGATTTATGTGAAATGACGATAAAATTGCTGTTTAAACTTGCAAAAACATAGAAAAACGCTGTTTTCAACTATTCAAACTGATAAATTCATGTTTCTTACGTTCGAAACGGTGGAATTTTGTGAAATCACGATAAAATTGCTGTTTTAAACTTGCAAAAACATAGAAAAACGCTGTTTTCAACTATTCAAACTGATAAATTTATGTTTCTTTCGTGCGAAACGGCGATTTATGAGAAATGACGATAAAATTGCAGTTTTAAACTTGCAAAAACATAGAAAAACGCTGTTTTCAACTATTCAAACTGATAAATTCATGTTTCTTTCGTGCGAAACGGCGATTTATGAGAAATGATGATAAAATTGCTGTTTTAAACTTACAAAAACATAGAAAAACGCTGTTTTGAACTATTCAAACTGACAAATTCATGTTTCTTTCGTGCAAAACGGCGAATTATGAGAAATGACGATAAAATTGCTGTTTTAAACTTGCAAAAACATAGAAAAATGCTGTTTTCAACTATTCAAATTGATAAATTCATGTTTCTTACGTTCGAAACGATGGATTTTTGTGAAATCACGATAAAATTGCTGTTTTAAACTTGCAAAAACCTTGAAAAACGCTGTTTTCAACTATTCAAACTGACAAATTCATGTTTCTTCCGCGCGAAACGGCGATTTATGAGAAATGACGATAAAATTGCTGTTTTAATCTTGCAAAAACATAGAAAAACGCTGTTTCCAACAATTCAAACTGATAAATTCATGTTTCTTACGTTCGAAACGGTGGATTTTTGTGAAATCACGATAAAATTGCTGTTTTAAACTTGCAAAAACATTGAAAAACGCTGTTTTCAACTATTCAAACTGACAAATTCATGTTTTTTTCGTGTGAAACGGCGATTTATGAGAAATGACGATAAAATTGCTGTTTTAAACTTGCAAAAACAAAGAAAAACGCTGTTTTGAACTATTCAAACTGACAAATTCATGTTTCTTCCGTGCGAAACGGCGATTTATGAGAAATGACGATAAAATTGCTGTTTTAAACTTGCAAAAACATAGAAAAACGCTGTTTTGAACTATTCAAACTGACAAATTCATGTTTCTTTCATGCGAAACGGCGATTTATGTGAAATGACGATAAAATTGCTGTTTAAACTTGCAAAAACATAGAAAAACGCTGTTTTCAACTATTCAAACTGATAAATTCATGTTTCTTACGTTCGAAACGGTGGAATTTTGTGAAATCACGATAAAATTGCTGTTTTAAACTTGCAAAAACATAGAAAAACGCTGTTTTCAACTATTCAAACTGATAAATTTATGTTTCTTTCGTGCGAAACGGCGATTTATGAGAAATGACGATAAAATTGCAGTTTTAAACTTGCAAAAACATAGAAAAACGCTGTTTTCAACTATTCAAACTGATAAATTCATGTTTCTTTCGTGCGAAACGGCGATTTATGAGAAATGATGATAAAATTGCTGTTTTTAAACTTACAAAAACATAGAAAAACGCTGTTTTGAACTATTCAAACTGACAAATTCATGTTTCTTTCGTGCAAAACGGCGAATTATGAGAAATGACGATAAAATTGCTGTTTTAAACTTGCAAAAACATAGAAAAATGCTGTTTTCAACTATTCAAATTGATAAATTCATGTTTCTTACGTTCGAAACGATGGATTTTTGTGAAATCACGAATAAAATTGCTGTTTTAAACTTGCAAAAACCTTGAAAAACGCTGTTTTCAACTATTCAAACTGACAAATTCATGTTTCTTCCGCGCGAAACGGCGATTTATGAGAAATGACGATAAAATTGCTGTTTTAATCTTGCAAAAACATAGAAAAACGCTGTTTTGAACTATTCAAACTGACAAATTCATGTTTTTTTCGTGTGAAACGGCGATTTATGAGAAATGACGATAAAATTGCTGTTTTAAACTTGCAAAAACATAGAAAACGCTGTTTTGAACTATTCAAACTGACAAATTCATGTTTCTTTCGTGCGAAACGGCGATTTATGAGAAATGACTATAAAATTGCTATTTTAAACTTGCAAAAACATAGAAAAACGCTGTTTCCAACAATTCAAACTGATAAATTCATGTTTCTTACGTTCGAAACGGTGGATTTTTGTGAAATCACGATAAAATTGCTGTTTTAAACTTGCAAAAACATTGAAAAACGCTGTTTTCAACTATTCAAACTGACAAATTCATGTTTTTTTCGTGTGAAACGGCGATTTATGAGAAATGACGATAAAATTGCTGTTTTAACTTGCAAAAACAAAGAAAAACGCTGTTTTGAACTATTCAAACTGACAAATTCATGTTTCTTCCGTGCGAAACGGCGATTTATGAGAAATGACGATAAAATTGCTGTTTTAAACTTGCAAAAACATAGAAAAACGCTGTTTTGAACTATTCAAACTGACAAATTCATGTTTCTTTCATGCGAAACGGCGATTTATGAGAAATGACGATAAATTGCTGTTTAAACTTGCAAAAACATAGAAAAACGCTGTTTTCAACTATTCAAACTGATAAATTTATGTTTCTTTCGTGCGAAACGGCGATTTATGAGAAATGACGATAAAATTGCTGTTTAAACTTGCAAAAACATAGAAAAACGCTGTTTTCAACTATTCAAACTGATAAATTTATGTTTCTTTCGTGCGAAACGACGATTTATGAGAAATGACGATAAAATTGCTGTTTTAAAATTGCAAAACATAGAAAAACGCTGTTTTCAACTATTCAAACTGATAAATTCATGTTTCTTTCGTACGAAACGGCGATTTATGAGAAATGATGATAAAATTGCTGTTTTAAACTTGCAAAAACATAGAAAAAACGCTGTTTGAACTATTCAAACTGACAAATTCATGTTTCTTTCGTGCGAAACGGCGAATTATGAGAAATGACGATAAAATTGCTGTTTTAAACCTGCAAAAACATTGAAAAACGCTGTTTTCAACTATTCAAACTGACAAATTCATGTTTCTTCCGTGCGAAACGGCGATTTATGAGAAATGACGATAAATTTGCTATTTTAAACTTGCAAAAACATAGAAAAACGCTGTTTTGAACTATTCAAACTGACAAATTCATGTTTCTTTCGTGGGAAACGGCGATTTATGAGAAATGACGATAAAATTGCTGTTTTAAACTTGCAAAAACATTGAAAAACGATGTTTTCAACTATTCAAACTGACAAATTCATGTTTCTTCCGTGCGAAACGGCGATTTATGAGAAATGACAATAAATTTGCTATTTTAAACTTGCAAAAACATAGAAAAACGCTGTTTTGAACTATTCAAACTGACAAATTCATGTTTCTTTCGTGGGAAACGGCGATTTATGAGAAATGACGATAAAATTGCTGTTTTAAACTTGCAAAAACATAGAAAAACGCTGTTTTGAACTATTCAAACTGACAAATTCATGTTTCTTTCGTGCGAAACGGCGATTTATGAGAAATGACGATAAAATTGCTGTTTAAACTTGCAAAAACATAGAAAAACCCTGTTTTCAACTATTCAAACTGATAAATTTATGTTTCTTTCGTGCGAAACGGCGATTTATGAGAAATGACGATAAAATTGCTGTTTAAACTTGCTAAATCATAGAAAAACGCTGTTTTCAACTATTCAAACTGATAAATTTATGTTTCTTTCGTGCGAAACGGCGATTTATGAGAAATGACGATAAAATTGCTGTTTTAAACTTGCAAAAACATAGAAAAACGCATTTTTCAACTATTCAAACTGATAAATTCATGTTTCTTTAGAGCGAAACGGCGATTTATGAGAAATGATGATAAAATTGCTGTTTTAAAATTGCAAAAACATAGAAAAACGCTGTTTTGAACTATTCAAACTGACAAATTCATGTTTCTTTCGTGCGAAACGGCGAATTATGAGAAATGACGATAAAATTGCTGTTTTAAACTTGCAAAAACATAGAAAAATGCTGTTTTCAACTATTCAAATTGATAAATTCATGTTTCTTACGTTCGAAACGCTGGATTTTTGTGAAATCACGATAAAATTGCTGTTTTAAACTTGCAAAAACCTTAAAAAACGCTGTTTTCAAATATTCAAACTGACAAATTCATGTTTCTTCCGTGCGAAACGGCGATTTATGAGAAATGACGATAAAATTTCTGTTTTAATCTTGCAAAAACATAGAAAAAACGCTGTTTTGAACTATTCAAACTGACAAATTCATGTTTTTTTCGTGTGAAACGGCGATTTATGAGAAATGACGATAAAATTGCTGTTTTAAATTTGCAAAAACATAGAAACCGCTGTTTTGAACTATTCAAACTGACAAATTCATGTTTCTTTCGTGCGAAACGGCGATTTATGAGAAATGACTATAAAATTGCTATTTTAAACTTGCAAAAACATAGAAAAACGCTGTTTTCAACAATTCAAACTGATAAATTCATGTTTCTTACGTTCGAAACGGTGGATTTTTGTGAAATCACGATAAAATTGCTGTTTTAAACTTGCAAAAACATTGAAAAACGCTGTTTTCAACTATTCAAACTGACAAATTCATGTTTTTTTCGTGTGAAACGGCGATTTATGAGAAATTACGATAAAATTGCTGTTTTAAACTTGCAAAAACATAGAAAACACGCTGTTTTGAACTATTCAAACTGACAAATTCATGTTTCTTCCGTGCGAAACGGCGATTTATGAGAAATGACGATAAAATTGCTGTTTTAAACTTGCAAAAACATAGAAAAAACGCTGTTTTGAACTATTCAAACTGACAAATTCATGTTTCTTTCGTGCGAAACGGCGAATTATGAGAAATGAATATAAAATTGCTGTTTTAAACCTGCAAAAACATTGAAAAACGCTGTTTTCAATTATTCAAACTGACAAATCATGTTTCTTCCGTGCGAAACGGCGATTTATGAGAAATGACGATAAATTTGCTATTTTAAACTTGCAAAAACATAGAAAAACGCTGTTTTGAACTATTCAAACTGACAAATTCATGTTTTTTTCGTGTGAAACGGCGATTTATGAGAAATGACTATAAAATGGCTGTTTTAAACTTGCAAAAACATAGCAAAACGCTGTTTTGAACTATTCAAACTGACAAATTCGTGTTTCTTTCGTGCGAAACGGCGATTTATGAGAAATGACGATAAAATTGCTGTTTTAAACTTGCAAAAACATAGAAAAACGCTGTTTTCAACTATTCAAACTGATAAATTCATGTTTCTTACGTTCGAAACGGTGGAATTTTGTGAAATCACGATAAAATTGCTGTTTTAAACTTGCAAAAACATAGAAAAAACGCTGTTTTCAACTATTCAAACTGATAAATTTATGTTTCTTTCGTGCGAAACGGCGATTTATGAGAAATGACGATAAAATTGCTGTTTTAAACTTGCAAAAACATAGAAAAACGCTGTTTTCAACTATTCAAACTGATAAATTCATGTTTCTTTCGTGCGAAACGGCGATTTATGAGAAATGATGATAAAATTGCTGTTTTAAACTTGCAAAAACATAGAAAAACGCTGTTTTGAACTATTCAAACTGACAAAATTCATGTTTCTTTCGTGCAAAACGGCGAATTATGAGAAATGACGATAAAATTGCTGTTTTAAACTTGCAAAAACATAGAAAAATGCTGTTTTCAACTATTCAAATTGATAAATTCATGTTTCTTACGTTCGAAACGATGGATTTTTGTAAAATCACGATAAAATTGCTGTTTTAAACTTGCAAAAACCTTGAAAAACGCTGTTTTCAACTATTTAAACTGATAAATTTATGTTTCTTTCGTGCGAAACGACGATTTATGAGAAATGACGATAAAATTGCTGTTTTAAAATTGCAAAACATAGAAAAACGCTGTTTTCAACTATTCAAACTGATAAATTCATGTTTCTTTCGTACGAAACGGCGATTTATGAGAAATGATGATAAAATTGCTGTTTTAAACTTGCAAAAACATAGAAAAACGCTGTTTTTGAACTATTCAAACTGACAAATTCATGTTTCTTTCGTGCGAAACGGCGAATTATGAGAAATGACGATAAAATTGCTGTTTTTAAACCTGCAAAAACATTGAAAAAACGCTGTTTTCAACTATTCAAACTGACAAATTCATGTTTCTTCCGTGCGAAACGGCGATTTATGAGAAATGACGATAAATTTGCTATTTTAAACTTGCAAAAACATAGAAAAACGCTGTTTTGAACTATTCAAACTGACAAATTCATGTTTTTTTCGTGTGAAACGGCGATTTATGAGAAATGACGATAAAATTGCTGTTTTAAACTTGCAAAAACATAGAAAAACGCTGTTTTGAACTATTCAAACTGACAAATTCATGTTTCTTTCGTGCGAAACGGCGATTTATGAGAAATGACGATAAAATTGCTGTTTTAAACTTGCAAAAACATAGAAAAACGCTGTTTTCAACTATTCAAACTGATAAATTCATGTTTCTTACGTTCGAAACGGTGGAATTTTGTGAAATCACGATAAAATTGCTGTTTTAAACTTGCAAAAACATAGAAAAACGCTGTTTTCAACTATTCAAACTGATAAATTTATGTTTCTTTCGTGCGAAACGGCGATTTATGAGAAATGACGATAAAATTGCTGTTTTAAACTTGCAAAAACATAGAAAAACGCTGTTTTCAACTATTCAAACTGATAAATTCATGTTTCTTTCGTGCGAAACGGCGATTTATGAGAAATGATGATAAAATTGCTGTTTTAACTTGCAAAAACATAGAAAAACGCTGTTTTGAACTATTCAAACTGACAAATTCATGTTTCTTTCATGCAAAACGGCGAATTATGAGAAATGACGATAAAATTGCTGTTTTAAACTTGCAAAAACATAGAAAAATGCTGTTTTCAACTATTCAAATTGATAAATTCATGTTTCTTACGTTCGAAACGATGGATTTTTGTGAAATCACGATAAAATTGCTGTTTTAAACTTGCAAAAACCTTGAAAAACGCTGTTTTCAACCATTTCAACTGACAAATTCATGTTTCTTCCGTGCGAAACGGCGATTTATGAGAAATGACGATAAAATTGCTGTTTTAATCTTGCAAAAACATAGAAAAACGCTGTTTTGAACTATTCAAACTGACAAATTCATGATCTTTTCGTGTGAAACGGCGATTATGAGAAATGACGATAAAATTGCTGTTTTAAACTTTTAAACTTGCAAAAACATAGAGTAATGCTGTTTTCAACTATTCAAATTGATAAATTCATGTTTCTTACGTTCAATACGATGGATTTTTTGTGAAATCACGATAAAATTGCTGTTTTAAACTTGCAAAAACCTTGAAAAAACGCTGTTTTCAATTATTCAAACTGACAAATTCATTTTTCTTCCGTGCGAAACGGCGAATTATGAGAAATGACGATAAATTGCTGTTTTAAACTTGCAAAAACATTGAAAAACGCTGTTTTCAACTATTCAAACTGACAAATTCATGTTTCTTTCGTGCGAAACGGCGATTTATGAGAAATGACGATAAAATTGCTGTTTTAAACTTGCAAAAACATAGAAAAACGCTGTTTTCAACTATTTAAACTGATAAATTCTTGTTTCTTACGTTCGAAAAAGTGGATTTTTGTGAAATCACGATAAAATTGCTGTTTTAAACTTGCAAAAACATTGAAAAACGCTGTTTTCAACTATTCAAACTGACAAATTCATCTTTCTTCCGTGCGAAACGGCGATTTATGAGAAATGACGATAAAATTGCTGTTTTAAACTTGCAAAAACATAGAAAAACGCTGTTTTCAACTATTCAAACTGATAAATTCATTTTTCTTACGTTCGAAACGGTGGATTTTGTGAAATCACGATAAAATTGCTGTTTTAAACTTGCAAAAACCTTGAAAAAACGCTGTTTTCAACTATTCAAACTGACAAATTCATGTTTCTTCCGTGCGAAACGGCGATTTATGAAAAATGACGATAAAATTGCTGTTTTAAAACTTGCAAAAACATAGAAAAACGCTGTTTTGAACTATTCAAACTGACAAATTCATCTTTCTTCCGTGCGAAACGGTGATTTATGAGAAATGACGATAAAATTGCTGTTTTAAACTTGCAAAAACATAAAAAAACGCTGTTTTGAACTATTCAAACTGACAAATTCATGTTTCTTTCGTGAGAAACGGCGATTTATGAGAAATGACGATAAAATTGCTGTTTTAAACTTGCAAAAACATAGAAAAACGCTGTTTTCAAACTATTCAAACTGATAAATTCATGTTTCTTTCGTGCGAAACGGCGATTTATGAGAAATGACGATAAAATTTCTGTTTTAAACTTGCAAAAACATAGAAAAACGCTGTTTTGAACTATTCAAACTGACAAATTCATGTTTTTTTCGTGTGAAACGGCGATTTATGAGAAATGACGATAAAATTGCTGTTTTAAACTTGCAAAAACATAGAAAAAACGCTGTTTTGAACTATTCAAACTGACAAATTCATGTTTCTTTCGTGTGAAACGGCGATTTATGAGAAATGACGATAAAATTGCTGTTTTAAACTTGCAAAAACATAAAAAAACGCTGTTTTGAACTATTCAAACTGATAAATTCATGTTTCTTTCGTGCGAAACGGCGATTTATGAGAAATGACGATAAAATTGCTGTTTTAAACTTGCAAAAACATAGAAAAACGCTGTTTTGAACTATTCAAACTGACAAATTCATGTTTCTTTCGTGCGAAACGGCGATTTATGAGAAATGACGAAAAAATTGCTCTTTTAAAATTGCAAAAACATAGAAAAACGCTGTTTTGAACTATTCAAACTGATAAATTCATGTTTCTTACGTTCGAAACGGTGGATTTTTGTGATATCACGATAAAATTGCTGTTTTAAACTTGCAAAAACATTGAAAAACGCTGTTTTGAACTATTCAAACTGACAAATTCATGTTTCTTTCTTGCGAAACGGCGATTTATGAGAAATGACGATAAAATTGCTGTTTTAAACTTGCAAAAACATAGAAAAACGCTGTTTTCAACTATTTAAACTGATAAATTCTTGTTTCTTACGTTCGAAAAAGTGGATTTTTGTGAAATCTCGATAAAATTGCTGTTTTAAACTTGCAAAAACATTGAAAAACACTGTTTTCAACTATTCAAACTGACAAATTCATCTTTCTTCCGTGCGAAACGGCGATTTATGAGAAATGACGATAAAATTGCTGTTTTAAACTTGCAAAAACATAGAAAAACGCTGTTTTCAACTATTCAAACTGATAAATTCATTTTTTTTACGTTCGAAACGGTGGATTTTTGTGAAATCACGATAAAATTGCTGTTTTAAACTTGCAAAAACATAGAAAAACGCTGTTTTGAACTATTCAAACTGATAAATTCATGTTTATTTCGTGCAAAACGGCGATTTATGAGAAATGACGATAAAATTGCTGTTTTAAATTTGCAAAAACATAGAAAAACGCTGTTTTCAACTATTCAAACTGATAAATTCATTTTTCTTACGTTCGAAACGGTGGATTTTTGTGAAATCACGATAAAATTGCTGTTTTAAACTTGCAAAAACATAGAAAAACGCTGTTTTGAACTATTCAAACTGACAAATTCATGTTTCTTTCGTGCGAAACGGCGATTTATGAGAAATGACGATAAAATTGCTGTTTTAAACTTGCAAAAACATAAAAAAACGCTGTTTTGAACTATTCAAACTGATAAATTCATGTTTCTTACGTTCGAAAAGGTGGATTTTTGTGAAATCACAATAAAATTGCTGTCTTAAACTTGCAAAAACATTGAAAAACGCTGTTTTCAACTATTCAAACTGACAAATTCATGTTTCTTCCGTGCGAAACGGCGATTTATGAGAAATGACGATAAAATTGCTGTTTTAAACTTGCAAAAACATAGAAAAACGCTGTTTTGAACTATTCAAACTGACAAATTCATGTTTCTTTCGTGTGAAACGGCGATTTATGAGAAATGACGATAAAATTGCTATTTTAAACTTGCATAAACATAGAAAAACGCTGTTTTGAACTATTCAAACTGACAAATTCATGTTTCTTTTGTGCGAAACGGCGATCTATGAGAAATGACGATAAAATTTTTGTTTTAAACTTGCAAAAACATAGAAAAAACGCTGTTTTCAACTATTCAAACTGATAAATTCATGTTTCTTAAGTTCGAAACCGTTGATTTTTGTGAAATCACGATAAAATTGCTGTTTTAAACTTGCAAAAACATAGAAAAACGCTGTTTTGAACTATTCAAACTGACAAATTCATGTTTCTTTCGTGCGAAACGGCGATTTGTGAGAAATGACGATAAAATTGCTGTTTTAAACTTGCAAAAACATAGAAAAACGCTGTTTTCAACTATTCAAACTGATAAATTCATGTTTCTTTCGTGCGAAACGGCGATTTATGAGAAATGACGATAAAATTTCTGTTTTAAACTTGCAAAAACATAGAAAAACGCTGTTTTGAACTATTCAAACTGACAAATTCATGTTTCTTTCGTGCGAAACGGCGATTTATGAGAAATGACGAAAAAATTGCTGTTTTAAAATTGCAAAAACATAGAAAAACGCTGTTTTGAACTATTCAAACTGATAAATTTATGTTTCTTACGTTCGAAACGGTGGATTTTTGTGATATCACGATAAAATTGCTGTTTTAAACTTGCAAAAACATTGAAAAACGCTGTTTTGAACTATTCAAACTGACAAATTCATGTTTCTTTCGTGCGAAACGGCGATTTATGAGAAATGACGATAAAATTGCTGTTTTTAAACTTGCAAAAACATAGAAAAACGCTGTTTTTAACTATTTAAACTGATAAATTCATGTTTCTTACGTTCGAAAAAGTGGATTTTTGTGAAATCACGATAAAATTGCTGTTTTAAACTTGCAAAAACATTGAAAAACGCTGTTTTCAACAATTCAAACTGACAAATTCGTCTTTCTTCCGTGCGAAACGGCGATTTATGAGAAATGACGATAAAATTGCTGTTTTAAACTTGCAAAAACATAGAAAAACGCTGTTTTCAACTATTCAAACTGATAAATTCATTTTTCTTACGTTCAAAACGGTGGATTTTTGTGAAATCACGATAAAATTGCTGTTTTAAACTTGCAAAAACATAGAAAAACGCTGTTTTGAACTATTCAAACTGACAAATTCATGTTTCTTTCGTGCAAAACGACGATTTATGAGAAATGACGAAAAATTGCTGTTTTAAACTTGCAAAAACATAGAAAAACGCTGTTTTCAACTATTCAAACTGATAAATTCATTTTTCTTACGTTCGAAACGGTGGATTTTTGTGAAATCACGATAAAATTGCTGTTTTAAACTTGCAAAAACATAGAAAAACGCTGTTTTGAACTATTCAAACTGACAAATTCATGTTTCTTTCGTGCGAAACGGCGATTTATGAGAAATGACGATAAAATTGCTGTTTTTAAACTTGCAAAAACATAGAAAAACGCTGTTTTGAACTATTCAAACTGATAAATTCATGTTTATTACGTTCGAAAAGGTGGATTTTTGTGAAATCACAATAAAATTGCTGTCTTAAACTTGCAAAAACATTGAAAAACGCTGTTTTCAACTATTCAAACTGACAAATTCATGTTTCTTCCGTGCGAAACGGCGATTTATGAAAAATGACGATAAAATTGCTGTTTTAAACTTGCAAAAACATAGAAAAACGCTGTTTTGTACTATTCAAACTGACAAATTCATGTTTCTTTCGTGTGAAACGGCGATTTATGAGAAATGACGATAAAATTGCTATTTTAAACTTGCATAAACATAGAAAAACGCTGTTTTGAACTATTCAAACTGACAAATTCATGTTTCTTTTGTGCGAAACGGCGATTTATGAGAAATGACGATAAAATTGCTGTTTTAAACTTCAAAAACATAGAAAAACGCTGTTTTCAACTATTCAAACTGATAAATTCATGTTTCTTTCGTGCGAAACGGCGATTTATGACAAATGACGATAAAATTGCTGTTTTAAACATGCAAAAACATAGAAAAACGCTGTTTTGAACTATTCAAACTGACAAATTCATGTTTTTTTCGTGTGAAACGGTGATTTATGAGAAATGTCGATAAAATTGCTGTTTTAAACTTGCAAAAACATAGAAAAACGCTGTTTTGAACTATTCAAACTGACAAATTCATGTTTCTTTCGTGCGAAACAGCGATTTATGAGAAATGACGATAAAATTTTTGTTTTAAACTTGCAAAAACATAGAAAAACGCTGTTTTCAACTATTCAAACAGATAAATTCATGTTTCTTACTTTCGAAACGGTGGATTTTTGTGAAATCACGATAAAATTGCTGTTTTAAACTTGCAAAAACATAGAAAAACGCTGTTTTGAACTATTCAAACTGACAAATTCATGTTTCTTTCGAGCGAAACGGCGATTTATGAGAAATGACGATAAAATTGCTGTTTTAAACTTGCAAAAACATAGAAAAACGCTGTTTTCAATTATTCAAACTGATAAATTCATGTTTCTTACGTTCGAAACGGTGGATTTTTGTGAAATCACGATAAAATTGCTGTTTTAAACTTGCAAAAACATAGAAAAACGCTGTTTTGAACTATTCAAACTGACAAATTCATGTTTCTTTCGTGCGAAACGGCGATTTATGAGAAATGACGATAAAATTGCTGTTTTAAAATTGCAAAAACATAGAAAAACGCTGTTTTGAACTATTCAAACTGATAAATTCATGTTTCTTACGTTCGAAACGGTGGATTTTTGTGATATCACGATAAAATTGCTGTTTTAAACTTGCAAAAACATTGAAAAACGCTGTTTTGAACTATTCAAACTGACAAATTCATGTTTCTTTCGTGCGAAACGGCGATTTATGAGAAATGACGATAAAATTGCTGTTTTAAACTTGCAAAAACATAGAAAAACGCTGTTTTCAACTATTTAAAATGATAAATTCATGTTTCTTACGTTCGAAAAAGTGGATTTTTGTGAAATCACGATAAAATTGCTGTTTTAAACTTGCAAAAACATTGAAAAACGCTGTTTTCAACTATTCAAACTGACAAATTCATCTTTCTTCCGTGCGAAACGGCGATTTATGAGAAATGACGATAAAATTGCTGTTTTAAACTTGCAAAAACATAGAAAAACTCTGTTTTCAACTATTCAAACTGATAAATTCATTTTTCTTACGTTCGAAACGGTGGATTTTTGTGAAATCACGATAAAATTGCTGTTTTAAACTTGCAAAAACATAGAAAAACGCTGTTTTGAACTATTCAAACTGACAAATTCATGTTTCTTTCGTGCAAAACGGCGATTTATGAGAAATGACGATAAAATTGCTGTTTTAAACTTGCAAAAACATAGAAAAAACGCTGTTTTCAACTATTCAAACTGATAAATTCATTTTTCTTACGTTCGATACGGTGGATTTTTGTGAAATCACGATAAAATTGCTGTTTTAAAATTGCAAAAACATAGAAAAACGCTGTTTTGAACTATTCAAACTGACAAATTCATATTTCTTTCGTGCGAAACGGCGATTTATGAGAAATGACGATAAAATTGCTGTTTTAAACTTGCAAATACATAGAAAAACGCTGTTTTGAACTATTCAAACTGATAAATTCATGTTTCTTACGTTCGAAAAGGTGGATTTTTGTGAAATCACAATAAAATTGCTGTCTTAAACTTGCAAAAACATTGAAAACGCTGTTTTCAACTATTCAAACTGACAAATTCATGTTTCTTCCGTGCGAAACGGCGATTTATGAAAAATGACGATAAAATTGCTGTTTTAAACTTGCAAAAACATAGAAAAACGCTGTTTTGAACTATTCAAACTGACAAATTCATGTTTCTTCCGTGTGAAACGGCGATTTATGAGAAATGACGATAAAATTGCTATTTTAAACTTGCATAAACATAGAAAAACGCTGTTTTGAACTATTCAAACTGACAAATTCATGTTTTTTTTGTGCGAAACGGCGATTTATGAGAAATGACGATAAAATTGCTGTTTTAAACTTCAAAAACATAGAAAAACGCTGTTTTCAACTATTCAAACTGATAAATTCATGTTTCTTTCGTGCGAAACGGCGATTTATGAGAAATGACGATAAAATTGCTGTTTTAAACTTGCAAAAACATAGAAAAACGCTGTTTTGAACTATTCAAACTGACAAATTCATGTTTTTTTCGTGTGAAACGGCGATTTATGAGAAATGTCGATAAAATTGCTGTTTTAAACTTGCAAAAACATAGAAAAACGCTGTTTTGAACTATTCAAACTGACAAATTCATGTTTCTTTCGTGCGAAACAGCGATTTATGAGAAATGACGATAAAATTTTTGTTTTAAACTTGCAAAAACATAGAAAAACGCTGTTTTCAACTATTCAAACAGATAAATTCATGTTTCTTACGTTCGAAACGGTGGATTTTTGTGAAATCACGATAAAATTGCTGTTTTAAACTTGCAAAAACATAGAAAAACGCTGTTTTGAACTATTCAAACTGACAAATTCATGTTTCTTTCGAGCGAAACGGCGATTTATGAGAAATGACGATAAAATTGCTGTTTTAAACTTGCAAAAACATAGAAAAACGCTGTTTTCAATTATTCAAACTGATAAATTCATGTTTCTTACGTTCGAAACGGTGGATTTTTGTGAAATCACGATAAAATTGCTGTTCTAAACTTGCAAAAACATAGAAAAACGCTGTTTTGAACTATTCAAACTGACAAATTCATGTTTCTTTCGTGCGAAACGGCGATTTATAAGAAATGACGATAAAATTGCTGTTTTAAAATTGCAAAAACATAGAAAAACGCTGTTTTGAACTTTTCAAACTGATAAATTCATGTTTCTTACGTTCGAAACGGTGGATTTTTGTGATATCACGATAAAATTGCTGTTTTAAACTTGCAAAAACATTGAAAAACGCTGTTTTGAACTATTCAAACTGACAAATTCATGTTTCTTTCGTGCGAAACGGCGATTTATGAGAAATGACGATAAAATTGCTGTTTTAAACTTGCAAAAACATAGAAAAACGCTGTTTTCAACTATTTAAACTGATAAATTCATGTTTCTTACGTTCGAAAAAGTGGATTTTTGTGAAATCACGATAAAATTGCTGTTTTAAACTTGCAAAAACATTGAAAAACGCTGTTTTCAACTATTCAAACTGACAAATTCATCTTTCTTCCGTGCGAAACGGCGATTTATGAGAAATGACGATAAAATTGCTGTTTTAAACTTGCAAAAACATAGAAAAACGCTGTTTTCAACTATTCAAACTGATAAATTAATTTTTCTTACGTTCGAAACGGTGGATTTTTGTGAAATCACGATAAAATTGCTGTTTTAAACTTGCAAAAACATAGAAAAACGCTGTTTTCAACTATTCAAACTGATAAATTCATTTTTCTTACGTTCGAAACGGTGGATTTTTGTGAAATCACGATAAATTGCTGTTTTATACTTGCAAAAACATTGAAAAACGCTGTTTTCAACTATTCAAACTGACAAATTCATGTTTCTTCCGTGCGAAACGGCGATTTATGAAAAATGACGATAAAATTGCTGTTTTAAACTTGCAAAAACATAGAAAAACGCTGTTTTGAACTATTCAAACTGACAAATTCATGTTTCTTTCGTGTGAAACGGCGATTTATGAGAAATGACGATAAAATTGCTATTTTAAACTTGCATAAACATAGAAAAACGCTGTTTTGAACTATTCAAACTGACAAATTCATGTTTCTTTTGTGCGAAACGGCGATTTATGAGAAATGACGATAAAATTGCTGTTTTAAACTTCAAAAACATAGAAAAACGCTGTTTTCAACTATTCAAACTGATAAATTCATGTTTCTTACGTTCGAAACGGTGGATTTTTGTGATATCACGATAAAATTGCTGTTTTAAACTTGCAAAAACATTGAAAAACGCTGTTTTAAACTATTCAAACTGACAAATTCATGTTTCTTTCGAGCGAAACGGCGATTTATGAGAAATGACGATAAAATTGCTGTTTTAAACTTGCAAAAACATAGAAAAACGCTGTTTTCAATTATTCAAACTGATAAATTCATGTTTCTTACGTTCGAAACGGTGGATTTTTGTGAAATCACGATAAAATTGCTGTTTTAAACTTGCAAAAACATTGAAAAACGCTGTTTTCAACTATTCAAACTGACAAATTCATGTTTCTTCCTGGCGAACGGCGATTTATGAGAAATGACGATAAAATTGCTGATTTAAACTTGCAAAAACGTAGAAAAACGCTGTTTTGAACTATTCAAACTGACAAATTCATGTTTCTTTCGAGCGAAACGGCGATTTATGAGAAATGACGATAAAATTGCTGTTTTAAACTTGCAAAAACATAGAAAAACGCTGTTTTCAATTATTCAAACTGATAAATTCATGTTTCTTACGTTCGAAACGGTGGATTTTTGTGAAATCACGATAAAATTGCTGTTTTAAACTTGCAAAAACATTGAAAAACGCTGTTTTCAACTATTCAAACTGACAAATTCATGTTTCTTCCTGGCGAACGGCGATTTATGAGAAATGACGATAAAATTGCTGTTTTAAACTTGCAAAAACATAGAAAAACGCTGTTTTCAACTATTTAAACTGATAAATTCATGTTTCTTACGTTCGAAAAAGTGGATTTTTGTGAAATCACGATAAAATTGCTGTTTTAAACTTGCAAAAACATTGAAAAACGCTGTTTTCAACTATTCAAACTGACAAATTCATCTTTCTTCCGTGCGAAACGGCGATTTATGAGAAATGACGATAAAATTGCTGTTTTAAACTTGAAAAAACATAGAAAAACGCTGTTTTCAACTATTCAAACTGATAAATTCATTTTTCTTACGTTCGAAACGGTGGATTTTTGTGAAATCACGATAAAATTGCTGTTTTAAACTTGCAAAAACATAGAAAAACGCTGTTTTGAACTATTCAAACTGACAAATTCATGTTTCTTTCGTGCAAATCGGCGATTTATGAGAAATGGCGATAAAATTGCTGTTTTAAACTTGCAAAAACATAGAAAAACGCTGTTTTCAACTATTCAAACTGATAAATTCATTTTTCTTACGTTCGAAACGGTGGATTTTTGTGAAATCACGATAAATTGCTGTTTTAAACATGCAAAAACATAGAAAAACGCTGTTTTGAACTATTCAAACTGACAAATTCATGTTTCTTTCGTGCGAAACGGCGATTTATGAGAAATGACGATAAAATTGCTGTTTTAAACTTGCAAAAACATAGAAAAACGCTGTTTTGAACTATTCAAACTGATAAATTCATGTTTCTTACGTTCGAAAAGGTGGATTTTTGTGAAATCACAATAAAATTGCTGTCTTAAACTTGCAAAAACATTGAAAAACGCTGTTTTCAACTATTCAAACTGACAAATTCATGTTTCTTCCGTGCGAAACGGCGATTTATGAAAAATGACGATAAAATTGCTGTTTTAAACTTGCAAAAACATAGAAAAACGCTGTTTTGAACTATTCAAACTGACAAATTCATGTTTCTTTCGTGTGAAACGGCGATTTATGAGAAATGACGATAAAATTGCTATTTTAAACTTGCATAAACATAGAAAAACGCTGTTTTGAACTATTCAAACTGACAAATTCATGTTTCTTTTGTGCGAAACGGCGATTTATGAGAAATGACGATAAAATTGCTGTTTTAAACTTCAAAAACATAGAAAAACGCTGTTTTCAACTATTCAAACTGATAAATTCATGTTTCTTACGTTCGAAACGGTGGATTTTTGTGATATCACGATAAAATTGCTGTTTTAAACTTGCAAAAACATTGAAAAACGCTGTTTTCAACTATTCAAACTGACAAATTCATGTTTCTTTCGAGCGAAACGGCGATTTATGAGAAATGACGATAAAATTGCTGTTTTAAACTTGCAAAAACATAGAAAAACGCTGTTTTCAATTATTCACACTGATAAATTCATGTTTCTTACGTTCGAAACGGTGGATTTTTGTGAAATAACGATAAAATTGCTGTTTTAAACTTGCAAAAACATTGAAAAACGCTGTTTTCAACTATTCAAACTGACAAATTCATGTTTCTTCCTGGCGAAAGGCGATTTATGAGAAATGACGATAAAATTGCTGATTTAAACTTGCAAAAACATAGAAAAACGCTGTTTTGAACTATTCAAACTGACAAATTCATGTTTCTTTCGTGCGAAACGGCGATTTATGAGAAATGACGATAAAATTGCTGTTTTAAACTTCAAAAACATAGAAAAACGCTGTTTTCAACTATTCAAACTGATAAATTCATGTTTCTTTCGTGCGAAACGGCGATTTATTAGAAATGACGATAAAATTGCTGTTTTAAACTTGCAAAAACATAGAAAAACGCTGTTTTGAACTCTTCAAACTGACAAATTCATGTTTTTTTCGTGTGAAACGGCGATTTATGAGAAATGTCGATAAAATTGCTGTTTTAAACTTGCAAAAACATAGAAAAACGCTGTTTTGAACTATTCAAACTGACAAATTCATGTTTCTTTCGTGCGAAACGGCGATTTATGAGAAATGACAATAAAATTTTTGTTTTAAACTTGCAAAAACATAGAAAAACGCTGTTTTCAACTATTCAAACTGATAAATTCATGTTTCTTACGTTCGAAACGGTGGATTTTTGTGAAATCACGATAAAATTGCTGTTTTAAACTTACAAAAACATAGAAAAACGCTGTTTTCAACTATTCAAACTGACAAATTAATGTTTCTTCCTGGCGAAACGGCGATTTATGAGAAATGACGTTAAAATTGCTGTTTTAAACTTGCAAAAACATAGAAAAACGCTGTTTTGAACTATTCAAACTGACAAATTCATGTTTCTTTCGTGCGAAACGGCGATTTATGAGAAATGACGATAAAATTGCTGTTTTAAACTTGCAAAAACATAGAAAAAACGCTGTTTTCAACTATTCAAACTGATAAATTCATGTTTCTTTCGTGCGAAACGGCGATTTATAAGAAATGACGATAAAATTTCTGTTTTAAACTTGCAAAAACATATAAAAACGCTGTTTTGAACTATTCAAACTGACAAATTCATGTTTTTTTCGTGTGAAACGGCGATTTATGAGAAATGACGATAAAATTGCTGTTTTAAACTTGCAAAAACATAGAAAAACGCTGTTTTGAACTATTCAAACTGACAAATTCATGTTTCTTTCGTGTGAAACGGCGATTTATGAGAAATGACGATAAAATTGCTGTTTTAAACTTGCAAAAACATAAAAAAACGCTGTTTTGAACTATTCAAACTGACAAATTCATGTTTCTTTCGTGCGAAACGGCGATTTATGAGAAATGACGATAAAATTGCTGTTTCAAACTTGCAAAAACATAGATAAACGCTGTTTTGAACTATTCAAACTGACAAATTCATGGTTCTTTCGTGTGAAACGGCGATTTATGAGAAATGACGATAAAATTGCTGTTTTAAAATTGCAAAAACATAGAAAAACGCTGTTTTGAACTATTCAAACTGACAAATTCATGTTTCTTACGTTCGAAACGGTGGATTTTTGTGATATCACGATAAAATTGCTGTTTTAAACTTGCAAAAACATTGAAAAACGCGGTTTTGAACTATTCAAACTGACAAATTCATGTTTCTTTCGTGCGAAACGGCGATTTATGAGAAATGACGATAAAATTGCTGTTTTAAACTTGCAAAAACATAGAAAAACTCTGTTTTGAACTATTCAAACTGACAAATTCATGTTTCTTTCGTGCGAAACGGCGATTTATGAGAAATGACGATAAAATTGCTGTTTTAAAATTGCAAAAACATAGAAAAACGCTGTTTTGAACTATTCAAACTGACAAATTCATGTTTCTTACGTTCGAAACGGTGGATTTTTGTGATATCACGATAAAATTGCTGTTTTAAACTTGCAAAAACATTGAAAAACGCGGTTTTGAACTATTCAAACTGACAAATTCATGTTTCTTTCGTGCGAAACGGCGATTTATGAGAAATGACGATAAAATTGCTGTTTTAAACTTGCAAAAACATAGAAAAACGCTGTTTTCAACTATTTAAACTGATAAATTCATGTTTCTTATGTTCGAAAAAGTGGATTTTTGTGAAATCACGATAAAATTGCTGTTTTAAACTTGCAAAAACATTGAAAAACGCTGTTTTCAACTATTCAAACTGACAAATTCATCTTTCTTCCGTGCGAAACGGCGATTTATGAGAAATGACGATAAAATTGCTGTTTTAAACTTGCAAAAACATAGAAAAACGCTGTTTTCAACTATTCAAACTGATAAATTCATTTTTCTTACATTCGAAACGGTGGATTTTTGTGAAATCACGATAAAATTGCTGTTTTAAACTTGCAAAAACATAGAAAAACGCTGTTTTGAACTATACAAACTGACAAATTCATGTTTCTTTCGTGCGAAACGGCGATTTATGAGAAATGACGATAAAATTGCTGTTTTAAACTTGCAAAACATAAAAAAACGCTGTTTTGAACTATTCAAACTGAAAAATTCATGTTTCTTACGTTCGAAAAGGTGGATTTTTGTGAAATCACAATAAAATTGCTGTCTTAAACTTGCAAAAACATTGAAAAACGCTGTTTTCAACTATTCAAACTGACAAATTCATGTTTTTTCCGTGCGAAACGGCGATTTATGAGAATTGACGATAAAATTGCTGTTTTAAACTTGCAAAAACATAGAAAAACGCTGTTTTGAACTATTCAAACTGACAAATTCATGTTTCTTTCGTGTGAAACGGCGATTTATGAGAAATGACGATAAAATTGCTATTTTAAACTTGCAAAAACATAGAAAAACGCTGTTTTCAACTATTCAAACTGATAAATTCATTTTTCTTACGTTCGAAACGGTGGATTTTTGTGAAATCACGATAAAATTGCTGTTTTAAACTTGCAAAAACATAGAAAAACGCTGTTTTGAACTATTTAAACTGACAAATTCATGTTTCTTTCGTGCGAAACGGCGATTTATGAGAAATGACGATAAAATTGCTGTTTTAAACTTGCAAAAACATAGAAAAACGCTGTATTGAACTATTCAAACTGAAAAATTCATGTTTCTTACGTTCGAAAAGGTGGATTTTTGTGAAATCACAATAAAATTGCTGTCTTAAACTTGCAAAAACATTGAAAAACGCTGTTTTCAACTATTCAAACTGACAAATTCATGTTTCTTCCGTGCGAAACGGCGATTTATGAGAAATGACGATAAAATTGCTGTTTTAAACTTGCAAAAACATAGAAAAACGCTGTTTTGAACTATTCAAACTGACAAATTCATGTTTCTTTCGTGTGAAACGGCGATTTATGAGAAATGACGATAAAATTGCTATTTTAAACTTGCATAAACATAGAAAAACGCTGTTTTGAACTATTCAAACTGACAAATTCATGTTTCTTTTGTGCGAAACGGCGATTTATGAGAAATGACGATAAAATTGCTGTTTTAAACTTCAAAAACATAGAAAAACGCTGTTTTCAACTATTCAAACTGATAAATTCATGTTTCTTTCGTGCGAAACGGCGATTTATGAGAAATGACGATAAAATTGCTGTTTTAAACTTGCAAAAACATAGAAAAACGCAGTTTTCAACTATTCAAACTGATAAATTCATGTTTCTTACGTTCGAAACGGTGGATTTTTGTGAAATCACGATAAAATTGCTGTTTTAAACTTGCAAAAACATAGAAAAACGCTGTTTTGAACTATTCAAACTGACAAATTCATGTTTGTTTCGTGCGAAACGGCGATTTATGAGAAATGACGATAAAATTGCTGTTTTAAACTTGCAAAAACATAGAAAAACGCTGTTTTCAATTATTCAAACTGATAAATTCATGTTTCTTACGTTCGAAACGGTGGATTTTTGTGAAATCACGATAAAATTGCTGTTTTAAACTTGCAAAAACATTGAAAAACTCTGTTTTCAACTATTCAAACTGACAAATTCATGTTTCTTCCTGGCGAAACGGCGATTTATGAGAAATGACGATAAAATTGCTGTTTTAAACTTGCAAAAACATAGAAAAACGCTGTTTTGAACTATTCAAACTGACAAATTCGTGATTCTTTCGTGCGAAACGGCGACTTATGAGAAATGACGATAAAATTGCTGTTTTAAACTTGCAAAAACATAGAAAAAACGCTGTTTTCAACTATTCAAACTGATAAATTCATGTTTCTTTCGTGCGAAACGGCGATTTATGAGAAATGACGATAAAATTTCTGTTTTAAACTTGCAAAAACATATAAAAACGCTGTTTTGAACTATTCAAACTGACAAATTCATGTTTTTTTCGTGTGAAACGGCGATTTATGAGAAATGACGATAAAATTGCTGTTTTAAACTTGCAAAAACATAGAAAAACGCTGTTTTGAACTATTCAAACTGACAAATTCATGTTTCTTTCGTGTGAAACGGCGATTTATGAGAAATGACGATAAAATTGCTGTTTTAAACTTGCAAAAACATAAAAAAACGCTGTTTTGAACTATTCAAACTGACAAATTCATGTTTCTTTCGTGCGAAACGGCGATTTATGAGAAATGACGATAAAATTGCTGTTTTAAACTTGCAAAAACATAGAAAAACGCTGTTTTGAACTATTCAAACTGACAAATTCATGTTTCTTTCGTGCGAAACGGCGATTTATGAGAAATGACGATAAAATTGCTGTTTTAAAATTGCAAAAACATAGAAAAACGCTGTTTTGAACTATTCAAACTGACAAATTCATGTTTCTTACGTTCGAAACGGTGGATTTTTGTGATATCACGATTAAATTGCTGTTTTAAACTTGCAAAAACATTGAAAAACGCGGTTTTGAACTATTCAAACTGACAAATTCATGTTTCTTTCGTGCGAAACGGCGATTTATGAGAAATGACGATAAAATTGCTGTTTTAAACTTGCAAAAACATAGAAAAACGCTGTTTTCAACTATTTAAACTGATAAATTCATGTTTCTTACGTTCGAAAAAGTGGATTTTTGTGAAATCACGATAAAATTGCTGTTTTAAACTTGCAAAAACATTGAAAAACGCTGTTTTCAACTATTCAAACTGACAAATTCATCTTTCTTCCGTGCGAAACGGCGATTTATGAGAAATGACGATAAAATTGCTGTTTTAAACTTGCAAAAACATAGAAAAACGCAGTTTTCAACTATTCAAACTGATAAATTCATTTTTCTTACATTCGAAACGGTGGATTTTTGTGAAATCACGATAAAATTGCTGTTTTAAACTTGCAAAAACATAGAAAAACGCTGTTTTGAACTATACAAACTGACAAATTCATGTTTCTTTCGTGCGAAACGGCGATTTATGAGAAATGACGATAAAATTGCTGTTTTAAACTTGCAAAAACATAAAAAAACGCTGTTTTGAACTATTCAAACTGAAAAATTCATGTTTCTTACGTTCGAAAAGGTGGATTTTTGTGAAATCACAATAAAATTGCTGTCTTAAACTTGCAAAAACATTGAAAAACGCTGTTTTCAACTATTCAAACTGACAAATTCATGTTTCTTCCGTGCGAAACGGCGATTTATGAGAAATGACGATAAAATTGCTGTTTTAAACTTGCAAAAACATAGAAAAACGCTGTTTTGAACTATTCAAACTGACAAATTCATGTTTCTTTCGTGTGAAACGGCGATTTATGAGAAATGACGATAAAATTGCTATTTTAAACTTGCAAAAACATAGAAAAACGCTGTTTTCAACTATTCAAACTGATAAATTCATTTTTCTTACGTTCGAAACGGTGGATTTTTGTGAAATCACGATAAAATTGCTGTTTTAAACTTGCAAAAACATAGAAAAACGCTGTTTTGAACTATTCAAACTGACAAATTCATGTTTCTTTCGTGCGAAACGGCGATTTATGAGAAATGACGATAAAATTGCTGTTTTAAACTTGCAAAAACATAGAAAAACGCTGTATTGAACTATTCAAACTGAAAAATTCATGTTTCTTACGTTCGAAAAGGTGGATTTTTGTGAAATCACAATAAAATTACTGTCTTAAACTTGCAAAAACATTGAAAAACGCTGTTTTCAACTATTCAAACTGACAAATTCATGTTTTTTCCGTGCGAAACGGCGATTTATGAGAATTGACGATAAAATTGCTGTTTTAAACTTGCAAAAACATAGAAAAACGCTGTTTTGAACTATTCAAACTGACAAATTCATGTTTCTTTCGTGTGAAACGGCGATTTATGAGAAATGACGATAAAATTGCTATTTTAAACTTGCAAAAACATAGAAAAACGCTGTTTTCAACTATTCAAACTGATAAATTCATTTTTCTTACGTTCGAAACGGTGGATTTTTGTGAAATCACGATAAAATTGCTGTTTTAAACTTGCAAAAACATAGAAAAACGCTGTTTTGAACTATTTAAACTGACAAATTCATGTTTCTTTCGTGCGAAACGGCGATTTATGAGAAATGACGATAAAATTGCTGTTTTAAACTTGCAAAAACATAGAAAAACGCTGTATTGAACTATTCAAACTGAAAAATTCATGTTTCTTACGTTCAAAAAGGTGGATTTTTGTGAAATCACAATAAAATTGCTGTCTTAAACTTGCAAAAACATTGAAAAACGCTGTTTTCAACTATTCAAACTGACAAATTCATGTTTCTTCCGTGCGAAACGGCGATTTATGAGAAATGACGATAAAATTGCTGTTTTAAACTTGCAAAAACATAGAAGAACGCTGTTTTGAACTATTCAAACTGACAAATTCATGTTTCTTTCGTGTGAAACGGCGATTTATGAGAAATGACGATAAAATTGCTATTTTAAACTTGCATAAACATAGAAAAACGCTGTTTTGAACTATTCAAACTGACAAATTCATGTTTCTTTTGTGCGAAACGGCGATTTATGAGAAATGACGATAAAATTGCTGTTTTAAACTTCAAAAACATAGAAAAACGCTGTTTTCAACTATTCAAACTGATAAATTCATGTTTCTTTCGTGCGAAACGGCGATTTATGAGAAATGACGATAAAATTGCTGTTTTAAACTTGCAAAAACATAGAAAAACGCAGTTTTCAACTATTCAAACTGATAAATTCATGTTTCTTACGTTCGAAACGGTGGATTTTTGTGAAATCACGATAAAATTGCTGTTTTAAACTTGCAAAAACATAGAAAAACGCTGTTTTGAACTATTCAAACTGACAAATTCATGTTTGTTTCGTGCGAAACGGCGATTTATGAGAAATGACGATAAAATTGCTGTTTTAAACTTGCAAAAACATAGAAAAACGCTGTTTTCAATTATTCAAACTGATAAATTCATGTTTCTTACGTTCGAAACGGTGGATTTTTGTGAAATCACGATAAAATTGCTGTTTTAAACTTGCAAAAACATTGAAAAACTCTGTTTTCAACTATTCAAACTGACAAATTCATGTTTCTTCCTGGCGAAACGGCGATTTATGAGAAATGACGATAAAATTGCTGTTTTAAACTTGCAAAAACATAGAAAAACGCTGTTTTGAACTATTCAAACTGACAAATTCATGATTCTTTCGTGCGAAACGGCGACTTATGAGAAATGACGATAAAATTGCTGTTTTAAACTTGCAAAAACATAGAAAAAACGCTGTTTTCAACTATTCAAACTGATAAATTCATGTTTCTTTCGTGCGAAACGGCGATTTATGAGAAATGACGATAAAATTTCTGTTTTAAACTTGCAAAAACATATAAAAACGCTGTTTTGAACTATTCAAACTGACAAATTCATGTTTTTTTCGTGTGAAACGGCGATTTATGAGAAATGACGATAAAATTGCTGTTTTAAACTTGCAAAAACATAGAAAAACGCTGTTTTGAACTATTCAAACTGACAAATTCATGTTTCTTTCGTGTGAAACGGCGATTTATGAGAAATGACGATAAAATTGCTGTTTTAAACTTGCAAAAACATAAAAAAACGCTGTTTTGAACTATTCAAACTGACAAATTCATGTTTCTTTCGTGCGAAACGGCGATTTATGAGAAATGACGATAAAATTGCTGTTTTAAACTTGCAAAAACATAGAAAAACGCTGTTTTGAACTATTCAAACTGACAAATTCATGTTTCTTTCGTGCGAAACGGCGATTTATGAGAAATGACGATAAAATTGCTGTTTTAAAATTCCAAAAACATAGAAAAACGCTGTTTTGAACTATTCAAACTGACAAATTCATGTTTCTTACGTTCGAAACGGTGGATTTTTGTGATATCACGATTAAATTGCTGTTTTAAACTTGCAAAAACATTGAAAAACGCGGTTTTGAACTATTCAAACTGACAAATTCATGTTTCTTTCGTGCGAAACGGCGATTTATGAGAAATGACGATAAAATTGCTGTTTTAAACTTGCAAAAACATAGAAAAACGCTGTTTTCAACTATTTAAACTGATAAATTCATGTTTCTTACGTTCGAAAAAGTGGATTTTTGTGAAATCACGATAAAATTGCTGTTTTAAACTTGCAAAAACATTGAAAAACGCTGTTTTCAACTATTCAAACTGACAAATTCATCTTTCTTCCGTGCGAAACGGCGATTTATGAGAAATGACGATAAAATTGCTGTTTTAAACTTGCAAAAACATAGAAAAACGCTGTTTTCAACTATTCAAACTGATAAATTCATTTTTCTTACATTCGAAACGGTGGATTTTTGTGAAATCACGATAAAATTGCTGTTTTAAACTTGCAAAAACATAGAAAAACGCTGTTTTGAACTATACCAACTGACAAATTCATGTTTCTTTCGTGCGAAACGGCGATTTATGAGAAATGACGATAAAATTGCTGTTTTAAACTTGCAAAAACATAAAAAAACGCTGTTTTGAACTATTCAAACTGAAAAATTCATGTTTCTTACGTTCGAAAAGGTGGATTTTTGTGAAATCACAATAAAATTGCTGTCTTAAACTTGCAAAAACATTGAAAAACGCTGTTTTCAACTATTCAAACTGACAAATTCATGTTTCTTCCGTGCGAAACGGCGATTTATGAGAAATGACGATAAAATTGCTGTTTTAAACTTGCAAAAACATAGAAAAACGCTGTTTTGAACTATTCAAACTGACAAATTCATGTTTCTTTCGTGTGAAACGGCGATTTATGAGAAATGACGATAAAATTGCTATTTTAAACTTGCAAAAACATAGAAAAACGCTGTTTTCAACTATTCAAACTGATAAATTCATTTTTCTTACGTTCGAAACGGTGGATTTCTGTGAAATCACGATAAAATTGCTGTTTTAAACTTGCAAAAACATAGAAAAACGCTGTTTTGAACTATTCAAACTGACAAATTCATGTTTCTTTCGTGCGAAACGGCGATTTATGAGAAATGACGATAAAATTGCTGTTTTAAACTTGCAAAAACATAGAAAAACGCTGTATTGAACTATTCAAACTGAAAAATTCATGTTTCTTACGTTCGAAAAGGTGGATTTTTGTGAAATCACAATAAAATTGCTGTCTTAAACTTGCAAAAACATTGAAAAACGCTGTTTTCAACTATTCAAACTGACAGATTCATGTTTCTTCCGTGCGAAACGGCGATTTATGAGAAATGACGATAAAATTGCTGTTTTAAACTTGCAAAAACATAGAAAAACGCTGTTTTGAACTATTCAAACTGACAAATTCATGTTTCTTTCGTGTGAAACGGCGATTTATGAGAAATGACGATAAAATTGCTGTTTTAAACTTGCAAAAACATAGAAAAACGCTGTTTTGAACTATTCAAACTGACAAATTCATGTTTCTTTTGTGCGAAACGGCGATTTATGAGAAATGACGATAAAATTGCTGTTTTAAACTTCAAAAACATAGAAAAACGCTGTTTTTAACTATTCAAATTGATAAATTCATGTTTCTTTCGTGCGAAACGGCGATTTATGAGAAATGACGATAAAATTGCTGTTTTCAACTTGCAAAAACATACAAAAACGCTGTTTTGAACTATTCAAACTGACAAAATCATGTTTTTTTCGTGTGAAACGGCGATTTATGAGAAATGACGATAAAATTGCTGTTTTAAACTTGCAAAAACATAGAAAAACGCTGTTTTGAACTATTCAAACTGACAAATTCATGTTTCGTTCGTGCGAAACGGCGATTCATGAGAAATGACGTTAAAATTGCTGTTTTAAACTTGCAAAAACATAGAAAAACGCTGTTTTAAACTATTCAAACTGACAAATTCATGTTTCTTTCGTGCGAAACGGCCATTTATGAGAAATGACGATAAAATTGCTGTTTTAAACTTGCAAAAACATAGAAAAACGCTGTTTTCAACTATTCAAACTGATAAATTCATGTTTCTTACGTTCGAAAAAGTGGATTTTTGTGAAATCACGATAAAATTGCTGTTTTAAACTTGCAAAAACATAGAAAAACGCTGTTTTGAACTATTCAAACTGACAAATTCATGTTTCTTTCGTGCGAAACGGCGATTTATGAGAAATGACGATAAAATTGCTGTTTTAAACTTGCAAAAACATAGAAAAACGCTGTTTTGAACTATTCAAACTGACAAATTCATGTTTCTTTCGTGTGAAACGGCGATTTATGAGAAATGACGATAAAATTGCTGTTTTAAACTTGCAAAAACATAGAAAAACACTGTTTTGAACTATTCAAACTGACAAATTCATGTTTCTTTCGTGCGAAACGGCGATTTATGAGAAATGACGATAAAATTGTTGTTTTAAACTTGCAAAAACATAGAAAAACGCTGTTTTGAACTATTCAAACTGACAAATTCATGTTTTTTTCGTGTGAAACGGCGATTTATGAGTAATGACGATAAAATTGCTGTTTTAAACTTGCAAAAACATAGAAAAACGCTGTTTTGAACTATTCAAACTGACAAATTCATGTTTCTTTCTTGCGAAACGGCGATTTATGAGAAATGACGATAAAATTGCTGTTTTAAACTTGCAAAAACATAGAAAAATGCTGCTTTGAACTATTCAAACTGACAAATTCATGTTTCTTTCGTGCGAAACAAAATTGCTGTTTTAAACTTGCAAAAACATAGAAAAACGCTGTTTTCAATTATTCAAACTGACAAATTCATGTTTCTTTCGTGCGAAACTGCGATTTATGAGAAATGACGATAAAATTGCTGTTTTAAACTTGCAAAAACATAGAAAAACGCTGTATTGAACTATTCAAACTGAAAAATTCATGTTTCTTACGTTCAAAAAGGTGGATTTTTGTGAAATCACAATAAAATTGCTGTCTTAAACTTGCAAAAACATTGAAAAACGCTGTTTTCAACTATTCAAACTGACAAATTCATGTTTCTTCCGTGCGAAACGGCGATTTATGAGAAATGACGATAAAATTGCTGTTTTAAACTTGCAAAAACATAGAAAAACGCTGTTTTGAACTATTCAAACTGACAAATTCATGTTTCTTTCGTGTGAAACGGCGATTTATGAGAAATGACGATAAAATTGCTATTTTAAACTTGCATAAACATAGAAAAACGCTGTTTTGAACTATTCAAACTGACAAATTCATGTTTCTTTTGTGCGAAACGGCGATTTATGAGAAATGACGATAAAATTGCTGTTTTAAACTTCAAAAACATAGAAAAACGCTGTTTTCAACTATTCAAACTGATAAATTCATGTTTCTTTCGTGCGAAACGGCGATTTATGAGAAATGACGATAAAATTGCTGTTTTAAACTTGCAAAAACATAGAAAAACGCTGTTTTGAACTATTCAAACTGACAAATTCATGTTTTTTTCGTGTGAAACGGCGATTTATGAGAAATGTCGATAAAATTGCTGTTTTAAACTTGCAAAAACATAGAAAAACGCTGTTTTGAACTATTCAAACTGACAAATTCATGTTTCTTTCGTGCGAAACAGCGATTTATGAGAAATGACGATAAAATTTTTGTTTTAAACTTGCAAAAACATAGAAAAACGCTATTTTCAACTATTCAAACTGATAAATTCATGTTTCTTACATTCGAAACGGTGGATTTTTGTGAAATCACGATAAAATTGCTGTTTTAAACTTGCAAAAACATAGAAAAACGCTGTTTTGAACTATTCAAACTGACAAATTCATGTTTCTTTCGAGCGAAACGGCCATTTATGAGAAATGACGATAAAATTGCTGTTTTAAACTTGCAAAAACATAGAAAAACGCTGTTTTCAACTATTCAAACTGATAAATTCATGTTTCTTACGTTCGAAAAAGTGGATTTTTGTGAAATCACGATAAAATTGCTGTTTTAAACTTGCAAAAACATAGAAAAACGCTGTTTTGAACTATTCAAACTGACAAATTCATGTTTCTTTCGTGCGAAACGGCGATTTATGAGAAATGACGATAAAATTGCTGTTTTAAACTTGCAAAAACATAGAAAAACGCTGTTTTGAACTATTCAAACTGACAAATTCATGTTTCTTTCGTGTGAAACGGCGATTTATGAGAAATGACGATAAAATTGCTGTTTTAAACTTGCAAAAACATAGAAAAACACTGTTTTGAACTATTCAAACTGACAAATTCATGTTTCTTTCGTGCGAAACGGCGATTTATGAGAAATGACGATAAAATTGTTGTTTTAAACTTGCAAAAACATAGAAAAACGCTGTTTTGAACTATTCAAACTGACAAATTCATGTTTTTTTCGTGTGAAACGGCGATTTATGAGTAATGACGATAAAATTGCTGTTTTAAACTTGCAAAAACATAGAAAAACGCTGTTTTGAACTATTCAAACTGACAAATTCATGTTTCTTTCTTGCGAAACGGCGATTTATGAGAAATGACGATAAAATTGCTGTTTTAAACTTGCAAAAACATAGAAAAATGCTGCTTTGAACTATTCAAACTGACAAATTCATGTTTCTTTCGTGCGAAACAAAATTGCTGTTTTAAACTTGCAAAAACATAGAAAAACGCTGTTTTCAATTATTCAAACTGACAAATTCATGTTTCTTTCGTGCGAAACTGCGATTTATGAGAAATGACGATAAAATTGCTGTTTTAAACTTGCAAAAACATAGAAAAACGCTGTATTGAACTATTCAAACTGAAAAATTCATGTTTCTTACGTTCAAAAAGGTGGATTTTTGTGAAATCACAATAAAATTGCTGTCTTAAACTTGCAAAAACATTGAAAAACGCTGTTTTCAACTATTCAAACTGACAAATTCATGTTTCTTCCGTGCGAAACGGCGATTTATGAGAAATGACGATAAAATTGCTGTTTTAAACTTGCAAAAACATAGAAAAACGCTGTTTTGAACTATTCAAACTGACAAATTCATGTTTCTTTCGTGTGAAACGGCGATTTATGAGAAATGACGATAAAATTGCTATTTTAAACTTGCATAAACATAGAAAAACGCTGTTTTGAACTATTCAAACTGACAAATTCATGTTTCTTTTGTGCGAAACGGCGATTTATGAGAAATGACGATAAAATTGCTGTTTTAAACTTCAAAAACATAGAAAAACGCTGTTTTCAACTATTCAAACTGATAAATTCATGTTTCTTTCGTGCGAAACGGCGATTTATGAGAAATGACGATAAAATTGCTGTTTTAAACTTGCAAAAACATAGAAAAACGCTGTTTTGAACTATTCAAACTGACAAATTCATGTTTTTTTCGTGTGAAACGGCGATTTATGAGAAATGTCGATAAAATTGCTGTTTTAAACTTGCAAAAACATAGAAAAACGCTGTTTTGAACTATTCAAACTGACAAATTCATGTTTCTTTCGTGCGAAACAGCGATTTATGAGAAATGACGATAAAATTTTTGTTTTAAACTTGCAAAAACATAGAAAAACGCTATTTTCAACTATTCAAACTGATAAATTCATGTTTCTTACATTCGAAACGGTGGATTTTTGTGAAATCACGATAAAATTGCTGTTTTAAACTTGCAAAAACATAGAAAAACGCTGTTTTGAACTATTCAAACTGACAAATTCATGTTTCTTTCGAGCGAAACGGCGATTTATGAGAAATGACGATAAAATTGCTGTTTTAAACTTGCAAAAACATAGAAAAACGCTGTTTTCAATTATTCAAACTGATAAATTAATGTTTCTTACGTTCGAAACGGTGGATTTTTGTGAAATCACGATAAAATTGCTGTTTTAAACTTGCAAAAACATTGAAAAACGCTGTTTTCAACTATTCAAACTGACAAATTCATGTTTCTTCCTGGCGAACGGCGATTTATGAGAAATGACGATAAAATTGCTGTTTTAAACTTGCAAAAACATAGAAAAACGCTGTTTTGAACTATTCAAACTGACAAATTCATGTTTCTTTCGTGTGAAACGGCGATTTATGAGAAATGACGATAAAATTGCTGTTTTAAACTTGCAAAAACATAGAAAAACGCTGTTTTGAACTATTCAAACTGACAAATTCATGTTTCTTTTGTGCGAAACGGCGATTTATGAGAAATGACGATAAAATTGCTGTTTTAAACTTCAAAAACATAGAAAAACGCTGTTTTTAACTATTCAAATTGATAAATTCATGTTTCTTTCGTGCGAAACGGCGATTTATGAGAAATGACGATAAAATTGCTGTTTTCAACTTGCAAAAACATACAAAAACGCTGTTTTGAACTATTCAAACTGACAAAATCATGTTTTTTTCGTGTGAAACGGCGATTTATGAGAAATGACGATAAAATTGCTGTTTTAAACTTGCAAAAACATAGAAAAACGCTGTTTTGAACTATTCAAACTGACAAATTCATGTTTCTTTTGTGCGAAACGGCGATTCATGAGAAATGACGTTAAAATTGCTGTTTTAAACTTGCAAAAACATAGAAAAACGCTGTTTTAAACTATTCAAACTGACAAATTCATGTTTCTTTCGTGCGAAACGGCCATTTATGAGAAATGACGATAAAATTGCTGTTTTAAACTTGCAAAAACATAGAAAAACGCTGTTTTCAACTATTCAAACTGATAAATTCATGTTTCTTACGTTCGAAAAAGTGGATTTTTGTGAAATCACGATAAAATTGCTGTTTTAAACTTGCAAAAACATAGAAAAACGCTGTTTTGAACTATTCAAACTGACAAATTCATGTTTCTTTCGTGCGAAACGGCGATTTATGAGAAATGACGATAAAATTGCTGTTTTAAACTTGCAAAAACATAGAAAAACGCTGTTTTGAACTATTCAAACTGACAAATTCATGTTTCTTTCGTGTGAAACGGCGCTTTATGAGAAATGACGATAAAATTGCTGTTTTAAACTTGCAAAAACATAGAAAAACACTGTTTTGAACTATTCAAACTGACAAATTCATGTTTCTTTCGTGCGAAACGGCGATTTATGAGAAATGACGATAAAATTGTTGTTTTAAACTTGCAAAAACATAGAAAAACGCTGTTTTGAACTATTCAAACTGACAAATTCATGTTTTTTTCGTGTGAAACGGCGATTTATGAGTAATGACGATAAAATTGCTGTTTTAAACTTGCAAAAACATAGAAAAACGCTGTTTTGAACTATTCAAACTGACAAATTCATGTTTCTTTCTTGCGAAACGGCGATTTATGAGAAATGACGATAAAATTGCTGTTTTAAACTTGCAAAAACATAGAAAAATGCTGTTTTGAACTATTCAAACTGACAAATTCATGTTTCTTTCGTGCGAAACAAAATTGCTGTTTTAAACTTGCAAAAACATAGAAAAACGCTGTTTTCAATTATTCAAACTGATAAATTCATGTTTCTTACGTTCGAAAAAGTGGATTTTTGTGAAATCACGTTAAAATTGCTGTTTTAAACTTGCAAAAACATAGAAAAACGCTGTTTTCAACTATTCAAACTGACAAATTCATGTTTCTTCCGTGCGAAACGGCGATTTATGAGAAATGACGATAAAATTGCTGTTTTAAACTTGCATAAACATAGAAAAACGCTGTTTTGAACTATTCAAACTGGCAAATTCATGTTTCTTTCGTGCGAAACGGCGATTTATGAGAAATGACGATAAAATTGCTGTTTTAAACTTGCAAAAACATAGAAAAACGCTGTTTTGAACTATTCAAACTGACAAATTCATGTTTCTTTCGTGCGAAACGGCGATTTATGAGAAATGACGATAAAATTGCTGTTATAAACTTGCAAAAACATAGAAAAACGCTGTTTTCAACTATTCAAACTGATAAATTCATGTTTCTTACGTTCGAAAAAGTGGATTTTTGTGAAATCACGATAAAATTGCTGTTTTAAACTTGCAAAAACATTGAAAAACGCTGTTTTCAACTTTTCAAACTGACAAATTCATATTTCTTCCGTGCGAAACGGCGATTTATGAGAAATGACGATAAAATTGCTGTTTTAAACTTGCAAAAACATAGAAAAACGCTGTTTTCAACTATTCAAACTGATAAATTCATGTTTCTTACGTTCGAAAAGGTGGATTTTTGTGAAATCACGATAAAATTGCTGTTTTAAACTTGCAAAAACATTGAAAAACGCTGTTTTCAACTATTCAAACTGACAAATTCATGTTTCTTCCGTGCGAAACGGCGATTTATGAGAAATGATAAAATTGCTGTTTAAAACTTGCAAAAACATAGAAATACGCTGTTTTGAACTATTCAAACTGACAAATTCATGTTTCTTTCGTGTGAAACGGCGATTTATGAGAAATGACGATAAAATTGCTGTTTTAAACTTGCAAAAACATAGAAAAACGCTGTTTTGAACTATTCAAACTGATAAATTCATGTTTCTTTCGTGCGAAACGGCGATTTATGAGAAATGACGATAAAATTGCTGTTTTAAACTTGCAAAAACATAGAAAAACGCTGTTTTGAACTATTCAAACTGACAAATTCATGTTTTTTTCGTGTGAAACGGCGATTTATGAGAAATGACGATAAAATTGCTGTTTTAAACTTGCAAAAACATAGAAAAACGCTGTTTTGAACTATTCAAACTGACAAATTCATGTTTCTTTCGTGCGAAACGGCGATTTATGAGAAATGACGATAAAATTGCTGTTTTAAACTTCAAAAACATAGAAAAACGCTGTTTTCAACTATTCAAATTGATAAATTCATGTTTCTTTCGTGCGAAACGGCGATTTATGAGAAATGACGATAAAATTGCTGTTTTAAACTTGCAAAAACATAGAAAAACGCTGTTTTGAACTATTCAAACTGACAAATTCATGTTTTTTTCGTGTGAAACGGCGATTTATGAGAAATGACGATAAAATTGCTGTTTTAAACTTGCAAAAACATAGAAAAACGCTGTTTTGAACTATTCAAACTCACAAATTCATGTTTCTTTCGTGCGAAACGGCGATTTATGAGAAATGACGATAAAATTGCTGTTTTAAACTTGCAAAAACATAGAAAAACGCTGTTTTGAACTATTCAAACTGACAAATTCATGTTTCTTTCGTGCGAAACGGCGATTTATAAGAAATGACGATAAAATTGCTGTTTTAAACTTGCAAAAACATAGAAAAACGCTGTTTTGAACTATTTAAACTGACAAATTCATGTTTTTTTTCGTGTGAAACGGCGATTTATGAGAAATGACGATAAAATTGCTGTTTTAAACTTGCAAAAACATTGAAAAACGCTGTTTTCAACTATTCAAACTGACAAATTCATGTTTCTTCCGTGCGAAACGGCGATTTATGAGAAATGACGATAAAATTGCTGTTTTAAACTTGCAAAAACATAGAAAAACGCTGTTTTCAACTATTTAAACTGATAAATTCATGTTTCTTACGTTCGAAACGGTGGATTTTTGTGAAATCACGATAAAATTGCTGTTTTAAACTTGCAAAAACATAGAAAAACGCTGTTTTGAACTATTCAAACTGACAAATTCATGTTTCTTTCGTGCGAAACGGCGATTCATGAGAAATGACGATAAAATTGCTGTTTTAAACTTGCAAAAACATAGAAAAACGCTGTTTTGAACTATTCAAACTGACAAATTCATGTTTCTTTCGTGCGAAACGGCGATTTATGAGAAATGACGATAAAATTGCTGTTTTAAACTTGCAAAAACATAGAAAAACGCTGTTTTCAACTATTCAAACTGATAAATTAATGTTTCTTACGTTCGAAAAGGTGGATTTTTGTGAAATCACGATAAAATTGCTGTTTTAAACTTGCAAAAACATAGAAAAACGCTGTTTTGAACTATTCAAACTGACAAATTCATGTTTCTTTCGTGTGAAACGGCGATTTATGAGAAATGACGATAAAATTGCTGTTTTAAACTTGCAAAAACATAGAAAAACGCTGTTTTGAACTATTCAAACTGATAAATTCATGTTTCTTTCGTGCGAAACGGCGATTTATGAGAAATGACGATAAAATTGCTGTTTTAAACTTGCAAAAACATAGAAAAACGCTGTTTTGAACTATTCAAACTGACAAATTCATGTTTTTTTCGTGTGAAACGGCGATTTATGAGAAATGACGATAAAATTGCTGTTTTAAACTTGCAAAAAAATAGAAAAACGCTGTTTTGAACTATTCAAACTGACAAATTCATGTTTCTTTCGTGCGAAACGGCGATTTATGAGAAATGACGATAAAATTGCTGTTTTAAACTTCAAAAACATAGAAAAACGCTGTTTTCAACTATTCAAATTGATAAATTCATGATTCTTTCGTGCGAAACGGCGATTTATGAGAAATGACGATTAAATTGCTGTTTTAAACTTGCAAAAACATAGAAAAACGCTGTTTTGAACTATTCAAACTGACAAATTCATGTTTCTTTTGTGCGAAACGGCGATTTATGAGAAATGACGATAAAATTGCTGTTTTAAACTTCAAAAACATAGAAAAACGCTGTTTTCAACTATTCAAACTGATAAATTCATGTTTCTTTCGTGCGAAACGGCGATTTATGAGAAATGACGATAAAATTGCTGTTTTAAACTTGCAAAAACATAGAAAAACGCTGTTTTGAACTATTCAAACTGACAAATTCATGTTTTTTTCGTGTGAAACGGCGATTTATGAGAAATGTCGATAAAATTGCTGTTTTAAACTTGCAAAAACATAGAAAAACGCTGTTTTGAACTATTCAAACTGACAAATTCATGTTTCTTTCGTGCGAAACAGCGATTTATGAGAAATGACGATAAAATTTTTGTTTTAAACTTGCAAAAACATAGAAAAACGCTGTTTTCAACTATTCAAACTGATAAATTCATGTTTCTTACATTCGAAACGGTGGATTTTTGTGAAATCACGATAAAATTGCTGTTTTAAACTTGCAAAAACATAGAAAAACGCTGTTTTGAACTATTCAAACTGACAAATTCATGTTTCTTTCGAGCGAAACGGCGATTTATGAGAAATGACGATAAAATTGCTGTTTTAAACTTGCAAAAACATAGAAAAACGCTGTTTTCAATTATTCAAACTGATAAATTAATGTTTCTTACGTTCGAAACGGTGGATTTTTGTGAAATCACGATAAAATTGCTGTTTTAAACTTGCAAAAACATTGAAAAACGCTGTTTTCAACTATTCAAACTGACAAATTCATGTTTCTTCCTGGCGAACGGCGATTTATGAGAAATGACGATAAAATTGCTGTTTTAAACTTGCAAAAACATAGAAAAACGCTGTTTTGAACTATTCAAACTGACAAATTCATGTTTCTTTCGTGTGAAACGGCGATTTATGAGAAATGACGATAAAATTGCTGTTTTAAACTTGCAAAAACATAGAAAAACGCTGTTTTGAACTATTCAAACTGACAAATTCAAGTTTCTTTTGTGCGAAACGGCGATTTATGAGAAATGACGATAAAATTGCTGTTTTAAACTTCAAAAACATAGAAAAACGCTGTTTTTAACTATTCAAATTGATAAATTCATGTTTCTTTCGTGCGAAACGGCGATTTATGAGAAATGACGATAAAATTGCTGTTTTCAACTTGCAAAAACATACAAAAACGCTGTTTTGAACTATTCAAACTGACAAAATCATGTTTTTTTCGTGTGAAACGGCGATTTATGAGAAATGACGATAAAATTGCTGTTTTAAACTTGCAAAAACATAGAAAACCGCTGTTTTGAACTATTCAAACTGACAAATTCATGTTTCTTTCGTGCGAAACGGCGATTCATGAGAAATGACGTTAAAATTGCTGTTTTAAACTTGCAAAAACATAGAAAAACGCTGTTTTAAACTATTCAAACTGACAAATTCATGTTTCTTTCGTGCGAAACGGCCATTTATGAGAAATGACGATAAAATTGCTGTTTTAAACTTGCAAAAACATAGAAAAACGCTGTTTTCAACTATTCAAACTGATAAATTCATGTTTCTTACGTTCGAAAAAGTGGATTTTTGTGAAATCACGATAAAATTGCTGTTTTAAACTTGCAAAAACATAGAAAAACGCTGTTTTGAACTATTCAAACTGACAAATTCATGTTTCTTTCGTGCGAAACGGCGATTTATGAGAAATGACGATAAAATTGCTGTTTTAAACTTGCAAAAACATAGAAAAACGCTGTTTTGAACTATTCAAACTGACAAATTCATGTTTCTTTCGTGTGAAACGGCGATTTATGAGAAATGACGATAAAATTGCTGTTTTAAACTTGCAAAAACATAGAAAAATGCTGTTTTGAACTATTCAAACTGACAAATTCATGTTTCTTTCGTGCGAAACGGCGATTTATGAGAAATGACGATAAAATTATTGTTTTAAACTTGCAAAAACATAGAAAAACGCTGTTTTGAACTATTCAAACTGACAAATTCATGTTTTTTTCGTGTGAAACGGCGATTTATGAGTAATGACGATAAAATTGCTGTTTTAAACTTGCAAAAACATAGAAAAACGTTGTTTTGAACTATTCAAACTGACAAATTCATGTTTCTTTCTTGCGAAACGGCGATTTATGAGAAATGACGATAAAATTGCTGTTTTAAACTTGCAAAAACATAGAAAAATGCTGTTTTGAACTATTCAAACTGACAAATTCATGTTTCTTTCGTGCGAAACAAAATTGCTGTTTTAAACTTGCAAAAACATAGAAAAACGCTGTTTTCAATTATTCAAACTGATAAATTCATGTTTCTTACGTTCGAAAAAGTGGATTTTTGTGAAATCACGTTAAAATTGCTGTTTTAAACTTGCAAAAACATAGAAAAACGCTGTTTTCAACTATTCAAACTGACAAATTCATGTTTCTTCCGTGCGAAACGGCGATTTATGAGAAATGACGATAAAATTGCTGTTTTAAACTTGCATAAACATAGAAAAACGCTGTTTTGAACTATTCAAACTGGCAAATTCATGTTTCTTTCGTGCGAAACGGCGATTTATGAGAAATGACGATAAAATTGCTGTTTTAAACTTGCAAAAACATAGAAAAACGCTGTTTTGAACTATTCAAACTGACAAATTCATGTTTCTTTCGTGCGAAACGGCGATTTATGTGAAATGACGATAAAATTGCTGTTATAAACTTGCAAAAACATAGAAAAACGCTGTTTTCAACTATTCAAACTGATAAATTCATGTTTCTTACGTTCGAAAAAGTGGATTTTTGTGAATTCACGATAAAATTGCTGTTTTAAACTTGCAAAAACATTGAAAAACGCTGTTTTCAACTTTTCAAACTGCCAATTCATGTTTCTTCCGTGCGAAACGGCGATTTATGAGAAATTACGATAAAATTGCTGTTTTAAACTTGCAAAAACATAGAAAAACGCTGTTTTCAACTATTCAAACTGATAAATTCATGTTTCTTACGTTCGAAAAGGTGGATTTTTGTGAAATCACGATAAAATTGCTGTTTTAAACTTGCAAAAACATTGAAAAACGCTGTTTTCAACTATTCAAACTGACAAATTCATGTTTCTTCCGTGCGAAACGGCGATTTATGAGAAATGATAAAATTGCTGTTTTAAACTTGCAAAAACATAGAAATACGCTGTTTTGAACTATTCAAACTGACAAATTCATGTTTCTTTCGTGTGAA
Organism: Poecilus cupreus; assembly: GCA_963942605.1. Classification (NCBI taxonomy): domain Eukaryota; kingdom Metazoa; phylum Arthropoda; class Insecta; order Coleoptera; family Carabidae; genus Poecilus; species Poecilus cupreus. The sequence continues at coordinate 45,472 of CAWWDY010001275.1, forward strand.
ACGGCGATTTATGAGAAATGACGATAAAATTGCTGTTTTAAACTTGCAAAAACATAGAAAAACGCTGTTTTGAACTATTCAAACTGATAAATTCATGTTTCTTTCGTGCGAAACGGCGATTTATGAGAAATGACGATAAAATTGCTGTTTTAAACTTGCAAAAACATAGAAAAACGCTGTTTTGAACTATTCAAACTGACAAATTCATGTTTTTTTCGTGTGAAACGGCGATTTATGAGAAATGACGATAAAATTGCTGTTTTAAACTTGCAAAAACATAGAAAAACGCTGTTTTGAACTATTCAAACTGACAAATTCATGTTTCTTTCGTGCGAAACGGCGATTTATGAGAAATGACGATAAAATTGCTGTTTTAAACTTCAAAAACATAGAAAAACGCTGTTTTCAACTATTCAAACTGACAAATTCATGTTTTTTTCGTGTGAAACGGCGATTTATGAGAAATGACGATAAAATTGCTGTTTTAAACTTGCAAAAACATAGAAAAACGCTGTTTTGAACTATACAAACTGACAAATTCATGTTTTTTTCGTGTGAAATGGCGATTTATGAGAAATGACGATAAAATTGCTGTTTTAAACTTGCAAAAACATTGAAAAACGCTGTTTTCAACTATTCAAACTGACAAATTCATGTTTCTTCCGTGCGAAACGGCGATTTATGAGAAATGACGATAAAATTGCTGTTTTAAACTTGCAAAAACATAGAAAAACGCTGTTTTCAACTATTCAAACTGATAAATTCATGTTTCTTACGTTCGAAACGGTGGATTTTTGTGAAATCACGATAAAATTGCTGTTTTAAACTTGCAAAAACATAGAAAAACGCTGTTTTGAACTATTCAAACTGACAAATTCATGTTTCTTTCGTGCGAAACGGCGATTCATGAGAAATGACGATAAAATTGCTGTTTTAAACTTGCAAAAACATAGAAAAACGCTGTTTTGAACTATTCAAACTGACAAATTCATGTTTCTTTCGTGCGAAACGGCGATTTATGAGAAATGACGATAAAATTGCTGTTTTAAACTTGCAAAAACATAGAAAAACGCTGTTTTCAACTATTCAAACTGATAAATTAATGTTTCTTACGTTCGAAAAGGTGGATTATTGTGAAATCACGATAAAATTGCTGTTTTAAACTTGCAAAAACATAGAAAAACGCTGTTTTGAACTATTCAAAATGACAAATTCATGTTTCTTTCGTGTGAAACGGCGATTTATGAGAAATGACGATAAAATTGCTGTTTTAAACTTGCAAAAACATAGAAAAACGCTGTTTTGAACTATTCAAACTGATAAATTCATGTTTCTTTCGTGCGAAACGGCGATTTATGAGAAATGACGATAAAATTGCTGTTTTAAACTTGCAAAAACATAGAAAAACGCTGTTTTGAACTATTCAAACTGACAAATTCATGTTTTTTTCGTGTGAAACGGCGATTTATGAGAAATGACGATAAAATTGCTGTTTTAAACTTGCAAAAAAATAGAAAAACGCTGTTTTGAACTATTCAAACTGACAAATTCATGTTTCTTTCGTGCGAAACGGCGATTTATGAGAAATGACGATAAAATTGCTGTTTTAAACTTCAAAAACATAGAAAAACGCTGTTTTCAACTATTCAAATTGATAAATTCATGATTCTTTCGTGCGAAACGGCGATTTATGAGAAATGACGATTAAATTGCTGTTTTAAACTTGCAAAAACATAGAAAAACGCTGTTTTGGACTATTCAAACTGACAAATTCATGTTTTTTTCGTGTGAAACGGCGATTTATGAGAAATGACGATAAAATTGCTGTTTTAAACTTGCAAAAACATAGAAAAACGCTGTTTTGAACTATTCAAACTGACAAATTCATGTTTCTTTCGTGCGAAACGGCGATTTATGAGAAATGACGATAAAATTGCTGTTTTAAACTTGCAAAAACATAGAAAAACGCTGTTTTGAACTATTCAAACTGACAAATTCATGTTTTTTTCGTGTGAAACGGCGATTTTTGTGAAATCACGTTAAAATTGCTGTTTTAAACTTGCAAAAACATAGAAAAACGCTGATTTGAACTATTCAAACTGACAAATTCATGTTTCTTTCGTGCGAAACGGCGATTTATGAGAAATGACGATAAAATTGCTGTTTTAAACTTGCAAAAACATAGAAATACGCTGTTTTGAACTATTCAAACTGACAAATTCATGTTTCTTTCGTGTGAAACGGCGATTTATGAGAAATGACGATAAAATTGCTGTTTTAAACTTGCAAAAACATAGAAAAACGCTGTTTTGAACTATTCAAACTGATAAATTCATGTTTCTTTTGTGCGAAACGGCGATTTATGAGAAATGACGATAAAATTGCTGTTTTAAACTTGCAAAAACATAGAAAAACGCTGTTTTGAACTATTCAAACTGACAAATTCATGTTTTTTTCGTGTGAAACGGCGATTTATGAGAAATGACGATAAAATTGCTGTTTTAAACTTGCAAAAACATAGAAAAACGCTGTTTTGAACTATTCAAACTGACAAATTCATGTTTCTTTCGTGCGAAACGGCGATTTATGAGAAATGACGATAAAATTGCTGTTTTAAACTTCAAAAACATAGAAAAACGCTGTTTTCAACTATTCAAACTGACAAATTCATGTTTTTTTCGTGTGAAACGGCGATTTATGAGAAATGACGATAAAATTGCTGTTTTAAACTTGCAAAAACATAGAAAAACGCTGTTTTGAACTATTCGAACTGACAAATTCATGTTTCTTTCGTGTGAAACGGCGATTTATGAGAAATGACGATAAAATTGCTGTTTTAAACTTGCAAAAACATAGAAAAATGCTGTTTTGAACTATTCAAACTGACAAATTCATGTTTCTTTCGTGCGAAACGGCGATTTATGAGAAATGACGATAAAATTATTGTTTTAAACTTGCAAAAACATAGAAAAACGCTGTTTTGAACTATTCAAACTGACAAATTCATGTTTTTTTCGTGTGAAACGGCGATTTATGAGTAATGACGATAAAATTGCTGTTTTAAACTTGCAAAAACATAGAAAAACGTTGTTTTGAACTATTCAAACTGACAAATTCATGTTTCTTTCTTGCGAAACGGCGATTTATGAGAAATGACGATAAAATTGCTGTTTTAAACTTGCAAAAACATAGAAAAATGCTGTTTTGAACTATTCAAACTGACAAATTCATGTTTCTTTCGTGCGAAACAAAATTGCTGTTTTAAACTTGCAAAAACATAGAAAAACGCTGTTTTCAATTATTCAAACTGATAAATTCATGTTTCTTACGTTCGAAAAAGTGGATTTTTGTGAAATCACGTTAAAATTGCTGTTTTAAACTTGCAAAAACATAGAAAAACGCTGTTTTCAACTATTCAAACTGACAAATTCATGTTTCTTCCGTGCGAAACGGCGATTTATGAGAAATGACGATAAAATTGCTGTTTTAAACTTGCATAAACATAGAAAAACGCTGTTTTGAACTATTCAAACTGGCAAATTCATGTTTCTTTCGTGCGAAACGGCGATTTATGAGAAATGACGATAAAATTGCTGTTTTAAACTTGCAAAAACATAGAAAAACGCTGTTTTGAACTATTCAAACTGACAAATTCATGTTTCTTTCGTGCGAAACGGCGATTTATGAGAAATGACGATAAAATTGCTGTTATAAACTTGCAAAAACATAGAAAAACGCTGTTTTCAACTATTCAAACTGATAAATTCATGTTTCTTACGTTCGAAAAAGTGGATTTTTGTGAAATCACGATAAAATTGCTGTTTTAAACTTGCAAAAACATTGAAAAACGCTGTTTTCAACTTTTCAAACTGCCAATTCATGTTTCTTCCGTGCGAAACGGCGATTTATGAGAAATTACGATAAAATTGCTGTTTTAAACTTGCAAAAACATAGAAAAACGCTGTTTTCAACTATTCAAACTGATAAATTCATGTTTCTTACGTTCGAAAAGGTGGATTTTTGTGAAATCACGATAAAATTGCTGTTTTAAACTTGCAAAAACATTGAAAAACGCTGTTTTCAACTATTCAAACTGACAAATTCATGTTTCTTCCGTGCGAAACGGCGATTTATGAGAAATGATAAAATTGCTGTTTTAAACTTGCAAAAACATAGAAATACGCTGTTTTGAACTATTCAAACTGACAAATTCATGTTTCTTTCGTGTGAAACGGCGATTTATGAGAAATGACGATAAAATTGCTGTTTTAAACTTGCAAAAACATAGAAAAACGCTGTTTTGAACTATTCAAACTGATAAATTCATGTTTCTTTCGTGCGAAACGGCGATTTATGAGAAATGACGATAAAATTGCTGTTTTAAACTTGCAAAAACATAGAAAAACGCTGTTTTGAACTATTCAAACTGACAAATTCATGTTTTTTTCGTGTGAAACGGCGATTTATGAGAAATGACGATAAAATTGCTGTTTTAAACTTGCAAAAACATAGAAAAACGCTGTTTTGAACTATTCAAACTGACAAATTCATGTTTCTTTCGTGCGAAACGGCGATTTATGAGAAATGACGATAAAATTGCTGTTTTAAACTTCAAAAACATAGAAAAACGCTGTTTTCAACTATTCAAACTGACAAATTCATGTTTTTTTCGTGTGAAACGGCGATTTATGAGAAATGACGATAAAATTGCTGTTTTAAACTTGCAAAAACATAGAAAAACGCTGTTTTGAACTATACAAACTGACAAATTCATGTTTTTTTCGTGTGAAATGGCGATTTATGAGAAATGACGATAAAATTGCTGTTTTAAACTTGCAAAAACATTGAAAAACGCTGTTTTCAACTATTCAAACTGACAAATTCATGTTTCTTCCGTGCGAAACGGCGATTTATGAGAAATGACGATAAAATTGCTGTTTTAAACTTGCAAAAACATAGAAAAACGCTGTTTTCAACTATTCAAACTGATAAATTCATGTTTCTTACGTTCGAAACGGTGGATTTTTGTGAAATCACGATAAAATTGCTGTTTTAAACTTGCAAAAACATAGAAAAACGCTGTTTTGAACTATTCAAACTGACAAATTCATGTTTCTTTCGTGCGAAACGGCGATTCATGAGAAATGACGATAAAATTGCTGTTTTAAACTTGCAAAAACATAGAAAAACGCTGTTTTGAACTATTCAAACTGACAAATTCATGTTTCTTTCGTGCGAAACGGCGATTTATGAGAAATGACGATAAAATTGCTGTTTTAAACTTGCAAAAACATAGAAAAACGCTGTTTTCAACTATTCAAACTGATAAATTAATGTTTCTTACGTTCGAAAAGGTGGATTATTGTGAAATCACGATAAAATTGCTGTTTTAAACTTGCAAAAACATAGAAAAACGCTGTTTTGAACTATTCAAAATGACAAATTCATGTTTCTTTCGTGTGAAACGGCGATTTATGAGAAATGACGATAAAATTGCTGTTTTAAACTTGCAAAAACATAGAAAAACGCTGTTTTGAACTATTCAAACTGATAAATTCATGTTTCTTTCGTGCGAAACGGCGATTTATGAGAAATGACGATAAAATTGCTGTTTTAAACTTGCAAAAACATAGAAAAACGCTGTTTTGAACTATTCAAACTGACAAATTCATGTTTTTTTCGTGTGAAACGGCGATTTATGAGAAATGACGATAAAATTGCTGTTTTAAACTTGCAAAAAAATAGAAAAACGCTGTTTTGAACTATTCAAACTGACAAATTCATGTTTCTTTCGTGCGAAACGGCGATTTATGAGAAATGACGATAAAATTGCTGTTTTAAACTTCAAAAACATAGAAAAACGCTGTTTTCAACTATTCAAATTGATAAATTCATGATTCTTTCGTGCGAAACGGCGATTTATGAGAAATGACGATTAAATTGCTGTTTTAAACTTGCAAAAACATAGAAAAACGCTGTTTTGGACTATTCAAACTGACAAATTCATGTTTTTTTCGTGTGAAACGGCGATTTATGAGAAATGACGATAAAATTGCTGTTTTAAACTTGCAAAAACATAGAAAAACGCTGTTTTGAACTATTCAAACTGACAAATTCATGTTTCTTTCGTGCGAAACGGCGATTTATGAGAAATGACGATAAAATTGCTGTTTTAAACTTGCAAAAACATAGAAAAACGCTGTTTTGAACTATTCAAACTGACAAATTCATGTTTTTTTCGTGTGAAACGGCGATTTTTGTGAAATCACGTTAAAATTGCTGTTTTAAACTTGCAAAAACATAGAAAAACGCTGATTTGAACTATTCAAACTGACAAATTCATGTTTCTTTCGTGCGAAACGGCGATTTATGAGAAATGACGATAAAATTGCTGTTTTAAACTTGCAAAAACATAGAAATACGCTGTTTTGAACTATTCAAACTGACAAATTCATGTTTCTTTCGTGTGAAACGGCGATTTATGAGAAATGACGATAAAATTGCTGTTTTAAACTTGCAAAAACATAGAAAAACGCTGTTTTGAACTATTCAAACTGATAAATTCATGTTTCTTTTGTGCGAAACGGCGATTTATGAGAAATGACGATAAAATTGCTGTTTTAAACTTGCAAAAACATAGAAAAACGCTGTTTTGAACTATTCAAACTGACAAATTCATGTTTTTTTCGTGTGAAACGGCGATTTATGAGAAATGACGATAAAATTGCTGTTTTAAACTTGCAAAAACATAGAAAAACGCTGTTTTGAACTATTCAAACTGACAAATTCATGTTTCTTTCGTGCGAAACGGCGATTTATGAGAAATGACGATAAAATTGCTGTTTTAAACTTCAAAAACATAGAAAAACGCTGTTTTCAACTATTCAAACTGACAAATTCATGTTTTTTTCGTGTGAAACGGCGATTTATGAGAAATGACGATAAAATTGCTGTTTTAAACTTGCAAAAACATAGAAAAACGCTGTTTTGAACTATACAAACTGACAAATTCATGTTTTTTTCGTGTGAAATGGCGATTTATGAGAAATGACGATAAAATTGCTGTTTTAAACTTGCAAAAACATTGAAAAACGCTGTTTTCAACTATTCAAACTGACAAATTCATGTTTCTTCCGTGCGAAACGGCGATTTATGAGAAATGACGATAAAATTGCTGTTTTAAACTTGCAAAAACATAGAAAAACGCTGTTTTCAACTATTCAAACTGATAAATTCATGTTTCTTACGTTCGAAACGGTGGATTTTTGTGAAATCACGATAAAATTGCTGTTTTAAACTTGCAAAAACATAGAAAAACGCTGTTTTGAACTATTCAAACTGACAAATTCATGTTTCTTTCGTGCGAAACGGCGATTCATGAGAAATGACGATAAAATTGCTGTTTTAAACTTGCAAAAACATAGAAAAACGCTGTTTTGAACTATTCAAACTGACAAATTCATGTTTCTTTCGTGCGAAACGGCGATTTATGAGAAATGACGATAAAATTGCTGTTTTAAACTTGCAAAAACATAGAAAAACGCTGTTTTCAACTATTCAAACTGATAAATTAATGTTTCTTACGTTCGAAAAGGTGGATTTTTGTGAAATCACGATAAAATTGCTGTTTTAAACTTGCAAAAACATAGAAAAACGCTGTTTTGAACTATTCAAACTGACAAATTCATGTTTCTTTCGTGTGAAACGGCGATTTATGAGAAATGACGATAAAATTGCTGTTTTAAACTTGCAAAAACATAGAAAAACGCTGTTTTGAACTATTCAAACTGATAAATTCATGTTTCTTTCGTGCGAAACGGCGATTTATGAGAAATGACGATAAAATTGCTGTTTTAAACTTGCAAAAACATAGAAAAACGCTGTTTTGAACTATTCAAACTGACAAATTCATGTTTCTTTCGTGTGAAACGGCGATTTATGAGAAATGACGATAAAATTGCTGTTTTAAACTTGCAAAAACATAGAAAAACGCTGTTTTGAACTATTCAAACTGACAAATTCATGTTTCTTTCGTGCGAAACGGCGATTTATGAGAAATGACGATAAAATTGCTGTTTTAAACTTCAAAAACATAGAAAAACGCTGTTTTCAACTATTCAAATTGATAAATTCATGATTCTTTCGTGCGAAACGGCGATTTATGAGAAATGACGATTAAATTGCTGTTTTAAACTTGCAAAAACATAGAAAAACGCTGTTTTGAACTATTCAAACTGACAAATTCATGTTTTTTTCGTGTGAAACGGCGATTTATGAGAAATGACGATAAAATTGCTGTTTTAAACTTGCAAAAACATAGAAAAACGCTGTTTTGAATTATTCAAACTGACAAATTCATGTTTCTTTCGTGCGAAACGGCGATTTATGAGAAATGACGATAAAATTGCTGTTTTAAACTTGCAAAAACATAGAAAAACGCTGTTTTGAACTATTCAAACTGACAAATTCATGTTTTTTTCGTGTGAAACGGCGATTTTTGTGAAATCACGTTAAAATTGCTGTTTTAAACTTGCAAAAACATAGAAAAACGCTGTTTTGAACTATTCAAACTGACAAATTCATGTTTCTTTCGTGCGAAACGGCGATTTATGAGAAATGACGATAAAATTGCTGTTTTAAACTTGCAAAAACATAGAAAAACGCTGTTTTCAACTATTCAAACTGATAAATTCATGTTTCTTACGTTCGAAAAGGTGGATTTTTGTGAAATCACGATAAAATTGCTGTTTTAAACTTGCAAAAACATAGAAAAACGCTGTTTTGAACTATTCAAACTGACAAATTCATGTTTCTTTCGTGTGAAACGGCGATTTATGAGAAATGACGATAAAATTGCTGTTTTAAACTTGCAAAAACATAGAAAAACGCTGTTTTGAACTATTCAAACTGATAAATTCATGTTTCTTTCGTGCGAAACGGCGATTTATGAGAAATGACGATAAAATTGCTGTTTTAAACTTGCAAAAACATAGAAAAACGCTGTTTTGAACTATTCAAACTGACAAATTCATGTTTTTTTCGTGTGAAACGGCGATTTATGAGAAATGACGATAAAATTGCTGTTTTAAACTTGCATAAAAATAGAAAAACGCTGTTTTGAACTATTCAAACTGACAAATTCATGTTTCTTTCGTGCGAAACGGCGATTTATGAGAAATGACGATAAAATTGCTGTTTTAAACTTCAAAAACATAGAAAAACGCTGTTTTCAACTATTCAAATTGATAAATTCATTATTCTTTCGTGCGAAACGGCGATTTATGAGAAATGACGATTAAATTGCTGTTTTAAACTTGCAAAAACATATAAAACGCTGTTTTGAACAATTCAAACTGACAAATTCATGTTTTTTTCGTGTGAAACGGCGATTTATGAGAAATGACGATAAAATTGCTGTTTTAAACTTGCAAAAACATAGAAAAACGCTGTTTTGAACTATTCAAACTGACAAATTCATGTTTCTTTCGTGCGAAACGGCGATTTATGAGAAATGACGATAAAATTGCTGTTTTAAACTTGCAAAAACATAGAAAAACGCTGTTTTGAACTATTCAAACTGACAAATTCATGTTTTTTTCGTGTGAAACGGCGATTTATGAGAAATGACGATAAAATTGCTGTTTTAAACTTGCAAAAACATTGAAAAACGCTGTTTTCAACTATTCAAACTGACAAATTTATGTTTCTTCCGTGCGAAACGGCTATTTATGAGAAATGACGATAAAATAGCTGTTTTAAACTTGCAAAAACATAGAAAAACGCTGTTTTGAACTATTCAAATTGATAAATTCATGTTTCTTACGTTCGAAACGGTGGATTTTTGTGAAATCACGATAAAATTGCTGTTTTAAACTTGCAAAAACATAGAAAAACGCTGTTTTGAACTATTCAAACTGACAAATTCATGTTTCTTTCGTGCGAAACGGCGATTCATGAGAAATGACGATAAAATTGCTGTTTTAAACTTGCAAAAACATAGAAAAACGCTGTTTTGAACTATACAAACTGACAAATTCATGTTTCTTTCGTGCGAAACGGCGATTTATGAGAAATGACGATAAAATTGCTGTTTTAAACTTCAAAAACATAGAAAAACGCTGTTTTCAACTATTCAAATTGATAAATTCATGATTCTTTCGTGCGAAACGGCGATTTATGAGAAATGACGATTAAATTGCTGTTTTAAACTTCAAAAACATAGAAAAACGCTGTTTTCAACTATTCAAATTGATAAATTCATGATTCTTTCGTGCGAAACGGCGATTTATGAGAAATGACGATAAAATTGCTGTTTTAAACTTGCAAAAACATAGAAAAACGCTGTTTTGAACTATTCAAACTGACAAATTCATGTTTTTTTCGTGTGAAACGGCGATTTTTGTGAAATCACGTTAAAATTGCTGTTTTAAACTTGCAAAAACATAGAAAAACGCTGTTTTGAACTATTCAAACTGACAAATTCATGTTTCTTTCGTGCGAAACGGCGATTTATGAGAAATGACGATAAAATTGCTGTTTTAAACTTGCAAAAACATAGAAAAACGCTGTTTTGAACTATTCAAACTGACAAATTCATGTTTTTTTCGTGTGAAACGGCGATTTATGAGAAATGACGATAAAATTGCTGTTTTAAACTTGCAAAAAAATAGAAAAACGCTGTTTTGAACTATTCAAACTGACAAATTCATGTTTCTTTCGTGCGAAACGGCGATTTATGAGAAATGACGATAAAATTGCTGTTTTAAACTTCAAAAACATAGAAAAACGCTGTTTTCAACTATTCAAATTGATAAATTCATGATTCTTTCGTGCGAAACGGCGATTTATGAGAAATGACGATTAAATTGCTGTTTTAAACTTGCAAAAACATAGAAAAACGCTGTTTTGAACTATTCAAACTGACAAATTCATGTTTTTTTCGTGTGAAACGGCGATTTATGAGAAATGACGATAAAATTGCTGTTTTAAACTTGCAAAAACATAGAAAAACGCTGTTTTGAACTATTCAAACTGACAAATTCATGTTTCTTTCGTGCGAAACGGCGATTTATGAGAAATGACGATAAAATTGCTGTTTTAAACTTGCAAAAACATAGAAAAACGCTGTTTTGAACTATTCAAACTGACAAATTCATGTTTTTTTCGTGTGAAACGGCGATTTTTGTGAAATCACGTTAAAATTGCTGTTTTAAACTTGCAAAAACATAGAAAAACGCTGTTTTGAACTATTCAAACTGACAAATTCATGTTTCTTTCGTGCGAAACGGCGATTTATGAGAAATGACGATAAAATTGCTGTTTTAAACTTGCAAAAACATAGAAAAACGCTGTTTTGAACTATTCAAACTGACAAATTCATGTTTTTTTCGTGTGAAACGGCGATTTATGAGAAATGACGATAAAATTGCTGTTTTAAACTTGCATAAAAATAGAAAAACGCTGTTTTGAACTATTCAAACTGACAAATTCATGTTTCTTTCGTGCGAAACGGCGATTTATGAGAAATGACGATAAAATTGCTGTTTTAAACTTCAAAAACATAGAAAAACGCTGTTTTCAACTATTCAAATTGATAAATTCATTATTCTTTCGTGCGAAACGGCGATTTATGAGAAATGACGATTAAATTGCTGTTTTAAACTTGCAAAAACATATAAAACGCTGTTTTGAACAATTCAAACTGACAAATTCATGTTTTTTTCGTGTGAAACGGCGATTTATGAGAAATGACGATAAAATTGCTGTTTTAAACTTGCAAAAACATAGAAAAACGCTGTTTTGAACTATTCAAACTGACAAATTCATGTTTCTTTCGTGCGAAACGGCGATTTATGAGAAATGACGATAAAATTGCTGTTTTAAACTTGCAAAAACATAGAAAAACGCTGTTTTGAACTATTCAAACTGACAAATTCATGTTTTTTTCGTGTGAAACGGCGATTTATGAGAAATGACGATAAAATTGCTGTTTTAAACTTGCAAAAACATTGAAAAACGCTGTTTTCAACTATTCAAACTGACAAATTTATGTTTCTTCCGTGCGAAACGGCTATTTATGAGAAATGACGATAAAATAGCTGTTTTAAACTTGCAAAAACATAGAAAAACGCTGTTTTGAACTATTCAAATTGATAAATTCATGTTTCTTACGTTCGAAACGGTGGATTTTTGTGAAATCACGATAAAATTGCTGTTTTAAACTTGCAAAAACATAGAAAAACGCTGTTTTGAACTATTCAAACTGACAAATTCATGTTTCTTTCGTGCGAAACGGCGATTCATGAGAAATGACGATAAAATTGCTGTTTTAAACTTGCAAAAACATAGAAAAACGCTGTTTTGAACTATACAAACTGACAAATTCATGTTTCTTTCGTGCGAAACGGCGATTTATGAGAAATGACGATAAAATTGCTGTTTTAAACTTCAAAAACATAGAAAAACGCTGTTTTCAACTATTCAAATTGATAAATTCATGATTCTTTCGTGCGAAACGGCGATTTATGAGAAATGACGATTAAATTGCTGTTTTAAACTTCAAAAACATAGAAAAACGCTGTTTTCAACTATTCAAATTGATAAATTCATGATTCTTTCGTGCGAAACGGCGATTTATGAGAAATGACGATAAAATTGCTGTTTTAAACTTGCAAAAACATAGAAAAACGCTGTTTTGAACTATTCAAACTGACAAATTCATGTTTTTTTCGTGTGAAACGGCGATTTTTGTGAAATCACGTTAAAATTGCTGTTTTAAACTTGCAAAAACATAGAAAAACGCTGTTTTGAACTATTCAAACTGACAAATTCATGTTTCTTTCGTGCGAAACGGCGATTTATGAGAAATGACGATAAAATTGCTGTTTTAAACTTGCAAAAACATAGAAAAACGCTGTTTTGAACTATTCAAACTGACAAATTCATGTTTTTTTCGTGTGAAACGGCGATTTATGAGAAATGACGATAAAATTGCTGTTTTAAACTTGCAAAAAAATAGAAAAACGCTGTTTTGAACTATTCAAACTGACAAATTCATGTTTCTTTCGTGCGAAACGGCGATTTATGAGAAATGACGATAAAATTGCTGTTTTAAACTTCAAAAACATAGAAAAACGCTGTTTTCAACTATTCAAATTGATAAATTCATGATTCTTTCGTGCGAAACGGCGATTTATGAGAAATGACGATTAAATTGCTGTTTTAAACTTGCAAAAACATAGAAAAACGCTGTTTTGAACTATTCAAACTGACAAATTCATGTTTTTTTCGTGTGAAACGGCGATTTATGAGAAATGACGATAAAATTGCTGTTTTAAACTTGCAAAAACATAGAAAAACGCTGTTTTGAACTATTCAAACTGACAAATTCATGTTTCTTTCGTGCGAAACGGCGATTTATGAGAAATGACGATAAAATTGCTGTTTTAAACTTGCAAAAACATAGAAAAACGCTGTTTTGAACTATTCAAACTGACAAATTCATGTTTTTTTCGTGTGAAACGGCGATTTTTGTGAAATCACGTTAAAATTGCTGTTTTAAACTTGCAAAAACATAGAAAAACGCTGTTTTGAACTATTCAAACTGACAAATTCATGTTTCTTTCGTGCGAAACGGCGATTTATGAGAAATGACGATAAAATTGCTGTTTTAAACTTGCAAAAACATAGAAAAACGCTGTTTTCAACGATTCAAACTGATAAATTCATGTTTCTTACGTTCGAAAAGGTGGATTTTTGTGAAATCACGATAAAATTGCTGTTTTAAACTTGCAAAAACATAGAAAAACGCTGTTTTGAACTATTCAAACTGACAAATTCATGTTTCTTTCGTGTGAAACGGCGATTTATGAGAAATGACGATAAAATTGCTGTTTTAAACTTGCAAAAACATAGAAAAACGCTGTTTTGAACTATTCAAACTGATAAATTCATGTTTCTTTCGTGCGAAACGGCGATTTATGAGAAATGACGATAAAATTGCTGTTTTAAACTTGCAAAAACATAGAAAAACGCTGTTTTGAACTATTCAAACTGATAAATTCATGTTTCTTTCGTGCGAAACGGCGATTTATGAGAAATGACGATAAAATTGCTGTTTTAAACTTGCAAAAACATAGAAAAACGCTGTTTTGAACTATTCAAACTGACAAATTCATGTTTTTTTCGTGTGAAACGGCGATTTATGAGAAATGACGATAAAATTGCTGTTTTAAACTTGCATAAAAATAGAAAAACGCTGTTTTGAACTATTCAAACTGACAAATTCATGTTTCTTTCGTGCGAAACGGCGATTTATGAGAAATGACGATAAAATTGCTGTTTTAAACTTCAAAAACATAGAAAAACGCTGTTTTCAACTATTCAAATTGATAAATTCATTATTCTTTCGTGCGAAACGGCGATTTATGAGAAATGACGATTAAATTGCTGTTTTAAACTTGCAAAAACATAGAAAACGCTGTTTTGAACTATTCAAACTGACAAATTCATGTTTTTTTCGTGTGAAACGGCGATTTATGAGAAATGACGATAAAATTGCTGTTTTAAACTTGCAAAAACATAGAAAAACGCTGTTTTGAACTATTCAAACTGACAAATTCATGTTTCTTTCGTGCGAAACGGCGATTTATGAGAAATGACGATAAAATTGCTGTTTTAAACTTGCAAAAACATAGAAAAACGCTGTTTTGAACTATTCAAACTGACAAATTCATGTTTTTTTCGTGTGAAACGGCGATTTATGAGAAATGACGATAAAATTGCTGTTTTAAACTTGCAAAAACATTGAAAAACGCTGTTTTCAACTATTCAAACTGACAAATTTATGTTTCTTCCGTGCGAAACGGCTATTTATGAGAAATGACGATAAAATAGCTGTTTTAAACTTGCAAAAACATAGAAAAACGCTGTTTTGAACTATTCAAACTGATAAATTCATGTTTCTTACGTTCGAAACGGTGGATTTTTGTGAAATCACGATAAAATTGCTGTTTTAAACTTGCAAAAACATAGAAAAACGCTGTTTTGAACTATTCAAACTGACAAATTCATGTTTCTTTCGTGCGAAACGGCGATTCATGAGAAATGACGATAAAATTGCTGTTTTAAACTTGCAAAAACATAGAAAAACGCTGTTTTGAACTATACAAACTGACAAATTCATGTTTCTTTCGTGCGAAACGGCGATTTATGAGAAATGACGATAAAATTGCTGTTTTAAACTTCAAAAACATAGAAAAACGCTGTTTTCAACTATTCAAATTGATAAATTCATGATTCTTTCGTGCGAAACGGCGATTTATGAGAAATGACGATTAAATTGCTGTTTTAAACTTGCAAAAACATAGAAAAACGCTGTTTTGAACTATTCAAACTGACAAATTCATGTTTTTTTCGTGTGAAACGGCGATTTATGAGAAATGACGATAAAATTGCTGTTTTAAACTTGCAAAAACATAGAAAAACGCTGTTTTGAACTATACAAACTGACAAATTCATGTTTTTTTCGTGTGAAATGGCGATTTATGAGAAATGACGATAAAATTGCTGTTTTAAACTTGCAAAAACATTGAAAAACGCTGTTTTCAACTATTCAAACTGACAAATTCATGTTTCTTCCGTGCGAAACGGCGATTTATTATTATATTATATTTATTTATTTATTCAACAGGATTTTACATCCTAATAATAGAATAAATTTTACAAATTACATAACAAAGAAAAGATGTGGTTGATAACATAATTATTAATACAATTAAATAACAATATTTAACACATGTAAAGGAGAAAAAAAATGAATTACATAATTTTACACCAAATTAAGTTTTTGTTAGGCACAGTTCAGAAACATTAGCTTTCAACTTGTCTCGGAATACAGTGAGACTATCAGAAAAATCAATTTCAGCGCAAATCTTGTTAAAATTACGGCACATTGAATTAATTGAAGAATGAAAATAAGCATTTGTCCGAGCAAAATTGCAATGAAACATTGCAAAGTTACGATTATTACAAGGACGAATATAAAAGTTCAAACTGCTAACTAATGACATATCATCAATGAGATTATTGACAATCTTATATAGATATACAATAAGCAGTTGCATACGCCGTTCTTCTAACGGCTCCAAATTAAATAAATGTAATAACTCGCTGTATTCTGAGTTCGGCCAAGTTTTAAATGTTCTGAAGTAACATAGTTTACAAAATTTCTTTTGCACATTTTCAATTGTGATTATTAAATTTTTGTAATATGGATTCCATAATACACATCCATATTCAAGTTTACTACGGATAAATGAAATAAAAAGTGTACGCAAAGTATTAATGTTACTAAAGTAATATGTATTACGTAGTATGAAACCCATATTTTTACATGCTTCTGACACCATTTTATCAATATGTAGTCCAGGTGAAAATTTATTATTAAAATATATTCCTAAATCTTTAATGGTTGTTACGCGATTTAATGAGGTGTTATCCATAGTATAGTTATAGGTAAGTAGTGACATTTTCCTGGAGATACTCATGACATGGCATTTGTCGATATTAAA
The DNA here is from genome assembly GCA_963942605.1 of Poecilus cupreus. Classification (NCBI taxonomy): domain Eukaryota; kingdom Metazoa; phylum Arthropoda; class Insecta; order Coleoptera; family Carabidae; genus Poecilus; species Poecilus cupreus. The sequence continues at coordinate 62,043 of CAWWDY010001275.1, forward strand.
ATATAATTTGTTATTCAACGACCATTGATATATATTGGCAATATCAGATTGCAATTTTAAACAATCAGCAATTGAAGAAACTGTGAGAAATATTTTAAAATCATCGGCAAAAAGCAAACATCTGGAATATTTAATATGAAATACTATGTCGTTGACAAATAATAAGAAAAGTAACGGCCCTAAAACTGAGCCCTGAGGCACACCAGATGATGCAATAAAATAATTTGACTGAAAACCGTTAACTTTAACATACTGAATTCTATTGCATAAATAAGAAGTAATTAAGTGCAATAGTTTCTCTGAGAATCCTATTAATTGTAGTTTTTGAACTAATATTAAATGGGAAACCTTATCAAATGCCTTGGAGAAGTCTGTGTAAATGACATCTACTTGCAAATTATTTTCCAAAGCATTGGAGGTGAAATCAACGAAACTAAGTAGATTGGTTATTGTTGAACGATTACGTACAAAACCATGTTGAAGTGGAGTGATATAATTTTGTGTTTGATATTGTATTTCATTAAACAAAATGAGTTCAAAAATCTTTGCAAACCAGTTTAAGCAAGATATTGGTCTGTAATTTTTTATATTATTCCGGTTGCCAGACTTAAAAATGGGGCAGATTTTTGCTTCCTTCCACAAATTAGGAAAAGCCATAGTATTCAAACACAAATTAAAAATATAGAAGAGTGGTGTGGATAAACTTTCTGAACAACCTTTAATAATAAAAATTGGAATACCGTCCGGACCGCAAGATTTACTATTACGTTGTTTTTTAATGGACAATAGTATTTCTTCTATTCCTATGTTGTTAATATGTACAAAACGATTTACATCCTGAGGTATGTTATCATTGGCAGTGTAATTGTTAATATGCTGATTACAGTCAGAAGCGCAGAAATTTGCTGGTTCATTTAAAAATACACTTTTAAAATAGTTAGCAAAAGCTTCAGCAATTTCTTCTCCGCCAGTGTAACTTTTATCATCATCATTTAAAGTTAATGGAATACTATTTCTGTTACTTTTACTTTTAACATAAGACCAGAAATTATTCGGATTTTCTGAGAGGTCAGATTCAATATTTCTTAAATAATTAATATGTAAATATTTTGAAGTTATTTTAACCTTTTTCCTCATATCTTTAAATTTATGAGAAATGACGATAAAATTGCTGTTTTAAACTTGCAAAAACATAGAAAAACGCTGTTTTCAACTATTCAAACTGATAAATTCATGTTTCTTACGTTCGAAACGGTGGATTTTTGTGAAATCACGATAAAATTGCTGTTTTAAACTTGCAAAAACATAGAAAAACGCTGTTTTGAACTATTCAAACTGACAAATTCATGTTTCTTTCGTGCGAAACGGCGATTCATGAGAAATGACGATAAAATTGCTGTTTTAAACTTGCAAAAACATAGTAAAACGCTGTTTTGAACTATTCAAACTGACAAATTCATGTTTCTTTCGTGCGAAACGGCGATTTATGAGAAATGACGATAAAATTGCTGTTTTAAACTTGCAAAAACATAGAAAAACGCTGTTTTCAACTATTCAAACTGATAAATTAATGTTTCTTACGTTCGAAAAGGTGGATTTTTGTGAAATCACGATAAAATTGCTGTTTTAAACTTGCAAAAACATAGAAAAACGCTGTTTTGAACTATTCAAACTGACAAATTCATGTTTCTTTCGTGTGAAACGGCGATTTATGAGAAATGACGATAAAATTGCTGTTTTAAACTTGCAAAAACATAGAAAAACGCTGTTTTGAACTATTCAAACTGATAAATTCATGTTTCTTTCGTGCGAAACGGCGATTTATGAGAAATGACGATAAAATTGCTGTTTTAAAATTGCAAAAACATAGAAAAACGCTGTTTTGAACTATTCAAACTGACAAATTCATGTTTCTTTCGTGTGAAACGGCGATTTATGAGAAATGACGATAAAATTGCTGTTTTAAACTTGCAAAAACATAGAAAAACGCTGTTTTGAACTATTCAAACTGACAAATTCATGTTTCTTTCGTGCGAAACGGCGATTTATGAGAAATGACGATAAAATTGCTGTTTTAAACTTCAAAAACATAGAAAAACGCTGTTTTCAACTATTCAAATTGATAAATTCATGATTCTTTCGTGCGAAACGGCGATTTATGAGAAATGACGATTAAATTGCTGTTTTAAACTTGCAAAAACATAGAAAAACGCTGTTTTGAACTATTCAAACTGACAAATTCATGTTTTTTTCGTGTGAAACGGCGATTTATGAGAAATGACGATAAAATTGCTGTTTTAAACTTGCAAAAACATAGAAAAAACGCTGTTTTGAACTATTCAAACTGACAAATTCATGTTTCTTTCGTGCGAAACGGCGATTTATGAGAAATGACGATAAAATTGCTGTTTTAAACTTGCAAAAACATAGAAAAACGCTGTTTTGAACTATTCAAACTGACAAATTCATGTTTTTTTCGTGTGAAACGGCGATTTTTGTGAAATCACGTTAAAATTGCTGTTTTAAACTTGCAAAAACATAGAAAAACGCTGTTTTGAACTATTCAAACTGACAAATTCATGTTTCTTTCGTGCGAAACGGCGATTTATGAGAAATGACGATAAAATTGCTGTTTTAAACTTGCAAAAACATAGAAAAACGCTGTTTTCAACTATTCAAACTGATAAATTCATGTTTCTTACGTTCGAAAAGGTGGATTTTTGTGAAATCACGATAAAATTGCTGTTTTAAACTTGCAAAAACATAGAAAAACGCTGTTTTGAACTATTCAAACTGACAAATTCATGTTTCTTTCGTGTGAAACGGCGATTTATGAGAAATGACGATAAAATTGCTGTTTTAAACTTGCAAAAACATAGAAAAACGCTGTTTTGAACTATTCAAACTGATAAATTCATGTTTCTTTCGTGCGAAACGGCGATTTATGAGAAATGACGATAAAATTGCTGTTTTAAACTTGCAAAAACATAGAAAAACGCTGTTTTGAACTATTCAAACTGACAAATTCATGTTTTTTTCGTGTGAAACGGCGATTTATGAGAAATGACGATAAAATTGCTGTTTTAAACTTGCATAAAAATAGAAAAACGCTGTTTTGAACTATTCAAACTGACAAATTCATGTTTCTTTCGTGCGAAACGGCGATTTATGAGAAATGACGATAAAATTGCTGTTTTAAACTTCAAAAACATAGAAAAACGCTGTTTTCAACTATTCAAATTGATAAATTCATTATTCTTTCGTGCGAAACGGCGATTTATGAGAAATGACGATTAAATTGCTGTTTTAAACTTGCAAAAACATAGAAAACGCTGTTTTGAACTATTCAAACTGACAAATTCATGTTTTTTTCGTGTGAAACGGCGATTTATGAGAAATGACGACAAAATTGCTGTTTTAAACTTGCAAAAACATAGAAAAACGCTGTTTTGAACTATTCAAACTGACAAATTCATGTTTCTTTCGTGCGAAACGGCGATTTATGAGAAATGACGATAAAATTGCTGTTTTAAACTTGCAAAAACATAGAAAAACGCTGTTTTGAACTATTCAAACTGACAAATTCATGTTTTTTTCGTGTGAAACGGCGATTTATGAGAAATGACGATAAAATTGCTGTTTTAAACTTGCAAAAACATTGAAAAAACGCTGTTTTCAACTATTCAAACTGACAAATTCATGTTTCTTACGTTCGAAACGGTGGATTTTTGTGAAATCACGATAAAATTGCTGTTTTAAACTTGCAAAAACATAGAAAAACGCTGTTTTGAACTATTCAAACTGACAAATTCATGTTTCTTTCGTGCGAAACGGCGATTCATGAGAAATGACGATAAAATTGCTGTTTTAAACTTGCAAAAACATAGAAAAACGCTGTTTTGAACTATACAAACTGACAAATTCATGTTTCTTTCGTGCGAAACGGCGATTTATGAGAAATGACGATAAAATTGCTGTTTTAAACTTCAAAAACATAGAAAAACGCTGTTTTCAACTATTCAAATTGATAAATTCATGATTCTTTCGTGCGAAACGGCGATTTATGAGAAATGACGATTAAATTGCTGTTTTAAACTTCAAAAACATAGAAAAACGCTGTTTTCAACTATTCAAATTGATAAATTCATGATTCTTTCGTGCGAAACGGCGATTTATGAGAAATGACGATAAAATTGCTGTTTTAAACTTGCAAAAACATAGAAAAACGCTGTTTTGAACTATTCAAACTGACAAATTCATGTTTTTTTCGTGTGAAACGGCGATTTTTGTGAAATCACGTTAAAATTGCTGTTTTAAACTTGCAAAAACATAGAAAAACGCTGTTTTGAACTATTCAAACTGACAAATTCATGTTTCTTTCGTGCGAAACGGCGATTTATGAGAAATGACGATAAAATTGCTGTTTTAAACTTGCAAAAACATAGAAAAACGCTGTTTTGAACTATTCAAACTGACAAATTCATGTTTTTTTCGTGTGAAACGGCGATTTATGAGAAATGACGATAAAATTGCTGTTTTAAACTTGCAAAAAAATAGAAAAACGCTGTTTTGAACAATTCAAACTGACAAATTCATGTTTCTTTCGTGCGAAACGGCGATTTATGAGAAATGACGATAAAATTGCTGTTTTAAACTTCAAAAACATAGAAAAACGCTGTTTTCAACTATTCAAATTGATAAATTCATGATTCTTTCGTGCGAAACGGCGATTTATGAGAAATGACGATTAAATTGCTGTTTTAAACTTGCAAAAACATAGAAAAACGCTGTTTTGAACTATTCAAACTGACAAATTCATGTTTTTTTCGTGTGAAACGGCGATTTATGAGAAATGACGATAAAATTGCTGTTTTAAACTTGCAAAAACATAGAAAAACGCTGTTTTGAACTATTCAAACTGACAAATTCATGTTTCTTTCGTGCGAAACGGCGATTTATGAGAAATGACGATAAAATTGCTGTTTTAAACTTGCAAAAACATAGAAAAACGCTGTTTTGAACTATTCAAACTGACAAATTCATGTTTTTTTCGTGTGAAACGGCGATTTTTGTGAAATCACGTTAAAATTGCTGTTTTAAACTTGCAAAAACATAGAAAAACGCTGTTTTGAACTATTCAAACTGACAAATTCATGTTTCTTTCGTGCGAAACGGCGATTTATGAGAAATGACGATAAAATTGCTGTTTTAAACTTGCAAAAACATAGAAAAACGCTGTTTTGAACTATTCAAACTGACAAATTCATGTTTTTTTCGTGTGAAACGGCGATTTTTGTGAAATCACGTTAAAATTGCTGTTTTAAACTTGCAAAAACATAGAAAAACGCTGTTTTGAACTATTCAAACTGACAAATTCATGTTTCTTTCGTGCGAAACGGCGATTTATGAGAAATGACGATAAAATTGCTGTTTTAAACTTGCAAAAACATAGAAAAACGCTGTTTTGAACTATTCAAACTGACAAATTCATGTTTCTTTCGTGTGAAACGGCGATTTATGAGAAATGACGATAAAATTGCTGTTTTAAACTTGCAAAAACATAGAAAAACGCTGTTTTGAACTATTCAAACTGATAAATTCATGTTTCTTTCGTGCGAAACAGCGATTTATGAGAAATGACGATAAAATTGCTGTTTTAAACTTGCAAAAACATAGAAAAACGCTGTTTTGAACTATTCAAACTGACAAATTCATGTTTTTTTCGTGTGAAACGGCGATTTATGAGAAATGACGATAAAATTGCTGTTTTAAACTTGCATAAAAATAGAAAAACGCTGTTTTGAACTATTCAAACTGACAAATTCATGTTTCTTTCGTGCGAAACGGCGATTTATGAGAAATGACGATAAAATTGCTGTTTTAAACTTCAAAAACATAGAAAAACGCTGTTTTCAACTATTCAAATTGATAAATTCATTATTCTTTCGTGCGAAACGGCGATTTATGAGAAATGACGATTAAATTGCTGTTTTAAACTTGCAAAAACATAGAAAACGCTGTTTTGAACTATTCAAACTGACAAATTCATGTTTTTTTCGTGTGAAAACGGCGATTTATGAGAAATGACGATAAAATTGCTGTTTTAAACTTGCAAAAACATAGAAAAACGCTGTTTTGAACTATTCAAACTGACAAATTCATGTTTCTTTCGTGCGAAACGGCGATTTATGAGAAATGACGATAAAATTGCTGTTTTAAACTTGCAAAAACATAGAAAAACGCTGTTTTGAACTATTCAAACTGACAAATTCATGTTTTTTTCGTGTGAAACGGCGATTTATGAGAAATGACGATAAAATTGCTGTTTTAAACTTGCAAAAACATTGAAAAACGCTGTTTTCAACTATTCAAACTGACAAATTTATGTTTCTTCCGTGCGAAACGGCTATTTATGAGAAATGACGATAAAATAGCTGTTTTAAACTTGCAAAAACATAGAAAAACGCTGTTTTGAACTATTCAAACTGATAAATTCATGTTTCTTACGTTCGAAACGGTGGATTTTTGTGAAATCACGATAAAATTGCTGTTTTAAACTTGCAAAAACATAGAAAAACGCTGTTTTGAACTATTCAAACTGACAAATTCATGTTTCTTTCGTGCGAAACGGCGATTCATGAGAAATGACGATAAAATTGCTGTTTTAAACTTGCAAAAACATAGAAAAACGCTGTTTTGAACTATACAAACTGACAAATTCATGTTTCTTTCGTGCGAAACGGCGATTTATGAGAAATGACGATAAAATTGCTGTTTTAAACTTCAAAAACATAGAAAAACGCTGTTTTCAACTATTCAAATTGATTAATTCATGATTCTTTCGTGCGAAACGGCGATTTATGAGAAATGACGATTAAATTGCTGTTTTAAACTTGCAAAAACATAGAAAAACGCTGTTTTGAACTATTCAAACTGACAAATTCATGTTTTTTTCGTGTGAAACGGCGATTTATGAGAAATGACGATAAAATTGCTGTTTTAAACTTGCAAAAACATAGAAAAACGCTGTTTTGAACTATTCAAACTGACAAATTCATGTTTTTTTCGTGTGAAACGGCGATTTTTGTGAAATCACGTTAAAATTGCTGTTTTAAACTTGCAAAAACATAGAAAAACGCTGTTTTGAACTATTCAAACTGACAAATTCATGTTTCTTTCGTGCGAAACGGCGATTTATGAGAAATGACGATAAAATTGCTGTTTTAAACTTGCAAAAACATAGAAAAACGCTGTTTTCAAATATTCAAACTGATAAATTCATGTTTCTTACGTTCGAAACGGTGGATTTTTGTGAAATCACGATAAAATTGCTGTTTTAAACTTGCAAAAACATAGAAAAACGCTGTTTTGAACTATTCAAACTAACAATTTCATGTTTCTTTCGTGCGAAACGGCGATTTATGAGAAATGACGATAAAATTGCTGTTTTAAACTTGCAAAAACATAGAAAACGCTGTTTTCAACTATTCAAACTGATAAATTCATGTTTCTTACGTTCGAAACGGTGGATTTTTGTGAAATCACGATAAAATTGCTGTTTTAAACTTCAAAAACATAGAAAAACGCTGTTTTCAACTATTCAAACTGATAAATTCATGTTTCTTTCGTGCGAAACGGCGATTTATGAGAAATGACGATAAAATTTCTGTTTTAAACTTGCAAAAACTTAGAAAAACGCTGTTTTGAACTATTCAAACTGACAAATTCATGTTTCTTTCGTGCGAAACGGCGTTTTATGAGAAATGACGATAAAATTGCTGTTTTAAACTTACAAAAACATAGAAAAACGCTGTTTTCAACTATTCTAACCGATAAATTCATGTTTCTTACGTTCGAAACGGTGGATTTTTGTGAAATCACGTTAAAATTGCTGTTTTAAACTTGCAAAAACATTGAAAAACGCTGTTTTCAACTATTCAAACTGACAAATTCATGTTTCTTCCGTGCGGAACGGCGATTTATGAGAAATGACGATGAAATTGCTGTTTTAAACTTGCAAAAACCTAGAAAAACGCTGTTTTGTACTATTCAAACTGACAAATTCATGTTTCTTTCGTGTGAAACGGCGATTTATGAGAAATGACGATAAAATTGCTGTTTTAAACTTGCAAAAACATAGAAAAACGCTGTTTTGAACTATTCAAACTGACAAATTCATGTTTCTTTCGTGCGAAACGGCGATTTATGAGATATGACGATAAAATTGCTGTTTTAAACTTCAAAAACATAGAAAAACGCTGTTTTCAACTATTCAAATTGATAAATTCATGTTTCTTTCGTGCGAAACGGCGATTTATGAGAAATGACGATAAATTTGCTGTTTTAAACTTGCAAAAACATAGAAAAACGCTGTTTTGAACTATTCAAACTGACAAATTCATGTTTCTTTCGTGCGAAACGGCGATTTATGAGAAATGACGATAAAATTGCTGTTTTAAACTTGCAAAAACATAGAAAAACGCTGTTTTCAACTATTCAAACTGATAAATTCATGTTTCTTACGTTGGAAACGGTGGATTTTTGTGAAATCACGATAAAATTGCTGTTTTAAACTTGCAAAAACTTTGAAAAACGCTGTTTTCAACTATTCAAACTGACAAATTCATGTTTCTTCCGTGCGACACGGCGATTTATGAGAAATGACGATAAAATTGCTGTTTTAAACTTGCAAAAACATAGAAAAACGCTGGTTTGAACTATTCAAACTGACAAATTCATGTTTCTTCCGTGCGAAACGGCGATTTATGAGAAATGACGATAAAATTGCTGTTTTAAACTTGCAAAAACATAGAAAAACGCTGTTTTGAACTATTCAAACTGACAAATTCATGTTCCTTTCGTGCGAAACGGCGATTTATGAGAAATGACGATAAAATTGCTGTTTTAAACTTGCAAAAACATAGAAAAACGCTGTTTTCAATTATTCAAACTGATAAATTCATGTTTCTTACGTTCGACAAAGTGGATTTTTGTGAAATCACGATAAAATTGCTGTTTTAAACTTGCAAAAACATTGAAAAACGCTGTTTTCAACTATTCAAACTGACAAATTCATGTTTTTTCCGTGCGAAACGGCGATTTATGAGAAATGACGATAAAATTGCTGTTTTAAACTTGCAAAAACATAGAAAAACGCTGTTTTCAACTATTCAAACTGACAAATTCAGGTTTTTTTTCGTGTGAAACGGCGATTTATGAGAAATGACGATAAAATTGCTGTTTTAAACATGCAAAAACATAGAAAAACGCTGTTTTGAACTATTCAAACTGACAAATTCATGTTTCTTTCGTGCGAAACGGCGATTTATGAGAAATGACGATAAAATTGCTGTTTTAAACTTGCAAAAACATAGAAAAACGCTGTTTTGACCTATTCAAACTGAAAAATTCATGTTTCTTTCGTGCGAAACGGCGATTTATGATAAATGACGATAAAGTTGCTGTTTTAAACTTCAAAAACATAGAAAAACGCTGTTTTCAACTATTCAAACTGATAAATTCATGTTTGTTTCGTGCGAAACGGCGATTTATGAGAAATGACGATAAAATTGCTATTTTAAACTTGCAAAAACATAGAAAAACGCTGTTTTGAACTATTCAAACTGACAAATTCAGGTTTTTTTCGTGTGAAACGGCGATTTATGAGAAATGACGATAAAATTGCTGTTTTAAACATGCAAAAACATAGAAAAACGCTGTTTTGAACTATTCAAACTGACAAATTCATGTTTCTTCCGTGCGAAACGGCGATATATGAGAAATGACGATTAAATTGCTGTTTTAAACTTACAAAAACATAGAAAAACGCTGTTTTAAACTATTCAAACTGACAAATTCATGTTTCTTTCGTGTGAAACGGCGATTTATGAGAAATGACGATAAAATTGCTGTTTTAAACTTGCAAAAACATAGAAAAACGCAGTTTTGAACTATTCAAACTGACAAATTCATGTTTCTTTCGTGCGAAACGGCGATTTATGAGAAATGACGATAAAATTGCTGTTTTAAACTTCAAAAACATAGATAAACGCTGTTTTCAACTATTCAAATTGATAAATTCATGTTTCTTTCGTGCGAAACGGCGATTTATGAGAAATGACGATAAAATTGCTGTTTTAAACTTGCAAAAACATAGAAAAACGCTGTTTTGAACTATTCAAACTGACAAATTCATGTTTCTTTCGTGCGAAACGGCGATTTCTGAGAAATGACGATAAAATTGCTGTTTTAAACTTGCAAAAACATAGAAAAACGCTGTTTTCAAATATTCAAACTGATAAATTCATGTTTCTTACGTTCGAAACGGTGGATTTTTGTGAAATCACGATAAAATTGCTGTTTTAAACTTGCAAAAACATAGAAAAACGCTGTTTTCAACTATTCAAACTGACAAATTCAGGTTTCTTTCGTGTGAAACGGCGATTTATGAGAAATGACGATAAAATTGCTGTTTTAAACTTGCAAAAACATAGAAAAACGCAGTTTTGAACTATTCAAACTGACAAATTCATGTTTCTTTCGTGCGAAACGGCGATTTATGAGAAATGACGATAAAATTGCTGTTTTAAACATGCAAAAACATAGAAAAACGCTGTTTTGTACTATTCAAACTGACAAATTCATGTTTCTTTCGTGTGAAACGGCGATTTATGAGAATTGACGATAAAATTGCTGTTTTAAACTTGCAAAAACATAGAAAAACGCTGTTTTGAACTATTCAAACTGACAAATTCATGTTTCTTTCGTGCGAAACGGCGATTTATGAGATATGACGATAAAATTGCTGTTTTAAACTTCAAAAACATAGAAAAACGCTGTTTTCAACTATTCAAATTGATAAATTCATATTTCTTTCGTGCGAAACGGCGATTTATGAGAAATGACGATTAAATTGCTGTTTTAAACTTACAAAAACATAGAAAAACGCTGTTTTAAACTATTCAAACTGACAAATTCATGTTTCTTTCGTGCGAAACGGCGATTTATGAGAAATGACGATAAAATTGCTGTTTTAAACTTGCAAAAACATAGAAAAACGCTGTTTTGAACTATTCAAACTGACAAATTCATGTTTCTTTCGTGCGAAACGGCGATTTATGAGAAATGACGATAAAATTGCTGTTTTAAACTTCAAAAACATAGATAAACGCTGTTTTCAACTATTCAAATTGATAAATTCATGTTTCTTTCGTGCGAAACGGCGATTTATGAGAAATGACGATAAAATTGCTGTTTTAAACTTGCAAAAACATAGAAAAACGCTGTTTTGAACTATTCAAACTGACAAATTCATGTTTCTTTCGTGCGAAACGGCGATTTCTGAGAAATGACGATAAAATTGCTGTTTTAAACTTGCAAAAACATAGAAAAACGCTGTTTTCAAATATTCAAACTGATAAATTCATGTTTCTTACGTTCGAAACGGTGGATTTTTGTGAAATCACGATAAAATTGCTGTTTTAAACTTGCAAAAACATTGAAAAACGCTGTTTTCAACTATTCAAACTGACAAATTCATGTTTCTTCCGTGCGAAACGGCGATTTTTGAGAAATGACGATAAAATTGCTGTTTTAAACTTGCAAAAACATAGAAAAACGCTGTTTTGAACTATTAAAACTGACAAATTCATGTTTCTTTCGTGCGAAACGGCGATTTATGAGAAATGACGATAAAATTGCTGTTTTAAACTTGCAAAAACATAGAAAAACGCTGTTTTGAACTATTCAAACTGACAAATTCATGTTTCTTTCGTGCGAAACGGCGATTCATGAGAAATGACGATAAAATTGCTGTTTTAAACTTGCAAAAACATAGAAAAACGCTGTTTTGAACTATACAAACTGACAAATTCATGTTTCTTTCGTGCGAAACGGCGATTTATGAGAAATCACGATAAAATTGCTGTTTTAAACTTGCAAAAACATTGAAAAACGCTGTTTTCAACTACTCAAACTGACAAATTCATGTTTCTTCCGTGCGAAACGGCGATTTATGAGAAATGATAAAATTGCTGTTTTAAACTTGCAAAAACATAGAAATACGCTGTTTTGAACTATTCAAACTGACAAATTCATGTTTCTTTCGTGTGAAACGGCGATTTATGAGAAATGACGATAAAATTGCTGTTTTAAACTTGCAAAAACATAGAAAAACGCTGTTTTGAACTATTCAAACTGATAAATTCATGTTTCTTTTGTGCGAAACGGCGATTTATGAGAAATGACGATAAAATTGCTGTTTTAAACTTGCAAAAACATAGAAAAACGCTGTTTTGAACTATTCAAACTGACAAATTCATGTTTTTTTCGTGTGAAACGGCGATTTATGAGAAATGACGATAAAATTGCTGTTTTAAACTTGCAAAAACATAGAAAAACGCTGTTTTGAACTATTCAAACTGACAAATTCATGTTTCTTTCGTGCGAAACGGCGATTTATGAGAAATGACGATAAAATTGCTGTTTTAAACTTCAAAAACATAGAAAAATGCTGTTTTCAACTATTCAAATTGATAAATTCATGTTTCTTTCGTGCGAAACGGCGATTTCTGAGAAATGACGATAAAATTGCTGTTTTAAACTTGCAAAAACATAGAAAAACGCTGTTTTCAAATATTCAAACTGATAAATTCATGTTTCTTACGTTCGAAACGGTGGATTTTTGTGAAATCACGATAAAATTGCTGTTTTAAACTTGCAAAAACATTGAAAAACGCTGTTTTCAACTATTCAAACTGACAAATTCATGTTTCTTCCGTGCGAAACGGCGATTTTTGAGAAATGACGATAAAATTGCTGTTTTAAACTTGCAAAAACATAGAAAAACGCTGTTTTGAACTATTAAAACTGACAAATTCATGTTTCTTTCGTGCGAAACGGCGATTTATGAGAAATGACGATAAAATTGCTGTTTTAAACTTACAAAAACATAGAAAAACGCTGTTTTCAACTATTCAAACTGTTAAATTCATGTTTCTTACGTTCGAAACGGTGGATTTTTGTGAAATCACGTTAAAATTGCTGTTTTAAACTTGCAAAAACATTGAAAAACGCTGTTTTCAACTATTAAAACTGACAAATTCATATTTCTTCCGTGCGGAACGGCGATTTATGAGAAATGACGATGAAATTGCTGTTTTAAACTTGCAAAAACCTAGAAGAACGCTGTTTTGTACTATTCAAACTGACAAATTCATGTTTCTTTCGTGTGAAACGGCGATTTATGAGAATTGACGATAAAATTGCTGTTTTAAACTTGCAAAAACATAGAAAAACGCTGTTTTGAACTATTCAAACTGACAAATTCATGTTTCTTTCGTGCGAAACGGCGATTTATGAGATATGACGATAAAATTGCTGTTTTAAACTTCAAAAACATAGAAAAACGCTGTTTTCAACTATTCAAATTGATAAATTCATATTTCTTTCGTGCGAAACGGCGATTTATGAGAAATGACGATAAAATTGCTGTTTCAAACTTGCAAAAACATAGATAAACGCTGTTTTGAACTATTCAAACTGACAAATTCATGGTTCTTTCGTGTGAAACGGCGATTTATGAGAAATGACGATAAAATTGCTGTTTTAAACTTGCAAAAACATAGAAAAACGCTGTTTTGAACTATTCAAACTGACAAATTCATGTTTCTTTCGTGCGAAACGGCGATTTATGAGAAATGACGATAAAATTGCTGTTTTAAACTTCAAAAACATAGAAAAACGCTGTTTTCAACTATTCAAATTGATAAATTCATGTTTCTTTCGTGCGAAACGGCGATTTATGAGAAATGACGATAAAATTGCTGTTTTAAACTTACAAAAACATAGAAAAACGCTGTTTTCAACTATTCAAACTGTTAAATTCATGTTTCTTACGTTCGAAACGGTGGATTTTTGTGAAATCACGTTAAAATTGCTGTTTTAAACTTGCAAAAACATTGAAAAACGCTGTTTTCAACTATTCAAACTGACAAATTCATGTTTCTTCCGTGCGGAACGGCGATTTATGAGAAATGACGATGAAATTGCTGTTTTAAACTTGCAAAAACCTAGAAGAACGCTGTTTTGTACTATTCAAACTGACAAATTCATGTTTCTTTCGTGTAAAACGGCGATTTATGAGAATTGACGATAAAATTGCTGTTTTAAACTTGCAAAAACATAGAAAAACGCTGTTTTGAACTATTCAAACTGACAAATTCATGTTTCTTTCGTGCGAAACGGCGATTTATGAGATATGACGATAAAATTGCTGTTTTAAACTTGCAAAAACATAGAAAAACGCTGTTTTCAAATATTCAAACTGATAAATTCATGTTTCTTACGTTCGAAACGGTGGATTTTTGTGAAATCACGATAAAATTGCTGTTTTAAACTTGCAAAAACATAGAAAAACGCTGTTTTGAACTATTCAAACTGACAAATTCATGTTTCTTCCGTGCGAAACGGCGATTTTTGAGAAATGACGATAAAATTGCTGTTTTAAACTTGCAAAAACATAGAAAAACGCTGTTTTGAACTATTAAAACTGACAAATTCATGTTTCTTTCGTGCGAAACGGCGATTTATGAGAAATGACGATAAAATTGCTGTTTTAAACTTACAAAAACATAGAAAAACGCTGTTTTCAACTATTCAAACTGTTAAATTCATGTTTCTTACGTTCGAAACGGTGGATTTTTGTGAAATCACGTTAAAATTGCTGTTTTAAACTTGCAAAAACATTGAAAAACGCTGTTTTCAACTATTCAAACTGACAAATTCATGTTTCTTCCGTGCGGAACGGCGATTTATGAGAAATGACGATGAAATTGCTGTTTTAAACTTGCAAAAACCTAGAAGAACGCTGTTTTGTACTATTCAAACTGACAAATTCATGTTTCTTTCGTGTAAAACGGCGATTTATGAGAATTGACGATAAAATTGCTGTTTTAAACTTGCAAAAACATAGAAAAACGCTGTTTTGAACTATTCAAACTGACAAATTCATGTTTCTTTCGTGCGAAACGGCGATTTATGAGATATGACGATAAAATTGCTGTTTTAAACTTGCAAAAACATAGAAAAACGCTGTTTTCAAATATTCAAACTGATAAATTCATGTTTCTTACGTTCGAAACGGTGGATTTTTGTGAAATCACGATAAAATTGCTGTTTTAAACTTGCAAAAACATAGAAAAACGCTGTTTTGAACTATTCAAACTGACAAATTCATGTTTCTTCCGTGCGAAACGGCGATTTTTGAGAAATGACGATAAAATTGCTGTTTTAAACTTGCAAAAACATAGAAAAACGCTGTTTTGAACTATTAAAACTGACAAATTCATGTTTCTTTCGTGCGAAACGGCGATTTATGAGAAATGACGATAAAATTGCTGTTTTAAACTTACAAAAACATAGAAAAACGCTGTTTTCAACTATTCAAACTGTTAAATTCATGTTTCTTACGTTCGAAACGGTGGATTTTTGTGAAATCACGTTAAAATTGCTGTTTTAAACTTGCAAAAACATTGAAAAACGCTGTTTTCAACTATTCAAACTGACAAATTCATGTTTCTTCCGTGCGGAACGGCGATTTATGAGAATTGACGATAAAATTGCTGTTTTAAACTTGCAAAAACATAGAAAAACGCTGTTTTGAACTATTCAAACTGACAAATTCATTTTTCTTTCGTGCGAAACGGCGATTTATGAGATATGACGATAAAATTGCTGTTTTAAACTTCAAAAACATAGAAAAACGCTGTTTTCAACTATTCAAATTGATAAATTCATATTTCTTTCGTGCGAAACGGCGATTTATGAGAAATGACGATAAAATTGCTGTTTTAAACTTGCAAAAACATAGAAAAACGCTGTTTTGAACTATTCAAACTGACAAATTCATGTTTCTTTCGTGCGAAACGGCGATTTATGAGAAATGACGATAAAATTGCTGTTTTAAACTTGCAAAAACATAGAAAAACGCTGTTTTCAACTATTCAAACTGATAAATTCATGTTTCTTACGTTCGAAACAGTGAATTTTTGTGAAATCACGATAAAATTGCTGTTTTAAACTTGCAAAAACATTGAAAAACGCTGTTTTCAACTATTCAAACTGACAAATTCATGTTTCTTCCGTGCGAAACGGCGATTTATGAGAAATGACGATAAAATTGCTGTTTTAAACTTGCAAAAACATAGAAAAACGCTGTTTTGAACTATTCAAACTGACAAATTCATGTTTCTTTCGTGCGAAACGGCGATTTATGAGAAATGACGATAAAATTGCTGTTTTAAACTTGCAAAAACATAGAAAAACGCTGTTTTCAACTATTCAAACTGATAAATTCATGTTTCTTACGTTCGAAACGGTGGATTTTTGTGAAATCACGATAAACTTGCTGTTTTAAACTTGCAAAAACATAGAAAAACGCTGTTTTCAACTATTCAAACTGACAAATTCATGTTTCTTCCGTGCGAAACGGCGATTTATGAGAAATGACGATAAAATTGCTGTTTTAAACTTGCAAAAACATAGATAAACGCTGTTTTGAACTATTCAAACTGACAAATGCATGGTTCTTTCATGTGAAACGGCGATTTATGAGAAATGACGATAAAATTGCTGTTTTAAACTTGCAAAAACATAGAAAAACGCTGTTTTGAACTATTCAAACTGACAAATTCATGTTTCTTTCGTGCGAAACGGCGATTTATGAGAAATGACGATAAAATTGCTGTTTTAAAATTCAAAAACATAGAAAAACGCTGTTTTCAACTATTCAAATTGATAAATTCATGTTTCTTTCGTGCGAAACGGCGATTTATGAGAAATGACGATAAAATTGCTGTTTTAAACTTACAAAAACATAGAAAAACGCTGTTTTCAACTATTCAAACTGTTAAATTCATGTTTCTTACGTTCGAAACGGTGGATTTTTGTGAAATCACGTTAAAATTGCTGTTTTAAACTTGCAAAAACATTGAAAAAACGCTGTTTTCAACTATTCAAACTGACAAATTCATGTTTCTTCCGTGCGGAACGGCGATTTATGAGAAATGACGATGAAATTGCTGTTTTAAACTTGCAAAAACCTAGAAGAACGCTGTTTTGTACTATTCAAACTGACAAATTCATGTTTCTTTCGTGTGAAACGGCGATTTATGAGAATTGACGATAAAATTGCTGTTTTAAACTTGCAAAAACATAGAAAAACGCTGTTTTGAACTATTCAAACTGACAAATTCATGTTTCTTTCGTGCGAAACGGCGATTTATGAGATATGACGATAAAATTGCTGTTTTAAACTTGCAAAAACATAGAAAAACGCTGTTTTCAAATATTCAAACTGATAAATTCATGTTTCTTACGTTCTAAACGGTGGATTTTTGTGAAATCACGATAAAATTGCTGTTTTAAACTTGCAAAAACATAGAAAAACGCTGTTTTGAACTATTCAAACTGACAAATTCATGTTTCTTCCGTGCGAAACGGCGATTTTTGAGAAATGACGATAAAATTGCTGTTTTAAACTTGCAAAAACATAGAAAAACGCTGTTTTGAACTATTAAAACTGACAAATTCATGTTTCTTTCGTGCGAAACGGCGATTTATGAGAAATGACGATAAAATTGCTGTTTTAAACTTACAAAAACATAGAAAAACGCTGTTTTCAACTATTCAAACTGTTAAATTCATGTTTCTTGCGTTCGAAACGGTGGATTTTTGTGAAATCACGTTAAAATTGCTGTTTTAAACTTGCAAAAACATTGAAAAACGCTGTTTTCAACTATTTAAACTGACAAATTCATGTTTCTTCCGTGCGGAACGGCGATTTATGAGAAATGACGATGAAATTGCTGTTTTAAACTTGCAAAAACCTAGAAGAACGCTGTTTTGTACTATTCAAACTGACAAATTCATGTTTCTTTCGTGTGAAACGGCGATTTATGAGAATTGACGATAAATTTGCTGTTTTAAACTTGCAAAAACATAGAAAAACCCTGTTTTGAACTATTCAAACTGACAAATTCATGTTTCTTTCGTGCGAAACGGCGATTTATGAGATATGACGATAAAATTGCTGTTTTAAACTTCAAAAACATAGAAAAACGCTGTTTTCAACTATTCAAATTGATAAATTCATGTTTCTTTCGTGCGAAACGGCGATTTATGAGAAATGACGATAAAATTGCTGTTTTAAACTTGCAAAAACATAGAAAAACGCTGTTTTGAACTATTCAAACTGACAAATTCATGTTTCTTTCGTGCGAAACGGCGATTTATGAGAAATGACGATAAAATTGCTGTTTTAAACTTGCAAAAACATAGAAAAACGCTGTTTTCAACTATTCAGACTGATAAATTCATGTTTCTTACGTTCGAAACGGTGGATTTTTGTGAAATCACGATAAAATTGCTGTTTTAAACTTGCAAAAACATTGAAAAACGCTGTTTTCAACTATTCAAACTGACAAATTCATGTTTCTTCCGTGCGAAACGGCGATTTATGAAAAATGACGATAAAATTGCTGTTTTAAACTTGCAAAAACATAGAAAAACGCTGTTTTGAACTATTCAAACTGACAAATTCATGTTTCTTTCGTGCGAAACGGCGATTTATGAGAAATGACGATAAAATTGCTGTTTTAAACTTGCAAAAACATAGAAAAACGCTGTTTTCAACTATTCAAACTGATAAATTCATGTTTCTTACATTCGAAACGGTGGATTTTTGTGAAATCACGATAAAATTGCTGTTTTAAACTTGCAAAAACATAGAAAAACGCTGTTTTCAACTATTCAAACTGACAAATTCATGTTTCTTCCGTGCGAAACGGCGATTTATGAGAAATGACGATAAAATTGCTGTTTTAAACTTGCAAAAACATAGATAAACGCTGTTTTGAACTATTCAAACTGACAAATTCATGGTTCTTTCATGTGAAACGGCGATTTATGAGAAATGACGATAAAATTGCTGTTTTAAACTTGCAAAAACATAGAAAAACGCTGTTTTGAACTATTCAAACTGACAAATTCATGTTTCTTTCGTGCGAAACGGCGATTTATGAGAAATGACGATAAAATTGCTGCTTTAAACTTCAAAAACACAGAAAAACGCTGTTTTCAACTATTCAAATTGATAAATTCATGTTTCTTTCGTGCGAAACGGCGATTTATGAGAAATGACGATAAAATTGCTGTTTTAAACTTGCAAAAACATAGAAAAACGCTGTTTTGAACTATTCAAACTAACAAATTCATGTTTTTTTCGTGTGAAACGGCGATTTATGAGAAATGACGATAAAATTGCTGTTTTAAACTTGCAAAAACATAGAAAAACGCTGTTTTGAACTATTCAAACTAACAAATTCATGTTTTTTTCGTGTGAAACGGCGATTTATGAGAAATGACGATAAAATTGCTGTTTTAAACTTGCAAAAACATAGAAAAACGCTGTTTTCAACTATTCAAACTGATAAATAATGTTTCTTACGTTCGAAACGGTGGATTTTTGTGAAATCACGATAAAATTGCTGTTTTAAACTTGCAAAAACATTGAAAAACGCTGTTTTCAACTATTCAAACTGACAAATTTATGTTTCTTCCGTGCGAAACGGCAATTTATGAGAAATGACGATAAAATTGCTGTTTTAAACTTTCAAAAACATAGAAAAACGCTGTTTTGAACTATTCAAACTGACAAATTCATGTTTCTTTCGTGTGAAACGGCGATTTATGAGAAATGACGATAAAATTGCTGTTTTAAACTTGCAAAAACTTAGAAAAACGCTGTTTTGAACTATTCAAACTGACAAATTCATGTTTCTTTCGTGCGAAACGGCGATTTATGAGAAATGACGATAAAATTGCTGTTTTAAACTTCAAAAACATAGAAAAACGCTGTTTTCAACTATTCAAATTGATAAATTCATGTTTCTTTCGTGCGAAACGGCGATTTATGAGAAATGACGATAAAATTGCTGTTTTAAAATTGCAAAAACATAGAAAAACGCTGTTTTGAACTATTCAAACTAACAAATTCATGTTTTTTTCGTGTGAAACGGCGATTTATGAGAAATGACGATAAAATTGCTGTTTTAAACTTGCAAAAACATAGAAAAACGCTGTTTTGAACTATTCAAACTGACAAATTCATGTTTCTTTCGTGCGAAACGGCGATTTATGAGAAATGACGATAAAATTGCTGTTTTAAACTTGCAAAAACATAGAAAAACGCTGTTTTGAACTATTCAAACTGACAAATTCATGTTTTTTTCGTGCGAAACGGCGATTTATGAGAAATGACGATAAAATTGCTGTTTTAAACTTGCAAAAACATAGAAAAACGCTGTTTTCAACTATTCAAACTGATAAATTCATGTTTCTTACGTTCGAAAAAGTGGATTTTTGTGAAATCACGATAAAATTGCTGTTTTAAACTTGCAAAAACATTGAAAAACTCTGTTTTCAACTATTCAAACTGACAAATTCATGTTTCTTCCGTGCGAAACGGCGATTTATGAGAAATGACGATAAAATTGCTGTTTTAAACTTGCAAAAACATAGAAAAACGCTGTTTTCAACTATTCAAACTGATAAATTCATGTTTCTTACGTTCGAAACGGTGGATTTTTGTGAAATCACGATAAAATTGCTGTTTTAAACTTGCAAAAACATAGAAAAACGCTGTTTTGAACTATTCAAACTGACAAATTCATGTTTCTTTCGTGTGAAACGGCGATTTATGAGAAATGACGATAAAATTGCTGTTTTAAACTTGCAAAAACATAGAAAAACGCTGTTTTGAACTATTCAAACTGACAAATTCATGTTTCTTTCGTGCGAAACGGCGATTTATGAGAAATGACGATAAAATTGCTGTTTTAAACTTGCAAAAACATAGAAAAACGCTGTTTTCAACTATTCAAACTGATAAATTCATGTTTCTTATGTTCGAAAAAGTGGATTTTTGTGAAATCACGATAAAATTGCTGTTTTAAACTTGCAAAAACATTGAAAAACGCTGTTTTCAACTATTCAAACTGACAAATTCATGTTTCTTCCGTGCGAAACGGCGATTTATGAGAAATGACGATAAAATTGCTGTTTTAAACTTGCAAAAACATAGAAAAACGCTGTTGTCAACTATTCAAACTGATAAATTCATGTTTCTTACGTTCGAAACGGTGGATTTTTGAGAAATCACGATAAAATTGCTGTTTTAAACTTGCAAAAACATAGAAAAACGCTGTTTTGAACTATTCAAACTGACAAATTCATGTTTCTTTCGTGTGAAACGGCGATTTATGAGAAATGACGATAAAATTGCTGTTTTAAACTTGCAAAAACATAGAAAAACGCTGTTTTGAACTATTCAAACTGACAAATTCATGTTTCTTTCGTGCGAAACGGCGATTTATGAGAAATGACGATAAAATTGCTGTTATAAACTTCAAAAACATAGAAAAACGCTGTTTTCAACTATTCAAACTGATAAATTCATGTTTCTTTCGTGCGAAACGGCGATTTATGAGAAATGACGATAAAATTGCTATTTTAAACTTGCAAAAACATAGAAAAACGCTGTTTTGAACTATTCAAACTGACAAATTCAGGTTTTTTTCGTGTGAAACGGCGATTTATGAGAAATGACGATAAAATTGCTGTTTTAAACATGCAAAAACATAGAAAAACGCTGTTTTGAACTATTCAAACTGACAAATTCATGTTTCTTTCGTGCGAAACGGCGATTTATGAGAAATGACGATAAAATTGCTGTTTTAAACTTGCAAAAACATAGAAAAACGCTGTTTTGAACTATTCAAACTAACAATTTCATGTTTCTTTCGTGCGAAACGGCGATTTATGAGAAATGACGATAAAATTGCTGTTTTAAACTTGCAAAAACATAGAAAAACGCTGTTTTGAACTATTCAAACTGACAAATTCATGTTTCTTTCGTGCGAAACGGCGATTTATCAGAAATGACGATAAAATTGCTGTTTTAAACTTGCAAAAACTTAGTAAAACGCTGTTTTCAACTATTCAAACTGATAAATTCATGTTTCTTACGTTCGAAACGGCGATTTATGAGAAATGACGATAAAATTGCTGTTTTAAACTTGCAAAAACATAGAAAAACGCTGTTTTGAACTATTCAAACTGACAAATTCATGTTTCTTTTGTGCGAAACGGCGATTTATGAGAAATGACGATAAAATTGCTGTTTTAAACTTGCAAAAACATAGAAAAACGCTGTTTTCAACTATTCAAACTGATAAATTCATGTTTCTTACGTTCGAAACGGTGGATTTTTGTGAAATCACGATAAAATTGCTGTTTTAAACTTGCAAAAACATTGAAAAACGCTGTTTTCAACTATTCAAACTGACAAATTCATGTTTCTTCCGTGCGAAACGGCGATTTATGAGAAATGACGATAAAATTGCTGTTTTAAACTTGCAAAAACATAGAAAAACGCTGTTTTGAACTATTCAAACTGACAAATTCATGTTTCTTTCGTGTGAAACGGCGATTTATGAGAAATGACGATAAAATTGCTGTTTTAAACTTGCAAAAACATAGAAAAACGCTGTTTTGAACTATTCAAACTGACAAATTCTTGTTTCTTTCGTGCGAAACGGCGATTTATGAGAAATGACGATAAAATTGCTGTTTTAAACTTCAAAAACATAGAAAAACGCTGTTTTCAACTATTCAAATTGATAAATTCATGTTTCTTTCGTGCGAAACGGCGATTTATGAGAAATGACGATAAAATTGCTGTTTTAAACTTGCAAAAACATAGAAAAACGCTGTTTTGAACTATTCAAACTAACAAATTCATGTTTTTTTCGTGTGAAACGGCGATTTATGAGAAATGACGATAAAATTGCTGTTTTAAACTTGCAAAAACATAGAAAAACGCTGTTTTGAACTATTCAAACTGACAAATTCATGTTTCTTTCGTGCGAAACGGCGATTTATGAGAAATGACGATAAAATTGCTGTTTTAAACTTGCAAAAACATAGAAAAACGCTGTTTTGAACTATTCAAACTGACAAATTCATGTTTCTTTCGTGCGAAACGGCGATTTATGAGAAATGACGATAAAATTGCTGTTTTAAACTTGCAAAAACATAGAAAAACGCTGTTTTCAACTATTCAAACTGATAAATTCATGTTTCTTATGTTCGAAAAAGTTGATTTTTGTGAAATCACGATAAAATTGCTGTTTTAAACTTGCAAAAACATAGAAAAACGCTGTTTTGAACTATTCAAACTGACAAATTCATGTTTCTTTCGTGTGAAACGGCGATTTATGAGAAATGACGATAAAATTGCTGTTTTAAACTTGCAAAAACATAGAAAAACGCTGTTTTGAACTATTCAAACTGACAAATTCATGTTTCTTTCGTGCGAAACGGCGATTTATGAGAAATGACGATAAAATTGCTGTTTTAAACTTGCAAAAACATAGAAAAACGCTGTTTTCAACTATTCAAACTGATAAATTCATGTTTCTTATGTTCGAAAAAGTGGATTTTTGTGAAATCACGATAAAATTGCTGTTTTAAACTTGCAAAAACATTGAAAAACGCTGTTTTCAACTATTCAAACTGACAAATTCATGTTTCTTCCGTGCGAAACGGCGATTTATGAGAAATGACGATAAAATTGCTGTTTTAAACTTGCAAAAACATAGAAAAACGCTGTTGTCAACTATTCAAACTGATAAATTCATGTTTCTTACGTTCGAAACGGTGGATTTTTGTGAAATCACGATAAAATTGCTGTTTTAAACTTGCAAAAACATAGAAAAACGCTGTTTTGAACTATTCAAACTGACAAATTCATGTTTCTTTCGTGTGAAACGGCGATTTATGAGAAATGACGATAAAATTGCTGTTTTAAACTTGCAAAAACATAGAAAAACGCTGTTTTGAACTATTCAAACTGACAAATTCATGTTTCTTTCGTGCGAAACGGCGATTTATGAGAAATGACGATAAAATTTGTTTTAAACTTCAAAAACATAGAAAAACGCTGTTTTCAACTATTCAAACTGATAAATTCATGTTTCTTTCGTGCGAAACGGCGATTTATGAGAAATGACGATAAAATTGCTATTTTAAACTTGCAAAAACATAGAAAAACGCTGTTTTGAACTATTCAAACTGACAAATTCAGGTTTTTTTCGTGTGAAACGGCGATTTATGAGAAATGACGATAAAATTGCTGTTTTAAACATGCAAAAACATAGAAAAACGCTGTTTTGAACTATTCAAACTGACAAATTCATGTTTCTTTCGTGCGAAACGGCGATTTATGAGAAATGACGATAAAATTGCTGTTTTCAACTTGCAAAAACATAGAAAAACGCTGTTTTGAACTATTCAAACTGACAAATTCATGTTTCTTTCGTGTGAAACGGCGATTTATGAGAAATGACGATAAAATTGCTGTTTTAAACTTGCAAAAACATAGAAAAACGCTGTTTTGAACTATTCAAACTGAAAAATTCATGTTTCTTTCGTGCGAAACGGCGATTTATGAGAAATGACGATAAAATTGCTGTTTTAAACTTCAAAAACATAGATAAACGCTGTTTTCAACTATTCAAATTGATAAATTCATGTTTCTTTCGTGCGAAACGGCGATTTATGAGAAATGACGATAAAATTGCTGTTTTAAACTTGCAAAAACATAGAAAAACGCTGTTTTGAACTATTCAAACTGACAAATTCATGTTTCTTTCGTGCGAAACGGCGATTTATGAGAAATGACGATAAAATTGCTGTTTTAAACTTGCAAAAACATAGAAAAACGCTGTTTTCAAATATTCAAACTGATAAATTCATGTTTCTTACGTTCGAAACGGTGGATTTTTGTGAAATCACGATAAAATTGCTGTTTTAAACTTGCAAAAACATAGAAAAACGCTGTTTTGAACTATTCAAACTAACAATTTCATGTTTCTTTCGTGCGAAACGGCGATTTATGAGAAATGACGATAAAATTGCTGTTTTAAACTTGCAAAAACATAGAAAAACGCTGTTTTGAACTATTCAAACTGACAAATTCATGTTTCTTTCGTGCGAAACGGCGATTTATCAGAAATGACGATAAAATTGCTGTTTTAAACTTGCAAAAACATAGTAAAACGCTGTTTTCAACTATTCAAACTGATAAATTCATGTTTCTTACGTTCGAAACGGCGATTTATGAGAAATGACGATAAAATTGCTGTTTTAAACTTGCAAAAACATAGAAAAACGCTGTTTTGAACTATTCAAACTGACAAATTCATGTTTCTTTTGTGCGAAACGGCGATTTATGAGAAATGACGATAAAATTGCTGTTTTAAACTTGCAAAAACATAGAAAAACGCTGTTTTCAACTATTCAAACTGATAAATTCATGTTTCTTACGTTCGAAACGGTGGATTTTTGTGAAATCACGATAAAATTGCTGTTTTAAACTTGCAAAAACATTGAAAAACGCTGTTTTCAACTATTCAAACTGACAAATTCATGTTTCTTCCGTGCGAAACGGCGATTTATGAGAAATGACGATAAAATTGCTGTTTTAAACTTGCAAAAACATAGAAAAACGCTGTTTTGAACTATTCAAACTGACAAATTCATGTTTCTTTCGTGTGAAACGGCGATTTATGAGAAATGACGATAAAATTGCTGTTTTAAACTTGCAAAAACATAGAAAAACGCTGTTTTGAACTATTCAAACTGACAAATTCTTGTTTCTTTCGTGCGAAACGGCGATTTATGAGAAATGACGATAAAATTGCTGTTTTAAACTTCAAAAACATAGAAAAACGCTGTTTTCAACTATTCAAATTGATAAATTCATGTTTCTTTCGTGCGAAACGGCGATTTATGAGAAATGACGATAAAATTGCTGTTTTAAACTTGCAAAATCATAGAAAAACGCTGTTTTGAACTATTCAAACTAACAAATTCATGTTTTTTTCGTGTGAAACGGCGATTTATGAGAAATGACGATAAAATTGCTGTTTTAAACTTGCAAAAACATAGAAAAACGCTGTTTTGAACTATTCAAACTGACAAATTCATGTTTCTTTCGTGCGAAACGGCGATTTATGAGAAATGACGATAAAATTGCTGTTTTAAACTTGCAAAAACATAGAAAAACGCTGTTTTGAACTATTCAAACTGACAAATTCATGTTTCTTTCGTGCGAAACGGCGATTTATGAGAAATGACGATAAAATTGCTGTTTTAAACTTGCAAAAACATAGAAAAACGCTGTTTTCAACTATTCAAACTGATAAATTCATGTTTCTTATGTTCGAAAAAGTTGATTTTTGTGAAATCACGATAAAATTGCTGTTTTAAACTTGCAAAAACATTGAAAAACGCTGTTTTCAACTATTCAAACTGACAAATTCATGTTTCTTCCGTGCGAAACGGCGATTTATGAGAAATGATGATAAAATTGCTGTTTTAAACTTGCAAAAACATAGAAAAACGCTGTTTTCAACTATTCAAACTGATAAATTCATGTTTCTTACGTTCGAAACGGTGGATTTTTGTGAAATCACGATAAAATTGCTGTTTTAAACTTGCAAAAACATAGAAAAACGCTGTTTTGAACTATTCAAACTGACAAATTCATGTTTCTTTCGTGTGAAACGGCGATTTATGAGAAATGACGATAAAATTGCTGTTTTAAACTTGCAAAAACATAGAAAAACGCTGTTTTGAACTATTCAAACTGACAAATTCATGTTTCTTTCGTGCGAAACGGCGATTTATGAGAAATGACGATAAAATTGCTGTTTTAAACTTCAAAAACATAGAAAAACGCTGTTTTCAACTATTCAAACTGATAAATTCATGTTTCTTTCGTGCGAAACGGCGATTTATGAGAAATGACGATAAAATTGTTATTTTAAACTTGCAAAAACATAGAAAAACGCTGTTTTGAACTATTCAAACTGACAAATTCAGGTTTTTTTCGTGTGAAACGGCGATTTATGAGAAATGACGATAAAATTGCTGTTTTAAACATGCAAAAACATAGAAAAACGCTGTTTTGAATTATTCAAACTGACAAATTCATGTTTCTTTCGTGCGAAACGGCGATTTATGAGAAATGACGATAAAATTGCTGTTTTCAACTTGCAAAAACATAGAAAAACGCTGTTTTGAACTATTCAAACTGACAAATTCATGTTTCTTTCGTGTGAAACGGCGATTTATGAGAAATGACGATAAAATTGCTGTTTTAAACTTGCAAAAACATAGAAAAACGCTGTTTTGAACTATTCAAACTGACAAATTCATGTTTCTTTCGTGCGAAACGGCGATTTATGAGAAATGACGATAAAATTGCTGTTTTAAACTTCAAAAACATAGATAAACGCTGTTTTCAACTATTCAAATTGATAAATTCATGTTTCTTTCGTGCGAAACGGCGATTTATGAGAAATGACGATAAAATTGCTGTTTTAAACTTGCAAAAACATAGAAAAACGCTGTTTTGAACTATTCAAACTGACAAATTTATGTTTCTTTCGTGCGAAACGGCGATTTATGAGAAATGACGATAAAATTGCTGTTTTAAACTTGCAAAAACATAGAAAAACGCTGTTTTCAAATATTCAAACTGATAAATTCATGTTTCTTACGTTCGAAACGGTGGATTTTTGTGAAATCACGATAAAATTGCTGTTTTAAACTTGCAAAAACATAGAAAAACGCTGTTTTGAACTATTCAAACTAACAATTTCATGTTTCTTTCGTGCAAAACGGCGATTTATGAGAAATGACGATAAAATTGCTGTTTTAAACTTGCAAATACATAGAAAAACGCTGTTTTGAACTATTCAAACTGACAAATTCATGTTTCTTTCGTGCGAAACGGCGATTTATGAGAAACGACGATAAAATTGCTGTTTTAAACTTGCAAAAACATAGAAAAACGCTGTTTTCAACTATTCAAACTGATAAATTCATGTTTCTTACGTTCGAAACGGTGGATTTTTGTGAAATCACGTTAAAATTGCTGTTTTAAACTTGCAAAAACATTGAGAAACGCTGTTTTCAACTATTCAAACTGACAAATTCATGTTTCTTCCGTGCGAAACGGCGATTTATGAGAAATGACGATAAAATTGCTGTTTTAAACATGCAAAAACCTAGAAAAACGCTGTTTTGTACTTTTCAAACTGACAAATTCATGTTTCTTTCGTGTGAAACGGCGATTTATGAGAAATGACGATAAAATTGCTGTTTTAAACTTGCAAAAACATAGAAAAACGCTGTTTTGAACAATTCAAACTGACAAATACATGTTTCTTTCGTGCGAAACGGCGATTTATGAGATATGACGATAAAATTGCTGTTTTAAACTTCAAAAACATAGAAAAACGCTGTTTTCAACTATTCAAATTGATAAATTCATGTTTCTTTCGTGCGAAACGGCGATTTATGAGAAATGACGATAATATTGCTGTTTTAAACTTGCAAAAACATAGAAAAACGCTGTTTTGAACTATTCAAACTGACAAATTCATGTTTCTTTCGTGCGAAACGGCGATTTATGAGAAATGACGATAAAATTGCTGTTTTAAACTTGCAAAAACATAGAAAAACGCTGTTTTCAACTATTCAAACTGATAAATTCATGTTTCTTACGTTCGAAACGGTGGATTTTTGTGAAACCACGACAAAATTGCTGTTTTAAACTTGCAAAAACATTGAAAAACGCTGTTTTCAACTATTCAAACTGACAAATTCATGTTTCTTCCGTGCGAAACGGCGATTTATGAGAAATGACGATAAAATTGCTGTTTTAAACTTGCAAAAACATAGAAAAACGCTGTTTTGAACTATTCAAACTGACAAATTCATGTTTCTTTCGTGCGAAACGGCGATTTATGAGAAATGACGATAAAATTGCTGTTTTAAACTTGCAAAAACATAGAAAAACGCTGTTTTCAACTATTCAAACTGATAAATTCATGTTTCTTACGTTCGAAAAAGTGGATTTTTGTGAAATCACGATAAAATTGCTGTTTTAAACTTAAAAAAACATTGAAAAACGCTGTTTTCAACTATTCAAACTGACAAATTTATGTTTCTTTCATGTGAAACGGCGATTTATGAGAAATGACGATAAAATTGCTGTTTTAAACTTGCAAAAACATAGAAAAACGCTGTTTTGAACAATACAAACTGACAAATTCATGTTTCTTTCGTGCGAAACGGCGATTTATGAGAAATGACGATAAAATTGCTGTTTTAAACTTGCAAAAACATAGAAAAACGCTGTTTTCAAATATTCAAACTGATAAATTCATGTTTCTTATGTTCGAAACGGTGGATTTTTGTGAAATCACGATAAAATTGCTGTTTTAAACTTGCAAAAACATAGAAAAACGCTGTTTTGAACTATTCAAACTGACAAATTCATGTTTCTTTCGTGCGAAACGGCGATTTATGAGAAATGACGATAAAATTGCTGTTTTAAACTTGCAAAAACATAGAAAAACGCTGTTTTCAACTATTCAAACTGATAAATTCATGTTTCTTACGTTTGAAACGGTGGATTGTTGTGAAATCACGTTAAAATTGCTGTTTTAAACTTGCAAAAACATTGAAAAACGCTGTTTTCAACTATTCAAACTGACAAATTCATGTTTCTTCCGTGCGAAACGGCGATTTATGAGAAATGACGATAAAATTGCTGTTTTAAACTTGCAAAAACCTAGAAAAACGCTGTTTTGTACTATTCAAACTGACAAATTCATGTTTCTTTCGTGTGAAACGGCGATTTATGAGAAATGACGATAAAATTGCTGTTTTAAACTTGCAAAAACATAGAAAAATGCTGTTTTGAACTATTCAAACTGACAAATTCATGTTTCTTTCGTGCGAAACGGCGATTTATGAGATATGACGATAAAATTGCTGTTTTAAACTTCAAAAACATAGAAAAACGCTGTTTTCAACTATTCAAATTGATAAATTCATGTTTTTTTCGTGCGAAACGGCGATTTATGAGAAATGACGATAAAATTGCTGTTTTAAACTTGCAAAAACATAGAAAAACGCTGTTTTGAACTATTCAAACTGACAAATTCATGTTTCTTTCGTGTGAAACGGCGATTTATGAGAAATGACGATAAAATTGCTGTTTTAAACTTGCAAAAACATAGAAAAACGCTGTTTTCAAATATTCAAACTGATAAATTCATGTTTCTTACGTTCGAAACGGTGGATTTTTGTGAAATCACGATAAAATTGCTGTTTTAAACTTGCAAAAACATAGAAAAACGCTGTTTTGAACTATTCAAACTGACAAATTCATGTTTCTTCCGTGCGAAACGGCGATTTATGAGAAATGACGATAAAATTGCTGTTTTAAACATGCAAAAACCTAGAAAAACGCTGTTTTGTACTCTTCAAACTGACAAATTCATGTTTCTTTCGTGTGAAACGGCGATTTATGAGAAATGACGATAAAATTGCTGTTTTAAACTTGCAAAAACCTAGAAAAACGCTGTTTTCAAATATTCAAACTGATAAATTCATGTTTCTTACGTTCGAAACGGTGGATTTTTGTGAAATCACGATAAAATTGCTGTTTTAAACTTGCAAAAACATAGAAAAACGCTGTTTTGAACTATTCAAACTAACAATTTCATGTTTCTTTCGTGCAAAACGGCGATTTATGAGAAATGACGATAAAATTGCTGTTTTAAACTTGTAAATACATAGAAAAACGCTGTTTTGAACTATTCAACCTGACAAATTCATGTTTCTTTCGTGCGAAACGGCGATTTATGAGAAATGACGATAAAATTGCTGTTTTAAACTTACAAAAACATAGAAAAACGCTGTTTTCAACTATTCAAACTGTTAAATTCATGTTTCTTACGTTCGAAACGGTGGATTTTTGTGAAATCACGTTAAAATTGCTGTTTTAAACTTGCAAAAACATTGAAAAACGCTGTTTTCAACTATTCAAACTGACAAATTCATATTTCTTCCGTGCGGAACGGCGATTTATGAGAAATGACGATGAAATTGCTGTTTTAAACTTGCAAAAACCTAGAAGAACGCTGTTTTGAACTATTCAAACTGACAAATTCATGTTTCTTTCGTGCGAAACGGCGATTTATGAGAAATCACGATAAAATTGCTGTTTTAAACTTGCAAAAACATTGAAAAACGCTGTTTTCAACTATTCAAACTGACAAATTCATGTTTCTTCCGTGCGAAACGGCGATTTATGAGAAATGATAAAATTGCTGTTTTAAACTTGCAAAAACATAGAA
The DNA here is from genome assembly GCA_963942605.1 of Poecilus cupreus. Classification (NCBI taxonomy): domain Eukaryota; kingdom Metazoa; phylum Arthropoda; class Insecta; order Coleoptera; family Carabidae; genus Poecilus; species Poecilus cupreus. The sequence continues at coordinate 93,380 of CAWWDY010001275.1, forward strand.
ATACGCTGTTTTGAACTATTCAAACTGACAAATTCATGTTTCTTTCGTGTGAAACGGCGATTTATGAGAAATGACGATAAAATTGCTGTTTTAAACTTGCAAAAACATAGAAAAACGCTGTTTTGAACTATTCAAACTGATAAATTCATGTTTCTTTCGTGCGAAACGGCGATTTATGAGAAATGACGATAAAATTGCTGTTTTAAACTAGCAAAAACATAGAAAAACGCTGTTTTGAACTATTCAAACTGACAAATTCATGTTTTTTTCGTGTGAAACGGCGATTTATGAGAAATGACGATAAAATTGCTGTTTTAAACTTGCAAAAACATAGAAAAACGCTATTTTGAACTATTCAAACTGACAAATTCATGTTTCTTTCGTGCGAAACGGCGATTTATGAGAAATGACGATAAAATTGCTGTTTTAAACTTCAAAAACATAGAAAAACGCTGTTTTCAACAATTCAAATTGATAAATTCATGTTTCTTTCGTGCGAAACGGCGATTTATGAGAAATGACGATAAAATTGCTGTTTTAAACTTGCAAAAACATAGAAAAACGCTGTTTTGAACTATTCAAACTGACAAATTCAGGTTTTTTTCGTGTGAAACGGCGATTTATGAGAAATGACGATAAAATTGCTGTTTTAAACATGCAAAAACATAGAAAAACGCTGTTTTGAACTATTCAAACTGACAAATTCATGTTTCTTCCGTGCGAAACGGCGATATATGAGAAATGACGATTAAATTGCTGTTTTAAACTTACAAAAACATAGAAAAACGCTGTTTTAAACTATTCAAACTGACAAATTCATGTTTCTTTCGTGTGAAACGGCGATTTATGAGAAATGACGATAAAATTGCTGTTTTAAACTTGCAAAAACATAGAAAAACGCTGTTTTGAACTATTCAAACTGACAAATTCATGTTTCTTTCGTGCGAAACGGCGATTTATGAGAAATGACGATAAAATTGCTGTTTTAAACTTCAAAAACATAGATAAACGCTGTTTTCAACTATTCAAATTGATAAATTCATGTTTCTTTCGTGCGAAACGGCGATTTATGAGAAATGACGATAAAATTGCTGTTTTAAACTTGCAAAAACATAGAAAAACGCTGTTTTGAACTATTCAAACTGACAAATTCATGTTTCTTTCGTGCGAAACGGCGATTTATGAGAAATGACGATAAAATTGCTGTTTTAAACTTGCAAAAACATAGAAAAACGCTGTTTTCAACTATTCAAACTGATAAATTCATGTTTCTTACGTTTGAAACGGTGGATTGTTGTGAAATCACGTTAAAATTGCTGTTTTAAACTTGCAAAAACATTGAAAAACGCTGTTTTCAACTATTCAAACTGACAAATTCATGTTTCTTCCGTGCGAAACGGCGATTTATGAGAAATGACGATAAAATTGCTGTTTTAAACTTGCAAAAACCTAGAAAAACGCTGTTTTGTACTATTCAAACTGACAAATTCATGTTTCTTTCGTGTGAAACGGCGATTTATGAGAAATGACGATAAAATTGCTGTTTTAAACTTGCAAAAACATAGAAAAATGCTGTTTTGAACTATTCAAACTGACAAATTCATGTTTCTTTCGTGCGAAACGGCGATTTATGAGATATGACGATAAAATTGCTGTTTTAAACTTCAAAAACATAGAAAAACGCTGTTTTCAACTATTCAAATTGATAAATTCATGTTTTTTTCGTGCGAAACGGCGATTTATGAGAAATGACGATAAAATTGCTGTTTTAAACTTGCAAAAACATAGAAAAACGCTGTTTTGAACTATTCAAACTGACAAATTCATGTTTCTTTCGTGCGAAACGGCGATTTATGAGAAATGACGATAAAATTGCTGTTTTAAACTTGCAAAAACATAGAAATACGCTGTTTTCAACTATTCAAACTGATAAATTCATGTTTCTTACGTTCGAAACGGTGGATTTTTGTGAAATCACGATAAAATTGCTGTTTTAAACTTGCAAAAACATAGAAAAACGCTGTTTTGAACTATTCAAACTGACAAATTCATGTTTCTTCCGTGCGAAACGGCGATTTATGAGAAATGACGATAAAATTGCTGTTTTAAACATGCAAAAACCTAGAAAAACGCTGTTTTGTACTCTTCAAACTGACAAATTCATGTTTCTTTCGTGTGAAACGGCGATTTATGAGAAATGACGATAAAATTGCTGTTTTAAACTTGCAAAAACATAGAAAAACGCTGTTTTCAAATATTCAAACTGATAAATTCATGTTTCTTACGTTCGAAACGGTGGATTTTTGTGAAATCACGATAAAATTGCTGTTTTAAACTTGCAAAAACATAGAAAAACGCTGTTTTGAACTATTCAAACTAACAATTTCATGTTTCTTTCGTGCAAAACGGCGATTTATGAGAAATGACGATAAAATTGCTGTTTTAAACTTGCAAATACATAGAAAAACGCTGTTTTGAACTATTCAAACTGACAAATTCATGTTTCTTTCGTGCGAAACGGCGATTTATGAGAAATGACGATAAAATTGCTGTTTTAAACTTACAAAAACATAGAAAAACGCTGTTTTCAACTATTCAAACTGTTAAATTCATGTTTCTTACGTTCGAAACGGTGGATTTTTGTGAAATCACGTTAAAATTGCTGTTTTAAACTTGCAAAAACATTGAAAAACGCTGTTTTCAACTATTCAAACTGACAAATTCATATTTCTTCCGTGCGGAACGGCGATTTATGAGAAATGACGATGAAATTGCTGTTTTAAACTTGCAAAAACCTAGAAGAACGCTGTTTTGAACTATTCAAACTGACAAATTCATGTTTCTTTCGTGCGAAACGGCGATTTATGAGAAATCACGATAAAATTGCTGTTTTAAACTTGCAAAAACATTGAAAAACGCTGTTTTCAACTATTCAAACTGACAAATTCATGTTTCTTCCGTGCGAAACGGCGATTTATGAGAAATGATAAAATTGCTGTTTTAAACTAGCAAAAACATAGAAATACGCTGTTTTGAACTATTCAAACTGACAAATTCATGTTTCTTCCGTGCGAAACGGCGATTTATGAGAAATGACGATAAAATTGCTGTTTTAAACTTGCAAAAACCTAGAAAAACGCTGTTTTGTACTATTCAAACTGACAAATTCATGTTTCTTTCGTGTGAAACGGCGATTTATGAGAAATGACGATAAAATTGCTGTTTTAAACTTGCAAAAACATAGAAAAATGCTGTTTTGAACTATTCAAACTGACAAATTCATGTTTCTTTCGTGCGAAACGGCGATTTATGAGATATGACGATAAAATTGCTGTTTTAAACTTCAAAAACATAGAAAAACGCTGTTTTCAACTATTCAAATTGATAAATTCATGTTTTTTTCGTGCGAAACGGCGATTTATGAGAAATGACGATAAAATTGCTGTTTTAAACTTGCAAAAACATAGAAAAACGCTGTTTTCAACTATTCAAACTGATAAATTCATGTTTCTTACGTTCGAAACGGTGGATTTTTGTGAAATCACGATAAAATTGCTGTTTTAAACTTGCAAAAACATAGAAAAACGCTGTTTTGAACTATTCAAACTGACAAATTCATGTTTCTTCCGTGCGAAACGGCGATTTATGAGAAATGACGATAAAATTGCTGTTTTAAACATGCAAAAACCTAGAAAAACGCTGTTTTGTACTCTTCAAACTGACAAATTCATGTTTCTTTCGTGTGAAACGGCGATTTATGAGAAATGACGATAAAATTGCTGTTTTAAACTTGCAAAAACATAGAAAAACGCTGTTTTCAAATATTCAAACTGATAAATTCATGTTTCTTACGTTCGAAACGGTGGATTTTTGTGAAATCACGATAAAATTGCTGTTTTAAACTTGCAAAAACATAGAAAAACGCTGTTTTGAACTATTCAAACTAACAATTTCATGTTTCTTTCGTGCAAAACGGCGATTTATGAGAAATGACGATAAAATTGCTGTTTTAAACTTGCAAATACATAGAAAAACGCTGTTTTGAACTATTCAAACTGACAAATTCATGTTTCTTTCGTGCGAAACGGCGATTTATGAGAAATGACGATAAAATTGCTGTTTTAAACTTACAAAAACATAGAAAAACGCTGTTTTCAACTATTCAAACTGTTAAATTCATGTTTCTTACGTTCGAAACGGTGGATTTTTGTGAAATCACGTTAAAATTGCTGTTTTAAACTTGCAAAAACATTGAAAAACGCTGTTTTCAACTATTCAAACTGACAAATTCATATTTCTTCCGTGCGGAACGGCGATTTATGAGAAATGACGATGAAATTGCTGTTTTAAACTTGCAAAAACCTAGAAGAACGCTGTTTTGAACTATTCAAACTGACAAATTCATGTTTCTTTCGTGCGAAACGGCGATTTATGAGAAATCACGATAAAATTGCTGTTTTAAACTTGCAAAAACATTGAAAAACGCTGTTTTCAACTATTCAAACTGACAAATTCATGTTTCTTCCGTGCGAAACGGCGATTTATGAGAAATGATAAAATTGCTGTTTTAAACTAGCAAAAACATAGAAATACGCTGTTTTGAACTATTCAAACTGACAAATTCATGTTTCTTTCGTGTGAAACGGCGATTTTTGAGAAATGACGATAAAATTGCTGTTTTAAACTTGCAAAAACATAGAAAAACGCTGTTTTGAACTATTCAAACTGATAAATTCATGTTTCTTTCGTGCGAAACGGCGATTTTTGAGAAATGACGATAAAATTGCTGTTTTAAACTTGCAAAAACATAGAAAAACGCTGTTTTGAACTATTCAAACTGACAAATTCATGTTTTTTTCGTGTGAAACGGCGATTTATGAGAAATGACGATAAAATTGCTGTTTTAAACTTGCAAAAACATAGAAAAACGCTGTTTTGAACTATTCAAACTGACAAATTCATGTTTCTTTCGTGCGAAACGGCGATTTATGAGAAATGACGATAAAATTGCTGTTTTAAACTTCAAAAACATAGAAAAACGCTGTTTTCAACTATTCAAATTGATAAATTCATGTTTCTTTCGTGCGAAACGGCGATTTATGAGAAATGACGATAAAATTGCTGTTTTAAACTTGCAAAAACATAGAAAAACGCTGTTTTGAACTATTCAAACTGACAAATTCAGGTTTTTTTCGTGTGAAACGGCGATTTATGAGAAATGACGATAAAATTGCTGTTTTAAACATGCAAAAACATAGAAAAACGCTGTTTTGAACTATTCAAACTGACAAATTCATGTTTCTTCCGTGCGAAACGGCGATATATGAGAAATGACGATTAAATTGCTGTTTTAAACTTACAAAAACATAGAAAAACGCTGTTTTAAACTATTCAAACTGACAAATTCATGTTTCTTTCGTGTGAAACGGCGATTTATGAGAAATGACGATAAAATTGCTGTTTTAAACTTGCAAAAACATAGAAAAACGCTGTTTTGAACTATTCAAACTGACAAATTCATGTTTCTTTCGTGCGAAACGGCGATTTATGAGAAATGACGATAAAATTGCTGTTTTAAACTTCAAAAACATAGATAAACGCTGTTTTCAACTATTCAAATTGATAAATTCATGTTTCTTTCGTGCGAAACGGCGATTTATGAGAAATGACGATAAAATTGCTGTTTTAAACTTGCAAAAACATAGAAAAACGCTGTTTTGAACTATTCAAACTGACAAATTCATGTTTCTTTCGTGCGAAACGGCGATTTCTGAGAAATGACGATAAAATTGCTGTTTTAAACTTGCAAAAACATAGATAAACGCTGTTTTCAAATATTCAAACTGATAAATTCATGTTTCTTACGTTCGAAACGGTGGATTTTTGTGAAATCACGATAAAATTGCTGTTTTAAACTTGCAAAAACATTGAAAAACGCTGTTTTCAACTATTCAAACTGACAAATTCATGTTTCTTCCGTGCGAAACGGCGATTTTTGAGAAATGACGATAAAATTGCTGTTTTAAACTTGCAAAAACATAGAAAAACGCTGTTTTGAACTATTAAAACTGACAAATTCATGTTTCTTTCGTGCGAAACGGCGATTTATGAGAAATGACGATAAAATTGCTGTTTTAAACTTACAAAAACATAGAAAAACGCTGTTTTCAACTATTCAAACTGTTAAATTCATGTTTCTTACGTTCGAAACGGTGGATTTTTGTGAAATCACGTTAAAATTGCTGTTTTAAACTTGCAAAAACATTGAAAAACGCTGTTTTCAACTATTCAAACTGACAAATTCATATTTCTTCCGTGCGGAACGGCGATTTATGAGAAATGACGATGAAATTGCTGTTTTAAACTTGCAAAAACCTAGAAGAACGCTGTTTTGTACTATTCAAACTGACAAATTCATGTTTCTTTCGTGTGAAACGGCGATTTATGAGAATTGACGATAAAATTGCTGTTTTAAACTTGCAAAAACATAGAAAAACGCTGTTTTGAACTATTCAAACTGACAAATTCATGTTTCTTTCGTGCGAAACGGCGATTAATGAGAAATGACGATAAAATTGCTGTTTTAAACTTGCAAAAACATAGAAAAACGCTGTTTTCAACTATTCAAACTGATAAATTCATGTTTCTTACGTTTGAAACGGTGGATTTTTGTGAAATCACGATAAAATTGCTGTTTTAAACTTGCAAAAACATTGTAAAACGCTGTTTTCAACTATTCAAACTGATAAATTCATGTTTCTTACGTTGGAAACGGTGGATTTTTGTGAAATCACGATAAAATTGCTGTTTTAAACTTGCAAAAACATTGAAAAACGCTGTTTTCAACTATTCAAACTGATAAATTCATGTTTCTTACGTTCCAAACGGTGGACTTTTGTGAAATCACGATAAAATTGCTGTTTTAAACTTGCAAAAACATTGAAAAACGCTGTTTTCAACTATTCAAACTGACAAATTCATGTTTCTTCCGTGCGAAACGGCGATTTATGAGAAATTACGATAAAATTGCTGTTTTAAACTTGCAAAAACATAGAAAAACGCTGTTTTCAACTATTCAAACTGATAAATTCATGTTTCTTACGTTCGAAACGGTGGATTTTTGTGAAATCACGATAAAATTGCTGTTTTAAACTTGCAAAAACATTGAAAAACGCTGTTTTCAACTATTCAAACTGACAAATTCATGTTTCTTCCGTGCGAAACGGCGATTTATGAGAAATGACGATAAAATTGCTGTTTTAAACTTGCAAAAACATAGAAAAACGCTGTTTTGAACTATTCAAACTGACAAATTCATGTTTCTTTCGTGCGAAACGGCGATTTATGAGAAATGACGATAAAATTGCTGTTTTAAACTTGCAAAAACATAGAAAAACGCTGTTTTCAACTATTCAAACTGATAAATTCATGTTTCTTACGTTCGAAACGGTGGATTTTTGTGAAATCACGATAAAATTGCTGTTTTAAACTTGCAAAAACATAGAAAAACGCAGTTTTCAACTATTCAAACTGACAGATTTATGTTTCTTCCGTGCGAAACGGCGATTTATGAGAAATGACGATAAAATTGCTGTTTCAAACTTGCAAAAACATAGATAAACGCTGTTTTGAACTATTCAAACTGACAAATTCATGGTTCTTTCGTGTGAAACGGCGATTTATGAGAAATGACGATAAAATTGCTGTTTTAAACTTGCAAAAACATAGAAAAACGCTGTTTTGAACTATTCAAACTGACAAATTCATGTTTCTTTCGTGCGAAACGGCGATTTATGAGAAATGACGATAAAATTGCTGTTTTAAACTTCAAAAACATAGAAAAACGCTGTTTTCAACTATTCAAATTGATAAATTCATGTTTCTTTCGTGCGAAACGGCGATTTATGAGAAATGACGATAAAATTGCTGTTTTAAACTTACAAAAACATAGAAAAACGCTGTTTTCAACTATTCAAACTGTTAAATTCATGTTTCTTACGTTCGAAACGGTGGATTTTTGTGAAATCACGTTAAAATTGCTGTTTTAAACTTGCAAAAACATTGAAAAACGCTGTTTTCAACTATTCAAACTGACAAATTCATGTTTCTTCCGTGCGGAACGGCGATTTATGAGAAATGACGATGAAATTGCTGTTTTAAACTTGCAAAAACCTAGAAGAACGCTGTTTTGTACTATTCAAACTGACAAATTCATGTTTCTTTCGTGTGAAACGGCGATTTATGAGAATTGACGATAAAATTGCTGTTTTAAACTTGCAAAAACATAGAAAAACGCTGTTTTGAACTATTCAAACTGACAAATTCATGTTTCTTTCGTGCGAAACGGCGATTTATGAGATATGACGATAAAATTGCTGTTTTAAACTTGCAAAAACATAGAAAAACGCTGTTTTCAAATATTCAAACTGATAAATTCATGTTTCTTACGTTCGAAACGGTGGATTTTTGTGAAATCACGATAAAATTGCTGTTTTAAACTTGCAAAAACATAGAAAAACGCTGTTTTGAACTATTCAAACTGACAAATTCATGTTTCTTCCGTGCGAAACGGCGATTTTTGAGAAATGACGATAAAATTGCTGTTTTAAACTTGCAAAAACATAGAAAAACGCTGTTTTGAACTATTAAAACTGACAAATTCATGTTTCTTTCGTGCGAAACGGCGATTTATGAGAAATGACGATAAAATTGCTGTTTTAAACTTACGAAAACATAGAAAAACGCTGTTTTCAACTATTCAAACTGTTAAATTCATGTTTCTTACGTTCGAAACGGTGGATTTTTGTGAAATCACGTTAAAATTGCTGTTTTAAACTTGCAAAAACATTGAAAAACGCTGTTTTCAACTATTCAAACTGACAAATTCATGTTTCTTCCGTGCGGAACGGCGATTTATGAGAATTGACGATAAAATTGCTGTTTTAAACTTGCAAAAACATAGAAAAACGCTGTTTTGAACTATTCAAACTGACAAATTCATGTTTCTTTCGTGCGAAACGGCGATTTATGAGATATGACGATAAAATTGCTGTTTTAAACTTCAAAAACATAGAAAAACGCTGTTTTCAACTATTCAAATTGATAAATTCATATTTCTTTCGTGCGCAACGGCGATTTATGAGAAATGACGATAAAATTGCTGTTTTAAACTTGCAAAAACATAGAAAAACGCTGTTTTGAACTATTCAAACTGACAAATTCATGTTTCTTTCGTGCGAAACGGCGATTTATGAGAAATGACGATAAAATTGCTGTTTTAAACTTGCAAAAACATAGAAAAACGCTGTTTTCAACTATTCAAACTGATAAATTCATGTTTCTTACGTTCGAAACGGTGAATTTTTGTGAAATCACGATAAAATTGCTGTTTTAAACTTGCAAAAACATTGAAAAACGCTGTTTTCAACTATTCAAACTGACAAATTCATGTTTCTTCCGTGCGAAACGGCGATTTATGAGAAATGACGATAAAATTGCTGTTTTAAACTTGCAAAAACATAGAAAAACGCTGTTTTGAACTATTCAAACTGACAAATTCATGTTTCTTTCGTGCGAAACGGCGATTTATGAGAAATGACGATAAAATTGCTGTTTTAAACTTGCAAAAACATAGAAAAACGCTGTTTTCAACTATTCAAACTGATAAATTCATGTTTCTTACGTTCGAAACGGTGGATTTTTGTGAAATCACGATAAAATTGCTGTTTTAAACTTGCAAAAACATAGAAAAACGCTGTTTTCAACTATTCAAACTGACAAATTCATGTTTCTTCCGTGCGAAACGGCGATTTATGAGAAATGACGATAAAATTGCTGTTTTAAACTTGCAAAAACATAGATAAACGCTGTTTTGAACTATTCAAACTGACAAATTCATGGTTCTTTCATGTGAAACGGCGATTTATGAGAAATGACGATAAAATTGCTGTTTTAAACTTGCAAAAACATAGAAAAACGCTGTTTTGAACTATTCAAACTGACAAATTCATGTTTCTTTCGTGCGAAACGGCGATTTATGAAAAATGACGATAAAATTGCTGTTTTAAACTTCAAAAACATAGAAAAACGCTGTTTTCAACTATTCAAATTGATAAATTCATGTTTCTTTCGTGCGAAACGGCGATTTATGAGAAATGACGATAAAATTGCTGTTTTAAACTTGCAAAAACATAGAAAAACGCTGTTTTGAACTATTCAAACTGACAAATTCATGTTTCTTTCGTGCGAAACGGCGATTTATGAGAAATGACGATAAAATTGCTGTTTTAAACTTGCAAAAACATAGAAAAACGCTGTTTTCAACTATTCAAACTGATAAATTCATGTTTCTTACGTTCGAAACGGTGAATTTTTGTGAAATCACGATAAAATTGCTGTTTTAAACTTGCAAAAACATTGAAAAACGCTGTTTTCAACTATTCAAACTGACAAATTCATGTTTCTTCCGTGCGAAACGGCGATTTATGAGAAATGACGATAAAATTGCTGTTTTAAACTTGCAAAAACATAGAAAAACGCTGTTTTGAACTATTCAAACTGACAAATTCATGTTTCTTTCGTGCGAAACGGCGATTTATGAGAAATGACGATAAAATTGCTGTTTTAAACTTGCAAAAACATAGAAAAACGCTGTTTTCAACTATTCAAACTGATAAATTCATGTTTCTTACGTTCGAAACGGTGGATTTTTGTGAAATCACGATAAAATTGCTGTTTTAAACTTGCAAAAACATAGAAAAACGCTGTTTTCAACTATTCAAACTGACAAATTCATGTTTCTTCCGTGCGAAACGGCGATTTATGAGAAATGACGATAAAATTGCTGTTTTAAACTTGCAAAAACATAGATAAACGCTGTTTTGAACTATTCAAACTGACAAATTCATGGTTCTTTCATGTGAAACGGCGATTTATGAGAAATGACGATAAAATTGCTGTTTTAAACTTGCAAAAACATAGAAAAACGCTGTTTTGAACTATTCAAACTGACAAATTCATGTTTCTTTCGTGCGAAACGGCGATTTATGAGAAATGACGATAAAATTGCTGTTTTAAACTTCAAAAACATAGAAAAACGCTGTTTTCAACTATTCAAATTGATAAATTCATGTTTCTTTCGTGCGAAACGGCGATTTATGAGAAATGACGATAAAATTGCTGTTTTAAACTTACAAAAACATAGAAAAACGCTGTTTTCAACTATTCAAACTGTTAAATTCATGTTTCTTACGTTCGAAACGGTGGATTTTTGTGAAATCACGTTAAAATTGCTGTTTTAAACTTGCAAAAACATTGAAAAACGCTGTTTTCAACTATTCAAACTGACAAATTCATGTTTCTTCCGTGCGGAACGGCGATTTATGAGAAATGACGATGAAATTGCTGTTTTAAACTTGCAAAAACCTAGAAGAACGCTGTTTTGTACTATTCAAACTGACAAATTCATGTTTCTTCCGTGCGAAACGGCGATTTTTGAGAAATGACGATAAAATTGCTGTTTTAAACTTGCAAAAACATAGAAAAACGCTGTTTTGAACTATTAAAACTGACAAATTCATGTTTCTTTCGTGCGAAACGGCGATTTATGAGAAATGACGATAAAATTGCTGTTTTAAACTTACAAAAACATAGAAAAACGCTGTTTTGAACTATTCAAACTGTTAAATTCATGTTTCTTACGTTCGAAACGGTGGATTTTTGTGAAATCACGTTAAAATTGCTGTTTTAAACTTGCAAAAACATTGAAAAACGCTGTTTTCAACTATTCAAACTGACAAATTCATGTTTCTTCCGTGCGGAACGGCGATATATGAGAAATGACGATGAAATTGCTGTTTTAAACTTGCAAAAACCTAGAAGAACGCTGTTTTGTACTATTCAAACTGACAAATTCATGTTTCTTTCGTGTGAAACGGCGATTTATGAGAATTGACGATAAAATTGCTGTTTTAAACTTGCAAAAACATAGAAAAACGCTGTTTTGAACTATTCAAACTGACAAATTCATGTTTCTTTCGTGCGAAACGGCGATTTATGAGATATGACGATAAAATTGCTGTTTTAAACTTGCAAAAACATAGAAAAACGCTGTTTTGAACTATTCAAACTGACAAATTCATGTTTCTTTCGTGCGAATCGGCGATTTATGAGAAATGACGATAAAATTGCTGTTTTAAACTTGCAAAAACATAGAAAAACGCTGTTTTCAACTATTCAGACTGATAAATTCATGTTTCTTACGTTCGAAACGGTGGATTTTTGTGAAATCACGATAAAATTGCTGTTTTAAACTTGCAAAAACATTGAAAAACGCTGTTTTCAACTATTCAAACTGACAAATTCATGTTTCTTCCGTGCGAAACGGCGATTTATGAGAAATGACGATAAAATTGCTGTTTTAAACTTGCAAAAACATAGAAAAACGCTGTTTTGAACTATTCAAACTGACAAATTCATGTTTATTTCGTGCGAAACGGCGATTTATGAGAAATGACGATAAAATTGCTGTTTTAAACTTGCAAAAACATAGAAAAACGCTGTTTTCAACTATTCAAACTGATAAATTCATGTTTCTTACATTCGAAACGGTGGATTTTTGTGAAATCACGATAAAATTGCTGTTTTAAACTTGCAAAAACATAGAAAAACGCTGTTTTCAACTATTCAAACTGACAAATTCATGTTTCTTCCGTGCGAAACGGCGATTTATGAGAAATGACGATAAAATTGCTGTTTTAAACTTGCAAAAACATAGATAAACGCTGTTTTGAACTATTCAAACTGACAAATTCATGGTTCTTTCGTGTGAAACGGCGATTTATGAGAAATGACGATAAAATTGCTGTTTTAAACTTGCAAAAACATAGAAAAACGCTGTTTTGAACTATTCAAACTGACAAATTCATGTTTCTTTCGTGCGAAACGGCGATTTATGAGAAATGACGATAAAATTGCTGTTTTAAACTTCAAAAACACAGAAAAACGCTGTTTTCAACTATTCAAATTGATAAATTCATGTTTCTTTCGTGCGAAACGGCGATTTATGAGAAATGACGATAAAATTGCTGTTTTAAACTTGCAAAAACATAGAAAAACGCTGTTTTGAACTATTCAAACTAACAAATTCATGTTTTTTTCGTGTGAAACGGCGATTTATGAGAAATGACGATAAAATTGCTGTTTTAAACTTGCAAAAACATAGAAAAACGCTGTTTTGAACTATTCAAACTAACAAATTCATGTTTTTTTCGTGTGAAACGGCGATTTATGAGAAATGACGATAAAATTGCTGTTTTAAACTTGCAAAAACATAGAAAAACGCTGTTTTCAACTATTCAAACTGATAAATTCATGTTTCTTACGTTCGAAACGGTGGATTTTTGTGAAATCACGATTAAAATTGCTGTTTTAAACTTGCAAAAACATTGAAAAACGCTGTTTTCAACTATTCAAACTGACAAATTCATGTTTCTTCCGTGCGAAACGGCAATTTATGAGAAATGACGATAAAATTGCTGTTTTAAACTTGCAAAAACATAGAAAAACGCTGTTTTGAACTATTCAAACTGACAAATTCATGTTTCTTTCGTGTGAAACGGCGATTTATGAGAAATGACGATAAAATTGCTGTTTTAAACTTGCAAAAACTTAGAAAAACGCTGTTTTGAACTATTCAAACTGACAAATTCATGTTTCTTTCGTGCGAAACGGCGATTTATGAGAAATGACGATAAAATTGCTGTTTTAAACTTCAAAAACATAGAAAAACGCTGTTTTCAACTATTCAAATTGATAAATTCATGTTTCTTTCGTGCGAAACGGCGATTTATGAGAAATGACGATAAAATTGCTGTTTTAAACTTGCAAAAACATAGAAAAACGCTGTTTTGAACTATTCAAACTAGCAAATTCATGTTTTTTTTCGTGTGAAACGGCGATTTATGAGAAATGACGATAAAATTGCTGTTTTAAACTTGCAAAAACATAGAAAAACGCTGTTTTGAACTATTCAAACTGACAAATTCATGTTTCTTTCGTGCGAAACGGCGATTTATGAGAAATGACGATAAAATTGCTGTTTTAAACTTGCAAAAACATAGAAAAACGCTGTTTTGAACTATTCAAACTGACAAATTCATGTTTTTTTCGTGCGAAACGGCGATTTATGAGAAATGACGATAAAATTGCTGTTTTAAACTTGCAAAAACATAGAAAAACGCTGTTTTCAACTATTCAAACTGATAAATTCATGTTTCTTACGTTCGAAAAAGTGGATTTTTGTGAAATCACGATAAAATTGCTGTTTTAAACTTGCAAAAACATTGAAAAACGCTGTTTTCAACTATTCAAACTGACAAATTCATGTTTCTTCCGTGCGAAACGGCGATTTATGAGAAATGACGATAAAATTGCTGTTTTAAACTTGCAAAAACATAGAAAAACGCTGTTTTCAACTATTCAAACTGATAAATTCATATTTCTTACGTTCGAAACGGTGGATTTTTGTGAAATCACGATAAAATTGCTGTTTTAAACTTTCAAAAACATAGAAAAACGCTGTTTTGAACTATTCAAACTGACAAATTCATGTTTCTTTCGTGTGAAACGGCGATTTATGAGAAATGACGATAAAATTGCTGTTTTAAACTTGCAAAAACATAGAAAAACGCTGTTTTGAACTATTCAAACTGACAAATTCATGTTTCTTTCGTGCGAAACGGCGATTTATGAGAAATGACGATAAAATTGCTGTTTTAAACTTGCAAAAACATAGAAAAACGCTGTTTTCAACTATTCAAACTGATAAATTCATGTTTCTTATGTTCGAAAAAGTGGATTTTTGTGAAATCACGATAAAATTGCTGTTTTAAACTTGCAAAAACATTGAAAAACGCTGTTTTCAACTATTCAAACTGACAAATTCATGTTTCTTCCGTGCGAAACGGCGATTTATGAGAAATGACGATAAAATTGCTGTTTTAAACTTGCAAAAACATAGAAAAACGCTGTTGTCAACTATTCAAACTGATAAATTCATGTTTCTTACGTTCGAAACGGTGGATTTTTGTGAAATCACGATAAAATTGCTGTTTTAAACTTGCAAAAACATAGAAAAACGCTGTTTTGAACTATTCAAACTGACAAATTCATGTTTCTTTCGTGTGAAACGGCGATTTATGAGAAATGACGATAAAATTGCTGTTTTAAACTTGCAAAAACATAGAAAAACGCTGTTTTGAACTATTCAAACTGACAAATTCATGTTTCTTTCGTGCGAAACGGCGATTTATGAGAAATGACGATAAAATTGCTGTTTTAAACTTCAAAAACATAGAAAAACGCTGTTTTCAACTATTCAAACTGATAAATTCATGTTTCTTTCGTGCGAAACGGCGATTTATGAGAAATGACGATAAAATTGCTATTTTAAACTTGCAAAAACATAGAAAAACGCTGTTTTGAACTATTCAAACTGACAAATTCAGGTTTTTTTCGTGTGAAACGGCGATTTATGAGAAATGACGATAAAATTGCTGTTTTAAACATGCAAAAACATAGAAAAACGCTGTTTTGAACTATTCAAACTGACAAATTCATGTTTCTTTCGTGCGAAACGGCGATTTATGAGAAATGACGATAAAATTGCTGATTTCAACTAGCAAAAACATAGAAAAACGCTGTTTTGAACTATTCAAACTGACAAATTCATGTTTCTTTCGTGTGAAACGGCGATTTATGAGAAATGACGATAAAATTGCTGTTTTAAACTTGCAAAAACATAGAAAAACGCTGTTTTGAACTATTCAAACTGACAAATTCATGTTTCTTTCGTGCGAAACGGCAATTTATGAGAAATGACGATAAAATTGCTGTTTTAAACTTCAAAAACATAGATAAACGCTGTTTTCAACTATTCAAATTGATAAATTCATGTTTCTTTCGTGCGAAACGGCGATTTATGAGAAATGACGATAAAATTGCTGTTTTAAACTTGCAGAAACATAGAAAAACGCTGTTTTGAACTATTCAAACTGACAAATTCATGTTCCTTTCGTGCGAAACGGCGATTTATGAGAAATGACGATAAAATTGCTGTTTTAAACTTGCAAAAACATAGAAAAACGCTGTTTTCAAATATTCAAACTGATAAATTCATGTTTCTTACGTTCGAAACGGTGGATTTTTGTGAAATCACGATAAAATTGCTGTTTTAAACTTGCAAAAACATAGAAAAACGCTGTTTTGAACTATTCAAACTAACAATTTCATGTTTCTTTCGTGCGAAACGGCGATTTATGAGAAATGACGATAAAATTGCTGTTTTAAACTTGCAAAAACATAGAAAAACGCTGTTTTGAACTATTCAAACTGACAAATTCATGTTTCTTTCGTGCGAAACGGCGATTTATCAGAAATGACAATAAAATTGCTGTTTTAAACTTGCAAAAACATAGTAAAACGCTGTTTTCAACTATTCAAACTGATAAATTCATGTTTCTTACGTTCGAAACGGCGATTTATGAGAAATGACGATAAAATTGCTGTTTTAAACTTGCAAAAACATAGAAAAACGCAGTTTTGAACTATTCAAACTGACAAATTCATGTTTCTTTTGTGCGAAACGGCGATTTATGAGAAATGACGATAAAATTGCTGTTTTAAACTTGCAAAAACATAGAAAAACGCTGTTTTCAACTATTCAAACTGAAAAATTCATGTTTCTTACGTTCGAAACGGTGGATTTTTGTGAAATCACGATAAAATTGCTGTTTTAAACTTGCAAAAACATTGAAAAACGCTGTTTTCAACTATTCAAACTGACAAATTCATGTTTCTTCCGTGCGAAACGGCGATTTATGAGAAATGACGATAAAATTGCTGTTTTAAACTTGCAAAAACATAGAAAAACGCTGTTTTGAACTATTCAAACTGACAAATTCATGTTTCTTTCGTGTGAAACGGCGATTTATGAGAAATGACGATAAAATTGCTGTTTTAAACTTGCAAAAACATAGAAAAACGCTGTTTTGAACCATTCAAACTGACAAATTCATGTTTCTTTCGTGCGAAACGGCGATTTATGAGAAATGACGATAAAATTGCTGTTTTAAACTTCAAAAACATAGAAAAACGCTGTTTTCAACTATTCAAATTGATAAATTCATGTTTCTTTCGTGCGAAACGGCGATTTATGAGAAATGACGATAAAATTGCTGTTTTAAACTTGCAAAAACATAGAAAAACGCTGTTTTCAACTATTCAAACTGACAAATTCATGTTTTTTTCGTGCGAAACGGCGATTTATGAGAAATGACGATAAAATTGCTGTTTTAAACTTGCAAAAACATAGAAAAACGCTGTTTTGAACTATTCAAACTGACAAATTCATGTTTCTTTCGTGCGAAACGGCGATTTATGAGAAATGACGATAAAATTGCTGTTTTAAACTTGCAAAAACATAGAAAAACGCTGTTTTGAACTATTCAAACTGACAAATTCATGTTTCTTTCGTGCGAAACGGCGATTTATGAGAAATGACGATAAAATTGCTGTTTTAAACTTGCAAAAACATAGAAAAACGCTGTTTTCAACTATTCAAACTGATAAATTCATGTTTCTTATGTTCGAAAAAGTTGATTTTTGTGAAATCACGATAAAATTGCTGTTTTAAACTTGCAAAAACATTGAAAAACGCTGTTTTCAACTATTCAAACTGACAAATTCATGTTTCTTCCGTGCGAAACGGCGATTTATGAGAAATGATGATAAAATTGCTGTTTTAAACTTGCAAAAACATAGAAAAACGCTGTTTTCAACTATTCAAACTGATAAATTCATGTTTCTTACGTTCGAAACGGTGGATTTTTGTGAAATCACGATAAAATTGCTGTTTTAAACTTGCAAAAACATAGAAAAACGCTGTTTTGAACTATTCAAACTGACAAATTCATGTTTCTTTCGTGCGAAACGGCGATTTATGAGAAATGACGATAAAATTGCTGTTTTAAACTTGCAAAAACATAGAAAAACGCTGTTTTCAACTATTCAAACTGATAAATTCATGTTTCTTACGTTCGAAACGGTGGATTTTTGTGAAACCACGATAAAATTGCTGTTTTAAACTTGCAAAAACATTGAAAAACGCTGTTTT
Organism: Poecilus cupreus; assembly: GCA_963942605.1. Classification (NCBI taxonomy): domain Eukaryota; kingdom Metazoa; phylum Arthropoda; class Insecta; order Coleoptera; family Carabidae; genus Poecilus; species Poecilus cupreus. The sequence goes on from CAWWDY010001275.1 coordinate 111,552, forward strand.
CAACTATTCAAACTGACAAATTCATGTTTCTTCCGTGCGAAACGGCGATTTATGAGAAATGACGATAAAATTGCTGTTTTAAACTTGCAAAAACATAGAAAAACGCTGTTTTGAACTATTCAAACTGACAAATTCATGTTTCTTTCGTGCGAAACGGCGATTTATGAGAAATGACGATAAAATTGCTGTTTTAAACTTGCAAAAACATAGAAAAACGCTGTTTTCAAATATTCAAACTGATAAATTCATGTTTCTTATGTTCGAAACGGTGGATTTTTGTGAAATCACGATAAAATTGCTGTTTTAAACTTGCAAAAACATAGAAAAACGCTGTTTTGAACTATTCAAACTGACAAATTCATGTTTCTTTCGTGCGAAACGGCGATTTATGAGAAATGACGATAAAATTGCTGTTTTAAACTTGCAAAAACATAGAAAAACGCTGTTTTCAACTATTCAAACTGATAAATTCATGTTTCTTACGTTTGAAACGGTGGATTGTTGTGAAATCACGTTAAAATTGCTGTTTTAAACTTGCATAACATTGAAAAACGCTGTTTTCAACTATTCAAACTGACAAATTCATGTTTCTTCCGTGCGAAACGGCGATTTATGAGAAATGACGATAAAATTGCTGTTTTAAACTTGCAAAAACCTAGAAAAACGCTGTTTTGTACTATTCAAACTGACAAATTCATGTTTCTTTCGTGTGAAACGGCGATTTATGAGAAATGACGATAAAATTGCTGTTTTAAACTTGCAAAAACATAGAAAAATGCTGTTTTGAACTATTCAAACTGACAAATTCATGTTTCTTCCGTGCGAAACGGCGATTTATGAGAAATGATGATAAAATTGCTGTTTTAAACTTGCAAAAACATAGAAAAACGCTGTTTTCAACTATTCAAACTGATAAATTCATGTTTCTTATGTTCGAAAAAGTTGATTTTTGTGAAATCACGATAAAATTGCTGTTTTAAACTTGCAAAAACATTGAAAAACGCTGTTTTCAACTATTCAAACTGACAAATTCATGTTTCTTTCGTGCGAAACGGCGATTTATGAGAAATGACGATAAAATTGCTGTTTTAAACTTGCAAAAACATAGAAAAACGCTGTTTTCAACTATTCAAACTGATAAATTCATGTTTCTTACGTTCGAAACGGTGGATTTTTGTGAAACCACGATAAAATTGCTGTTTTAAACTTGCAAAAACATTGAAAAACGCTGTTTTCAACTATTCAAACTGACAAATTCATGTTTCTTTCGTGCGAAACGGCGATTTATGAGAAATGACGATAAAATTGCTGTTTTAAACTTGCAAAAACATAGAAAAACGCTGTTTTGAACTATTCAAACTGACAAATTCATGTTTCTTTCGTGCGAAACGGCGATTTATGAGAAATGACGATAAAATTGCTGTTTTAAACTTGCAAAAACATAGAAAAACGCTGTTTTCAAATATTCAAACTGATAAATTCATGTTTCTTATGTTCGAAACGGTGGATTTTTGTGAAATCACGATAAAATTGCTGTTTTAAACTTGCAAAAACATAGAAAAACGCTGTTTTGAACTATTCAAACTGACAAATTCATGTTTCTTTCGTGCGAAATTGCGATTTATGAGAAATGACGATAAAATTGCTGTTTTAAACTTGCAAAAACATAGAAAAACGCTGTTTTCAACTATTCAAACTGATAAATTCATGTTTCTTACGTTTGAAACGGTGGATTGTTGTGAAATCACGTTAAAATTGCTGTTTTAAACTTGCATAACATTGAAAAACGCTGTTTTCAACTATTCAAACTGACAAATTCATGTTTCTTCCGTGCGAAACGGCGATTTATGAGAAATGACGATAAAATTGCTGTTTTAAACTTGCAAAAACCTAGAAAAACGCTGTTTTGTACTATTCAAACTGACAAATTCATGTTTCTTTCGTGTGAAACGGCGATTTATGAGAAATGACGATAAAATTGCTGTTTTAAACTTGCAAAAACATAGAAAAATGCTGTTTTGAACTATTCAAACTGACAAATTCATGTTTCTTTCGTGCGAAACGGCGATTTATGAGATATGACGATAAAATTGCTGTTTTAAACTTCAAAAACATAGAAAAACGCTGTTTTCAACTATTCAAATTGATAAATTCATGTTTTTTTCGTGCGAAACGGCGATTTATGAGAAATGACGATAAAATTGCTGTTTTAAACTTGCAAAAACATAGAAAAACGCTGTTTTGAACTATTCAAACTGACAAATTCATGTTTCTTTCGTGCGAAACGGCGATTTATGAGAAATGACGATAAAATTGCTGTTTTAAACTTGCAAAAACATAGAAATACGCTGTTTTCAACTATTCAAACTGATAAATTCATGTTTCTTACGTTCGAAACGGTGGATTTTTGTGAAATCACGATAAAATTGCTGTTTTAAACTTGCAAAAACATTGAAAAACGCTGTTTTCAACTATTCAAACTGACAAATTCATGTTTCTTTCGTGCGAAACGGCGATTTATGAGAAATGACGATAAAATTGCTGTTTTAAACTTGCAAAAACATAGAAAAACGCTGTTTTCAACTATTCAAACTGATAAATTCATGTTTCTTACGTTCGAAACGGTGGATTTTTGTGAAATCACAATAAAATTGCTGTTTTAAACTTGCAAAAACATTGAAAAACGCTGTTTTCAACTATTCAAACTGACAAATTCATGTTTCTTCCGTGCGAAACGGCGATTTATGAGAAATGACGATAAAATTGCTGTTTTAAACTTGCAAAAACATAGAAAAACGCTGTTTTGAACTATTCAAACTGACAAATTCATGTTTCTTTCGTGTGAAACGGCGATTTATGAGAAATGACGATAAAATTGCTGTTTTAAACTTGCAAAAACATAGAAAAACGCTGTTTTGAACTATTCAAACTGACAAATTCATGTTTCTTTTGTGCGAAACGGCGATTTATGAGAAATGACGATAAAATTGCTGTTTTAAACTTGCAAAAACATAGAAAAACGCTGTTTTCAACTATTCAAACTGATAAATTCATGTTTCTTACGTTCGAAAAAGTGGATTTTTGTGAAATCACGATAAAATTGCTGTTTTAAACTTGCAAAAACATTGAAAAACGCTGTTTTCAACTATTCAAACTGACAAATTCATGTTTCTTCCGTGCGAAACGGCGATTTATGAGAAATGACGATAAAATTGCTGTTTTAAACTTGCAAAAACATAGAAAAACGCTGTTTTCAACTATACAAACTGATAAATTCATGTTTCTTACGTTCGAAACGGTGGATTTTTGTGAAATCACGATAAAATTGCTGTTTTAAACTTCAAAAACAATGATAAACGCTGTTTTCAACTATTCAAATTGATAAATTCATGTTTCTTTCGTGCGAAACGGCGATTTATGAGAAATGACGATAAAATTGCTGTTTTAAACTTGCAAAAACATAGATAAACGCTGTTTTGAACTATTCAAACTGACAAATTCATGTTTCTTTCGTGCGAAACGGCGATTTATGAGAAATGACGATAAAATTGCTGTTTTAAACTTGCAAAAACATTGAAAAACGCTGTTTTCAAATATTCAAACTGATAAATTCATGTTTCTTACGTTCGAAACGGTGGATTTTTGTGAAATCACGATAAAATTGCTGTTTTAAACTTGCAAAAACATAGAAAAACGCTGTTTTGAACTATTCAAACTAACAATTTCATGTTTCTTTCGTGCGAAACGGCGATTTATGAGAAATGACGATAAAATTGCTGTTTTAAACTTGCAAAAACATAGAAAAACGCTGTTTTGAACTATTCAAACTGACAAATTCATGTTTCTTTCGTGCGAAACGGCGATTTATGAGAAATGACGATAAAATTGCTGTTTTAAACTTGCAAAAACATAGAAAAACGCTGTTTTCAACTATTCAAACTGATAAATTCATGTTTCTTACGTTCGAAACGGTGGATTTTTGTGAAATCACGTTAAAATTGCTGTTTTAAACTTGCAAAAACATTGAGAAACGCTGTTTTCAACTATTCAAATTGATAAATTCATGTTTCTTTCGTGCGAAACGGCGATTTATGAGAAATGACGATAAAATTGCTGTTTTAAACTTGCAAAAACATAGAATAACGCTGTTTTGAACTATTCAAACTGACAAATTCATGTTTCTTTCGTGTGAAACGGCGATTTATGAGAAATGACGATAAAATTGCTGTTTTAAACTTGCAAAAACATAGAAAAATGCTGTTTTGAACTATTCAAACTGACAAATTCATGTTTCTTTCGTGCGAAACGGCGATTTATGAGATATGACGATAAAATTGCTGTTTTAAACTTCAAAAACATAGAAAAACGCTGTTTTCAACTATTCAAATTGATAAATTCATGTTTCTTTCGTGCGAAACGGCGATTTATGAGAAATGACGATAAAATTGCTGTTTTAAACTTGCAAAAACATAGAAAAACGCTGTTTTGAACTATTCAAACTGACAAATTCATGTTTCTTTCGTGCGAATCGGCGATTTATGAGAAATGACGATAAAATTGCTGTTTTAAACTTGCAAAAACATAGAAATACGCTGTTTTCAACTATTCAAACTGATAAATTCATGTTTCTTACGTTCGAAACGGTGGATTTTTGTGAAATCACGATAATATTGCTGTTTTAAACTTGCAAAAACATTGAAAAACGCTGTTTTCAACTATTCAAACTGACAAATTCATGTTTCTTCCGTGCGAAACGGCGATTTATGAGAAATGACGATAAAATTGCTGTTTTAAACTTGCAAAAACATAGAAAAACGCTGTTTTGAACTATTCAAACTGACAAATTCATGTTTCTTTCGTGCGAAACGGCGATTTATGAGAAATGACGATAAAATTGCTGTTTTAAACTTGCAAAAACATAGAAAAACGCTGTTTTCAACTATTCAAACTGATAAATTCATGTTTCTTACGTTCGAAACGGTGGATTTTTGTGAAATCACAATAAAATTGCTGTTTTAAACTTGCAAAAACATTGAAAAACGCTGTTTTCAACTATTCAAACAGACAAATTCATGTTTCTTCCGTGCGAAACGGCGATTTATGAGAAATGACGATAAAATTGCTGTTTTAAACTTGCAAAAACATAGAAAAACGCTGTTTTGAACTATTCAAACTGACAAATTCATGTTTCTTTCGTGTGAAACGGCGATTTATGAGAAATGACGATAAAATTGCTGTTTTAAACTTGCAAAAACATAGAAAAACGCTGTTTTGAACTATTCAAACTGACAAATTCATGTTTCTTTCGTGCGAAACGGCGATTTATGAGAAATGACGATAAAATTGCTGTTTTAAACTTCAAAAACATAGAAAAACGCTGTTTTCAACTATTCAAATTGATAAATTCATGTTTCTTTCGTGCGAAACGGCGATTTATGAGAAATGACGATAAAATTGCTGTTTTAAACTTGCAAAAACATAGAAAAACGCTGTTTTGAACTATTCAAACTAACAAATTCATGTTTTTTTCGTGCGAAACGGCGATTTATGAGAAATGACGATAAAATTGCTGTTTTAAACTTGCAAAAACATAGAAAAACGCTGTTTTCAACTATTCAAACTGATAAATTCATGTTTCTTACGTTCGAAAAAGTGGATTTTTGTGAAATCACGATAAAATTGCTGTTTTAAACTTGCAAAAACATTGAAAAACGCTGTTTTCAACTATTCAAACTGACAAATTCATGTTTCTTCCGTGCGAAACGGCGATTTATGAGAAATGACGATAAAATTGCTGTTTTAAACTTGCAAAAACATAGAAAAACGCTGTTTTCAACTATTCAAACTGATAAATTCATGTTTCTTACGTTCGAAACGGTGGATTTTTGTGAAATCACGATAAAATTGCTGTTTTAAACTTCAAAAACATAGATAAACGCTGTTTTCAACTATTCAAATTGATAAATTCATGTTTCTTTCGTGCGAAACGGCGATTTATGAGAAATGACGATAAAATTGCTGTTTTAAACTTGCAAAAACATAGATAAACGCTGTTTTGAACTATTCAAACTGACAAATTCATGTTTCTTTCGTGCGAAACGGCGATTTATGAGAAATGACGATAAAATTGCTGTTTTAAACTTCAAAAACATAGAAAAACGCTGTTTTCAACTATTCAAATTGAAAAATTCATGTTTCTTTCGTGCGAAACGGCGATTTATGAGAAATGACGATAAAATTGCTGTTCTAAACTTGCAAAAACATAGAAAAACGCTGTTTTGAACTATTCAAACTGACAAATTCATGTTTCTTTCGGGCGAAACGGCGATTTATGAGAAATGACGATAAAATTGCTGTTTTAAACTTGCAAAAACATAAAAAAACGCTGTTTTCAACTATTCAAACTGATAAATTCATGTTTCTTACGTTCGAAACGGTGGATTTTTGTGAAATCACGATAAAATTGCTGTTTTAAACTTGCAAAAACATTGAAAAACGCTGTTTTCAACTATTCAAACTGACAAATTCATGTTTCTTCCGTGCGAAACGGCGATTTATGAGAAATGACGATAAAATTGCTGTTTTAAACTTGCAAAAACATAGAAAAACGCTGTTTTGAACTATTCAAACTGACAAATTCATGTTTCTTTCGTGCGAAACGGCGATTTATGAGAAATGACGATAAAATTGCTGTTTTAAACTTGCAAAAACATAGAAAAACGCTGTTTTCAACTATTCAAACTGATAAATTCATGTTTCTTACGTTCGAAACGGTGGATTTTTGTGAAATCACGTTAAAATTGCTGTTTTAAACTTGCAAAAACATTGAAAAACGCTGTTTTCAACTATTCAAACTGACAAATTCATGTTTCTTCCGTGCGAAACGGCGATTTATGAGAAATGACGATAAAATTGCTGTTTTAAACTTGCAAAAACCTAGAAAAACGCTGTTTTGTACTATTCAAACTGACAAATTCATGTTTCTTTCGTGTGAAACGGCGATTTATGAGAAATGACGATAAAATTGCTGTTTTAAACTTGCAAAAACATAGAAAAATGCTGTTTTGAACTATTCAAACTGACAAATTCATGTTTCTTTCGTGCGAAACGGCGATTTATGAGATATGACGATAAAATTGCTGTTTTAAACTTCAAAAACGTAGAAAAACGCTGTTTTCAACTATTCAAATTGATAAATTCATGTTTCTTTCGTGCGAAACGGCGATTTATGAGAAATGACGATAAAATTGCTGTTTTAAACTTGCAAAAACATAGAAAAACGCTGTTTTGAACTATTCAAACTGACAAATTCATGTTTCTTTCGTGCGAAACGGCGATTTATGAGATATGACGATAAAATTGCTGTTTTAAACTTGCAAAAACATAGAAATACGCTGTTTTCAACTATTCAAACTGATAAATTCATGTTTCTTACGTTCGAAACGGTGGATTTTTGTGAAATCACGATAAAATTGCTGTTTTAAACTTGCAAAAACATTGAAAAACGCTGTTTTCAACTATTCAAACTGACAAATTCATGTTTCTTCCGTGCGAAACGGCGATTTATGAGAAATGACGATAAAATTGCTGTTTTAAACTTGCAAAAACATAGAAAAACGCTGTTTTTGAACTATTCAAACTGACAAATTCATGTTTCTTCGTGCGAAACGGCGATTTATGAGAAATGACGATAAAATTGCTGTTTTAAACTTGCAAAAAACATAGAAAAACGCTGTTTTCAACTATTCAAACTGATAAATTCATGTTTCTTACGTTCGAAACGGTGGATTTTTGTGAAATCACAATAAAATTGCTGTTTTAAACTTGCAAAAACATTGAAAAACGCTGTTTTCAACTATTCAAACTGACAAATTCATGTTTCTTCCGTGCGAAACGGCGATTTATGAGAAATGACGATAAAATTGCTGTTTTAAACTTGCAAAAACATAGAAAAACGCTGTTTTGAACTATTCAAACTGACAAATTCATGTTTCTTTCGTGTGAAACGGCGATTTATGAGAAATGACGATAAAATTGCTGTTTTAAACTTGCAAAAACATAGAAAAACGCTGTTTTGAACTATTCAAACTGACAAATTCATGTTTCTTTCGTGCGAAACGGCGATTTATGAGAAATGACGATAAAATTGCTGTTTTAAACTTCAAAAACATAGAAAAACGCTGTTTTCAACTATTCAAATTGATAAATTCATGTTTCTTTCGTGCAAAACGGCGATTTATGAGAAATGACGATAAAATTGCTGTTTTAAACTTGCAAAAACATAGAAAAACGCTGTTTTGAACTATTCAAACTAACAAATTCATGTTTTTTTCGTGTGAAACGGCGATTTATGAGAAATGACGATAAAATTGCTGTTTTAAACTTGCAAAAACATAGAAAAACGCTGTTTTGAACTATTCAAACTGACAAATTCATGTTTTTTTCGTGCGAAACGGCGATTTATGAGAAATGACGATAAAATTGCTGTTTTAAACTTGCAAAAAATTAGAAAAACGCTGTTTTGAACTATTCAAACTGACAAATTCATGTTTCTTTCGTGCGAAACGGCGATTTATGAGAAATGACGATAAAATTGCTGTTTTAAACTTGCAAAAACATAGAAAAACGCTGTTTTCAACTATTCAAACTGATAAATTCATGTTTCTTACGTTCGAAAAAGTGGATTTTTGTGAAATCACGATAAAATTGCTGTTTTAAACTTGCAAAAACATTAAAAAACGCTGTTTTCAACTATTCAAACTGACAAATTCATGTTTCTTCCGTGCGAAACGGCGATTTATGAGAAATGACGATAAAATTGCTGTTTTAAACTTGCAAAAACATAGAAAAACGCTGTTTTCAACTATTCAAACTAATAAATTCATGTTTCTTACGTTCGAAACGGTGGATTTTTGTGAAATCACGATAAAATTGCTGTTTTAAACTTCAAAAACATAGATAAACGCTGTTTTCAACTATTCAAATTGATAAATTCATGTTTCTTTCGTGCGAAACGGCGATTTATGAGAAATGACGATAAAATTGCTGTTTTAAACTTGCAAAAACATAGAAAAACGCTGTTTTGAACTATTCAAACTGACAAATTCATGTTTCTTTCGTGCGAAACGGCGATTTATGAGAAATGACGATAAAATTGCTGTTTTAAACTTGCAAAAACATAGAAAAACGCTGTTTTCAACTATTCAAACTGATAAATTCATGTTTCTTACGTTCGAAACGGTGGATTTTTGTGAAATCACGATAAAATTGCTGTTTTAAACTTGCAAAAACATTGAAAAACGCTGTTTTCAACTATTCAAACTGACAAATTCATGTTTCTTCCGTGCGAAACGGCGATTTATGAGAAATGACGATAAAATTGCTGTTTTAAAATTGCAAAAACATAGAAAAACGCTGGTTTGAACTATTCAAACTGACAAATTCATGTTTCTTTCGTGCGAAACGGCGATTTATGAGATATGACGATAAAATTGCTGTTTTAAACTTCAAAAACGTAGAAAAACGCTGTTTTCAACTATTCAAATTGATAAATTCATGTTTCTTTCGTGCGAAACGGCGATTTATGAGAAATGACGATAAAATTGCTGTTTTAAACTTGCAAAAACATAGAAAAACGCTGTTTTGCACTATTCAAACTGACAAATTCATGTTTCTTTTGTGCGAAACGGCGATTTATGAGAAATGACGATAAAATTGCTGTTTTAAACTTGCAAAAACATAGAAATACGCTGTTTTCAACTATTCAAACTGATAAATTCATGTTTCTTACGTTCGAAACGGTGGATTTTTGTGAAATCACGATAAAATTGCTGTTTTAAACTTGCAAAAACATTGAAAAACGCTGTTTTCAACTATTCAAACTGACAAATTCATGTTTCTTCCGTGCGAAACGGCGATTTATGAGAAATGACGATAAATTGCTGTTTTAAAATTGCAAAAACATAGAAAAACGCTGGTTTGAACTATTCAAACTGACAAATTCATGTTTCTTTCGTGCGAAACGGCGATTTATGAGATATGACGATAAAATTGCTGTTTTAAACTTCAAAAACGTAGAAAAACGCTGTTTTCAACTATTCAAATTGATAAATTCATGTTTCTTTCGTGCGAAACGGCGATTTATGAGAAATGACGATAAAATTGCTGTTTTAAACTTGCAAAAACATAGAAAAACGCTGTTTTGCACTATTCAAACTGACAAATTCATGTTTCTTTTGTGCGAAACGGCGATTTATGAGAAATGACGATAAAATTGCTGTTTTAAACTTGCAAAAACATAGAAATACGCTGTTTTCAACTATTCAAACTGATAAATTCATGTTTCTTACGTTCGAAACGGTGGATTTTTGTGAAATCACGATAAAATTGCTGTTTTAAACTTGCAAAAACATTGAAAAACGCTGTTTTCAACTATTCAAACTGACAAATTCATGTTTCTTCCGTGCGAAACGGCGATTTTTAGAAATGACGATAAAATTGCTGTTTTAAACTTGCAAAAACATAGAAAAACGCTGTTTTGAACTATTCAAACTGACAAATTCATGTTTCTTTCGTGCGAAACGGCGATTTATGAGAAATGACGATAAAATTGCTGTTTTAAACTTGCAAAAAAATAGAAAAACGCTGTTTTCAACTATTCAAACTGATAAATTCATGTTTCTTACGTTCGAAACGGTGGATTTTTGTGAAATCACAATAAAATTGCTGTTTTAAACTTGCAAAAACATTGAAAAACGCTGTTTTCAACTATTCAAACTGACAAATTCATGTTTCTTCCGTGCGAAACGGCGATTTATGAGAAATGACGATAAAATTGCTGTTTTAAACTTGCAAAAACATAGAAAAACGCTGTTTTGAACTATTCAAACTGACAAATTCATGTTTCTTTCGTGTGAAACGGCGATTTATGAGAAATGACGATAAAATTGCTGTTTTAAACTTGCAAAAACATAGAAAAACGCTGTTTTGAACTATTCAAACTGACAAATTCATGTTTCTTTCGTGCGAAACGGCGATTTATGAGAAATGACGATAAAATTGCTGTTTTAAACTTCAAAAACATAGAAAAACGCTGTTTTCAACTATTCAAATTGATAAATTCATGTTTCTTTTGTGCAAAACGGCGATTTATGAGAAATGACGATAAAATTGCTGTTTTAAACTTGCAAAAACATAGAAAAACGCTGTTTTGAACTATTCAAACTAACAAATTCATGTTTTTTTCGTGTGAAACGGCGATTTATGAGAAATGACGATAAAATTGCTGTTTTAAACTTGCAAAAACATAGAAAAACGCTGTTTTGAACTATTCAAACTGACAAATTCATGTTTTTTTCGTGCGAAACGGCGATTTATGAGAAATGACGATAAAATTGCTGTTTTAAACTTGCAAAAACATAGAAAAACGCTGTTTTGAACTATTCAAACTGACAAATTCATGTTTCTTTCGTGCGAAACGGCGATTTATGAGAAATGACGATAAAATTGCTGTTTTAAACTTGCAAAAACATAGAAAAACGCTGTTTTCAACTATTCAAACTGATAAATTCATGTTTCTTACGTTCGAAAAAGTGGATTTTTGTGAAATCACGATAAAATTGCTGTTTTAAACTTGCAAAAACATTAAAAAACGCTGTTTTCAACTATTCAAACTGACAAATTCATGTTTCTTCCGTGCGAAACGGCGATTTATGAGAAATGACGATAAAATTGCTGTTTTAAACTTGCAAAAACATAGAAAAACGCTGTTTTCAACTATTCAAACTGATAAATTCATGTTTCTTACGTTCGAAACGGTGGATTTTTGTGAAATCACGATAAAATTGCTGTTTTAAACTTGCAAAAACATTGAAAAACGCTGTTTTCAACTATTCAAACTGACAAATTCATGTTTCTTCCGTGCGAAACGGCGATTTATGAGAAATGACGATAAAATTGCTGTTTTAAAATTGCAAAAACATAGAAAAACGCTGTTTTGAACTATTCAAACTGACAAATTCATGTTTCTTTCGTGCGAAACGGCGATTTATGAGATATGACGATAAAATTGCTGTTTTAAACTTCAAAAACGTAGAAAAACGCTGTTTTCAACTATTCAAATTGATAAATTCATGTTTCTTTCTTGCGAAACGGCGATTTATGAGAAATGACGATAAAATTGCTGTTTTAAACTTGCAAAAACATAGAAAAACGCTGTTTTGAACTATTCAAACTGACAAATTCATGTTTCTTTCGTGCGAAACGGCGATTTATGAGAAATGACGATAAAATTGCTGTTTTAAACTTGCAAAAACATAGAAATACGCTGTTTTCAACTATTCAAACTGATAAATTCATGTTTCTTACGTTCGAAACGGTGGATTTTTGTGAAATCACGATAAAATTGCTGTTTTAAACTTGCAAAAACATTGAAAAACGCTGTTTTCAACTATTCAAACTGACAAATTCATGTTTCTTCCGTGCGAAACGGCGATTTATGAGAAATGACGATAAAATTGCTGTTTTAAACTTGCAAAAACATAGAAAAACGCTGTTTTGAACTATTCAAACTGACAAATTCATGTTTCTTTCGTGCGAAACGGCGATTTATGAGAAATGACGATAAAATTGCTGTTTTAAACTTGCAAAAACATAGAAAAACGCTGTTTTCAACTATTCAAACTGATAAATTCATGTTTCTTACGTTCGAAACGGTGGATTTTTGTGAAATCACAATAAAATTGCTGTTTTAAACTTGCAAAAACATTGAAAAACGCTGTTTTCAACTATTCAAACTGACAAATTCATGTTTCTTCCGTGCGAAACGGCGATTTATGAGAAATGACGATAAAATTGCTGTTTTAAACTTGCAAAAACATAGAAAAACGCTGTTTTGAACTATTCAAACTGACAAATTCATGTTTCTTTCGTGTGAAACGGCGATTTATGAGAAATGACGATAAAATTGCTGTTTTAAACTTGCAAAAACATAGAAAAACGCTGTTTTGAACTATTCAAACTGACAAATTCATGTTTCTTTCGTGCGAAACGGCGATTTATGAGAAATGACGATAAAATTGCTGTTTTAAACTTCAAAAACATAGAAAAACGCTGTTTTCAACTATTCAAACAAACAAATTCATGTTTTTTTCGTGTGAAACGGCGATTTATGAGAAATGACGATAAAATTGCTGTTTTAAACTTGCAAAAACATAGAAAAACGCTGTTTTGAACTATTCAAACTGACAAATTCATGTTTTTTTCGTGCGAAACGGCGATTTATGAGAAATGACGATAAAATTGCTGTTTTAAACTTGCAAAAACATAGAAAAACGCTGTTTTGAACTATTCAAACTGACAAATTCATGTTTCTTTCGTGCGAAACGGCGATTTATGAGAAATGACGATAAAATTGCTGTTTTAAACTTGCAAAAACATAGAAAAACGCTGTTTTCAACTATTCAAACTGATAAATTCATGTTTCTTACGTTCGAAAAAGTGGATTTTTGTGAAATCACGATAAAATTGCTGTTTTAAACTTGCAAAAACATTAAAAAACGCTGTTTTCAACTATTCAAACTGACAAATTCATGTTTCTTCCGTGCGAAACGGCGATTTATGAGAAATGACGATAAAATTGCTGTTTTAAACTTGCAAAAACATAGAAAAACGCTGTTTTGAACTATTCAAACTGACAAATACATGTTTTTTGCGTGCGAAACGGCGATTTATGAGATATGACGATAAAATTGCTGTTTTAAACTTCAAAAACATAGAAAAACGCTGTTTTCAACTATTCAAATTGATAAATTCATGTTTCTTTCGTGCGAAACGGCGATTTATGAGAAATGACGATAAAATTGCTGTTTTAAACTTGCAAAAACATAGAAAAACGCTGTTTTGAACTATTCAAACTGACAAATTCATGTTTCTTTCGTGCGAAACGGCGATTTATGAGAAATGACGATAAAATTGCTGTTTTAAACTTGCAAAAACATAGAAAAACGCTGTTTTCAACTATTCAAACTGATAAATTCATGTTTCTTACGTTCGAAACGGTGGATTTTTGTGAAATCACGATAAAATTGCTGTTTTAAACTTGCAAAAACATTGAAAAACGCTGTTTTCAACTATTCAAACTGACAAATTCATGTTTCTTCCGTGCGAAACGGCGATTTATGAGAAATGACGATAAAATTGCTGTTTTAAACTTCAAAAACATAGAAAAACGCTGTTTTCAACTATTCAAATTGATAAATTCATGTTTCTTTCGTGCGAAACGGCGATTTATGAGAAATGACGATAAAATTGCTGTTTTAAACTTGCAAAAACATAGAAAAACGCTGTTTTGAACTATTCAAACTGACAAATTCATGTTTCTTTCGTGCGAAACGGCGATTTATGAGAAATGACGATAAAATTGCTGTTTTAAACTTGCAAAAACATAGAAATACGCTGTTTTCAACTATTCAAACTGATAAATTCATGTTTCTTACGTTCGAAACGGTGGATTTTTGTGAAATCACGATAAAATTGCTGTTTTAAACTTGCAAAAACATTGAAAAACGATGTTTTCAACTATTCAAACTGACAAATTAATGTTTCTTCCGTGCGAAACGGCGATTTATGAGAAATGACGATAAAATTGCTGTTTTAAACTTGCAAAAACATAGAAAAACGCTGTTTTGAACTATTCAAACTGACAAATTCATGTTTCTTTCGTGTGAAACGGCGATTTATGAGAAATGACGATAAAATTGCTGTTTTAAACTTGCAAAAACATAGAAAAACGCTGTTTTGAACTATTCAAACTGACAAATTCATGTTTCTTTCGTGCGAAACGGCGATTTATGAGAAATGACGATAAAATTGCTGTTTTAAACTTCAAAAACATAGAAAAACGCTGTTTTCAACTATTCAAACAAACAAATTCATGTTTTTTTCGTGTGAAACGGCGATTTATGAGAAATGACGATAAAATTGCTGTTTTAAACTTGCAAAAACATAGAAAAACGCTGTTTTGAACTATTCAAACTGACAAATTCATGTTTTTTTCGTGCGAAACGGCGATTTATGAGAAATGACGATAAAATTGCTGTTTTAAACTTGCAAAAACATAGAAAAACGCTGTTTTGAACTATTCAAACTGACAAATTCATGTTTCTTTCGTGCGAAACGGCGATTTATGAGAAATGACGATAAAATTGCTGTTTTAAACTTGCAAAAACATAGAAAAACGCTGTTTTCAACTATTCAAACTGATAAATTCATGTTTCTTACGTTCGAAAAAGTGGATTTTTGTGAAATCACGATAAAATTGCTGTTTTAAACTTGCAAAAACATTAAAAAACGCTGTTTTCAACTATTCAAACTGACAAATTCATGTTTCTTCCGTGCGAAACGGCGATTTATGAGAAATGACGATAAAATTGCTGTTTTAAACTTGCAAAAACATAGAAAAACGCTGTTTTCAACTATTCAAACTGATAAATTCATGTTTCTTACGTTCGAAACGGTGGATTTTTGTGAAATCACGATAAAATTGCTGTTTTAAACTTCAAAAACATAGATAAACGCTGTTTTCAACTATTCAAATTGATAAATTCATGTTTCTTTCGTGCGAAACGGCGATTTATGAGAAATGACGATAAAATTGCTGTTTTAAACTTGCAAAAACATAGAAAAACGCTGTTTTGAACTATTCAAACTGACAAATTCATGTTTCTTTCGTGTCAAACGGCGATTTATGAGAAATGACGATAAAATTGCTGTTTTAAACTTGCAAAAACATAGAAAAACGCTGTTTTCAACTATTCAAACTGATAAATTCATGTTTCTTACGTTCGAAACGGTGGATTTTTGTGAAATCACGTTAAAATTGCTGTTTTAAACTTGCAAAAACATTGAGAAACGCTGTTTTCAACTATTCAAACTGACAAATTCATGTTTCTTCCGTGCGAAACGGCGATTTATGAGAAATGACGATAAAATTGCTGTTTTAAACTTGCAAAAACCTAGAAAAACGCTGTTTTGTACTCTTCAAACTGACAAATTCATGTTTCTTTCGTGTGAAACGGCGATTTATGAGAAATGACGATAAAATTGCTGTTTTAAACTTGCAAAAACATAGAAAAACGCTGTTTTGAACTATTCAAACTGACAAATACATGTTTTTTGCGTGCGAAACGGCGATTTATGAGATATGACGATAAAATTGCTGTTTTAAACTTCAAAAACATAGAAAAACGCTGTTTTCAACTATTCAAATTGATAAATTCATGTTTCTTTCGTGCGAAACGGCGATTTATGAGAAATGACGATAAAATTGCTGTTTTAAACTTGCAAAAACATAGAAAAACGCTGTTTTCAACTATTCAAACTGATAAATTCATGTTTCTTACGTTCGAAAAAGTGGATTTTTGTGAAATCACGATAAAATTGCTGTTTTAAACTTGCAAAAACATTAAAAAACGCTGTTTTCAACTATTCAAACTGACAAATTCATGTTTCTTCCGTGCGAAACGGCGATTTATGAGAAATGACGATAAAATTGCTGTTTTAAACTTGCAAAAACATAGAAAAACGCTGTTTTCAACTATTCAAACTGATAAATTCATGTTTCTTACGTTCGAAACGGTGGATTTTTGTGAAATCACGATAAAATTGCTGTTTTAAACTTCAAAAACATAGATAAACGCTGTTTTCAACTATTCAAATTGATAAATTCATGTTTCTTTCGTGCAAAACGGCGATTTATGAGAAATGACGATAAAATTGCTGTTTTAAACTTGCAAAAACATAGAAAAACGCTGTTTTGAACTATTCAAACTGACAAATTCATGTTTCTTTCGTGTCAAACGGCGATTTATGAGAAATGACGATAAAATTGCTGTTTTAAACTTGCAAAAACATAGAAAAACGCTGTTTTCAACTATTCAAACTGATAAATTCATGTTTCTTACGTTCGAAACGGTGGATTTTTGTGAAATCACGTTAAAATTGCTGTTTTAAACTTGCAAAAACATTGAGAAACGCTGTTTTCAACTATTCAAACTGACAAATTCATGTTTCTTCCGTGCGAAACGGCGATTTATGAGAAATGACGATAAAATTGCTGTTTTAAACTTGCAAAAACCTAGAAAAACGCTGTTTTGTACTCTTCAAACTGACAAATTCATGTTTCTTTCGTGTGAAACGGCGATTTATGAGAAATGACGATAAAATTGCTGTTTTAAACTTGCAAAAACATAGAAAAACGCTGTTTTGAACTATTCAAACTGACAAATACATGTTTTTTGCGTGCGAAACGGCGATTTATGAGATATGACGATAAAATTGCTGTTTTAAACTTCAAAAACATAGAAAAACGCTGTTTTCAACTATTCAAATTGATAAATTCATGTTTCTTTCGTGCGAAACGGCGATTTATGAGAAATGACGATAAAATTGCTGTTTTAAACTTGCAAAAACATAGAAAAACGCTGTTTTGAACTATTCAAACTGACAAATTCATGTTTCTTTCGTGCGAAACGGCGATTTATGAGAAATGACGATAAAATTGCTGTTTTAAACTTGCAAAAACATAGAAAAACGCTGTTTTCAACTATTCAAACTGATAAATTCATGTTTCTTACGTTCGAAACGGTGGATTTTTGTGAAATCACGATAAAATTGCTGTTTTAAACTTGCAAAAACATTGAAAAATGCTGTTTTCAACTATTCAAACTGACAAATTTATGTTTCTTCCGTGCGAAACGGCGATTTATGAGAAATGACGATAAAATTGCTGTTTTAAACTTGCAAAAACATAGAAAAACGCTGTTTTGAACTATTCAAACTGACAAATTCATGTTTCTTTCGTGCGAAACGGCGATTTATGAGAAATGACGATAAAATTGCTGTTTTAAACTTGCAAAAACATAGAAAAACGCTGTTTTCAACTATTCAAACTGATAAATTCATGTTTCTTACGTTCGAAACGGTGGATTTTTGTGAAATCACGATAAAATTGCTGTTTTAAACTTGCAAAAACATTGAAAAACGCTGTTTTCAACTATTCAAACTGACAAATTCATGTTTCTTCCGTGCGAAACGGCGATTTATGAGAAATGACGATAAAATTGCTGTTTTAAACTTGCAAAAACATAGAAAAACGCTGTTTTGAACTATTCAAACTGACAAATTCATGTTTCTTTCGTGTGAAACGGCGATTTATGAGAAATGACGATAAAAGTGCTGTTTTAAACTTGCAAAAACATAGAAAAACGCTGTTTTGAACTATTCAAACTGACAAATTCATGTTTCTTTCGTGCGAAACGGCGATTTATGAGAAATGACGATAAAATTGCTGTTTTAAACTTCAAAAACATAAAAAAACGCTGTTTTCAACTATTCAAATTGATAAATTCATGTTTCTTTCGTGCGAAACGGCGATTTATGAGAAATGACGATAAAATTGCTGTTTTAAACTTGCAAAAACATAGAAAAACGCTGTTTTGAACTATTCAAACTCACAAATTCATGTTTCTTTCGTGCGAAACGGCGATTTATGAGAAATGACGATAAAATTGCTGTTTTAAACTTGCAAAAACATAGAAAAACGCTGTTTTCAACTATTCAAACTGATAAATTCATGTTTCTTACGTTCGAAACGGTGGATTTTTGTGAAATCACGTTAAAATTGCTGTTTTAAACTTGCAAAAACATTGAGAAACGCTGTTTTCAACTATTCAAACTGACAAATTCATGTTTCTTCCGTGCGAAACGGCGATTTATGAGAAATGACGAATAAATTGCTGTTTTAAACTTGCAAAAACCTAGAAAAACGCTGTTTTGTACTCTTTAAACTGACAAATTCATGTTTCTTTCGTGTGAAACGGCGATTTATGAGAAATGACGATAAAATTGCTGTTTTAAACTTGCAAAAACATAGAAAAACGCTGTTTTGAACTATTCAAACTGACAAATACATGTTTTTTTCGTGCGAAACGGCGATTTATGAGATATGACGATAAAATTGCTGTTTTAAACTTCAAAAACATAGAAAAACGCTGTTTTCAACTATTCAAATTGATAAATTCATGTTTCTTTCGTGCGAAACGGCGATTTATGAGAAATGACGATAAAATTGCTGTTTTAAACTTGCAAAAACATAGAAAAACGCTGTTTTGAACTATTCAAACTGACAAATTCATGTTTCTTTCGTGCGAAACGGCGATTTATGAGAAATGGCGATAAAATTGCTGTTTTAAACTTGCAAAAACATAGAAAAACGCTGTTTTCAACTATTCAAACTGATAAATTCATGTTTCTTACGTTCGAAACGGTGGATTTTTGTGAAATCACGATAAAATTGCTGTTTTAAACTTGCAAAAACATTGAAAAACGCTGTTTTCAACTATTCAAACTGACAAATTCATGTTTCTTCCGTGCGAAACGGCGATTTATGAGAAATGACGATAAAATTGCTGTTTTAAACTTGCAAAAACATAGAAAAACGCTGTTTTGAACTATTTAAACTGACAAATTCATGTTTCTTTCGTGTGAAACGGCGATTTATGAGAAATGACGATAAAATTGCTGTTTTAAACTTGCAAAAACATAGAAAAACGCTGTTTTGAACTATTCAAACTGACAAATTCATGTTTCTTTCGTGCGAAACGGCGATTTATGAGAAATGACGATAAAATTGCTGTTTTAAACTTCAAAAACATATAAAAACGCTGTTTTCAACTATTCAAATTGATAAATTCATGTTTCATACATACATACATACATACATACATAACGTCACGCTATGTCCCACTTAGTGGGGTAGCACGAACCCAGAAAAATAGTCAACCAACAATCAATCTCCTCCAAACATTCCTATCCTGACACACCACTTTCGCCTCGTCCACATTCATAGTGCGATTCATACATGCTCGTTTATTCTTCACACTCGGAATCATTCGTTCACGCAACACACCATCAATCATACCCAACCAGTTACTCCTCGGGCGCCCACGCAATCGGTCACCTTCAATCTCACCCACATATATTAGTTTCACCAACCTTTCATTCGACATTCGCTCAACATGTCCAAACCACCTCAACTGACTCACTCCCACTTTCTTAACAACATTCTTCTCAATCTCACACTCATCATACACCAATGTATTCCGTATACGATCACGTCTCGTATACCCACATACTCCTCTCAAATATCTCATTTCCACAGCAGCTATACGTCGTTCATGCTTCTTCATCCACACCCAACATTCAGAACCATACATCAATGTAGGCACTAACACACCATTATAAACACTCAATCGAGCATCTCTAGATACATTCACGTTTCGAGCAAATGTACCCAGAGCACCCAATACCTTGCACCCTGCAGACACTCGCCTTTCAATCTCCCGGTCAATACGTCCATCCCTCGAGAACATACTACCCAAATATACAAATTCATTCACTTGTTCCAGTCTCACACCATTCACTGAAACATTACAATCAGTCACCAAATCATTCTTCTCAAACACCAACACTTTACATTTATCGACATTCAATAGCAGATTTAAACCTTTCCCTACTTCATTTATGCTCACAATCATTCTTCTCAATTGCTCCTCAGTTTCACCCAACACAACAACATCATCCGCATAAGCTAACGCAGGCACTACACGTCCACCAATACGTACACCATCAGTTCCATTCAATGCCTTTCGTAACAACACATCCATATACAAATTAAACAACCAAGGAGACATTCCACAACCCTGTTTCACACCAATATCTATACGAAACCAATCACTCAATCTACCATCAACTCTCACCGCAGCCTCACTTCCTTCATACAACGCTCGAATCGCTCCCAACAAATTACCATCCACACCGTACTCTACAAGTACATCCCACATAGTCTCTCGAAGAACACTGTCATACGCTTTCTTTAAATCGAGAAAGCCACAGAACACCTTTTTGTTCTTATCAAGTGACTTCTCAACAATCATTCGAAGAGAAAACAATTGATCTACACAACCTCTCTCAGGCAAAAAACCTCCTTGCATATCACTCAACTTTGAAATGGTTAACGCTCGCACCTTATGAATTAATATTTTTCCATACAACTTCCCTACCACACTCAATAAACTTATCGCTCGAAAATTTGTACATTCACTCGAACTGCCTTTGCCTTTAAATAAAGGACAAATAACAGCACGTTTCCAATCATCAGGAGCCACGCACCGTTTCAAACAAAATCTGAACAAATAAACTAACCAATCAAATAATCTTTCACCACCATATTTCAACATTTCATTTGTTATGCCATCCAAACCGGGAGCCTTACCATTCTTTAGACGCATCAATGCAAAGCTGACGTCACCTTCATCTATATCATTCAACGTTTCTAGCATTTCTTGCATTCCCTCCCCTATTATTCACTCCATTCACACCACCATACAATTCCTTAAAATACTCACACCATCTATTCCTAACATGTGACTCATTCCACAACAACTCACCATTCGCACTCTTAATTGCTTTCACTGATCTTGTACTCCCACCTCTCAATCTCTTTACAGTCTGCCAAAACATTCTCTTATTCATACTAAAATCATTCGTTAATCTTTCACTCATCAATTCATCGAAACGTGCCTTACTTTCTCTTACGACTCTCTTAACACATTTATTCTTCCTCTTGTATTCCATCAGGCATTCATCACGCAAAGTTCCTGGTACATCCTTCACATTCAAAAATCTCAAATACGCCCTCTTTTTCTCCTCAATCGCTTCTTTCACTTCTTCATTCCACCATGCATTCCTCGAACGACAGCCTAACTTACATTCACCACAAATTTCTTTCGCACATTGAAGGACAATGCCCTTAAATTTCACCCAAACATCATTTATGCAACAATCAAAATTAGGCTCACATTCAGGCAAAGATTCGTTCAATTTCTCTACAAATAACCCTCGAACATCCTCATTCTGCAAAACATTGGATTTCACACGAAACAAGCTCCCAGAACCTTGTACCCTCATTCTCCAACACTTACCTAGACGTATACGCGACACAACCAAATAATGGTCATTCGTTCCAAGCTCAGCCCCTCTTTTCACACGCGTATCAACAACCAAACTCCTCAAGCGCTCATCATACAAAACAAAATCAATCACACTACGTCTATTCGTACTTACATTCTCCCATGTATATATATGAGCTAACTTATGCTTAAAAATGGAATTGGATATGAAGAGGTTCCGCTCCATACAAAAAGAGACTATTTTCATACCGTTATCATTCACTCTAGAATCCCCAAATTTACCTAACACGCTACCAGACACACTACTCTTTACACCCACCCAACCATTCAAATCACCACAAACAATCACTTTCTCGCCAGGATCACACGCATCAATCACGCTATCTAACAAATTCCAAAATTGATCCTTTGCAAGATCACTTTCAGATTCAGTTGGGCCGTAAACGGACACAACGAAGATTCTATGAAAGCCTACCTTTAATCTGCACCATAAAATTCTCTCCGAAATACAACCATAATTTCTAATACATGCTTTCATTCGTTCACTTACAACCATACCCACACCATGTTTCGCTCTAGCATTCGCACACACACCCGACCATAAACAAAACATTCCATCCACCTCTTCCTCGCCACAACCTTTCTGCATCGTTTCACTCACACATAAAACATCCACATTATACGTACGCATTGCAGACATCAATTCATTTTTCTTTCCATTTATACCTCTGACATTCCACGTAGCAAACTTACATTCATCAAACTTCGCCCATTTATTCTTCATTTTCACAAAATTAAAGATTGAAAAAGAAACGGGTTATCTCGGTACAAGAGTAGGAGTCAAGGTAGCTTACCAGGTTTATCCTTGATAAAGAAAGAAAGGTAATAAATTATAACATATACACTCAAATATACAATTACATACCCGTAACTATCCCGTAACCAATGTAAATAAAATGAAAAAACGTCAAAAAATTATGCAAAATTATAAAAATTAACCTAAACTTGAATATAAATGAAAGATAATACTTAGCTTTATTATATGTGAGGTGCTGAAACCAAATATCAGTAAAGCTCAGTAGAAGAAGGCGAAAAACCCAGTCAAAAATCAAAAAATGGACCAGATGACAGGAACGCACCTACTTCTGTTCCACCGCACACTTAAAAATGTTTCTTTCGTGCGAAACGGCGATTTATGAGAAATGACGATAAAATTGCTGTTTTAAACTTGCAAAAACATAGAAAAACGCTGTTTTGAACTATTCAAACTGACAAATTCATGTTTTTTTCGTGTGAAACGGCGATTTATGAGAAATGACGATAAAATTGCTGTTTTAAACTTGCAAAAACATAGAAAAACGCTGTTTTGAACTATTCAAACTGACAAATTCATGTTTCTTTTGTGCGAAACGGCGATTTATGAGAAATGACGATAAAAATGCTGTTTTAAACTTGCAAAAACATAGAAAAACGCTGTTTTGAACTATTCAAACTGACAAATTCATGTTTCTTTCGTGCGAAACGGCGATTTATGAGAAATGACGATAAAATTGCTGTTTTAAACTTGCAAAAACATAGAAAAACGCTGTTTTCAACTATTCAAACTGATAAATTCATGTTTCTTACGTTCGAAAAAGTGGATTTTTGTGAAATCACGATAAAATTGCTGTTTTAAACTTGCAAAAACATTGAAAAACGCTGTTTTGTACTATTCAAACTGACAAATTCATGTTTCTTTCGTGTGAAACGGCGATTTATGAGAAATGACGATAAAATTGCTGTTTTAAACTTGCAAAAACATAGAAAAATGCTGTTTTGAACTATTCAAACTGACAAATTCATGTTTCTTTCGTGCGAAACGGCGATTTATGAGATATGACGATAAAATTGTTGTTTTAAAATTCAAAAACATAGAAAAACGCTGTTTTCAACTATTCAAATTGATAAATTCATGTTTCTTTCGTGCGAAACGGCGATTTATGAGAAATGACGATAAAATTGCTGTTTTAAACTTGCAAAAACATAGAAAAACGCTGTTTTGAACTATTCAAACTGACAAATTCATGTTTCTTTCGTGCGAAACGGCGATTTATGAGAAATGACGATAAAATTGCTGTTTTAAACTTGCAAAAACATAGAAATACGCTGTTTTCAACTATTCAAACTGATAAATTCATGTTTCTTACTTTCGAAACGGTGGATTTTTGTGAAATCACGATAAAATTGCTGTTTTAAACTTGCAAAAACATTGAAAAACGCTGTTTTCAACTATTCAAACTGACAAATTCATGTTTCTTCCGTGCGAAACGGCGATTTATGAGAAATGACGATAAAATTGCTGTTTTAAACTTGCAAAAACATAGAAAAACGCTGTTTTGAACTATTCAAACTGACAAATTTATGTTTCTTTCGTGTGAAACGGCGTTTTATGAGAAATGACGATAAAATTGCTGTTTTAAACTTGCAAAAACATGGAAAAACCCTGTTTTGATTTATTCAAAGTGATAAATTCATGTTTCTTTCGTGCGAAACGGCGATTTATGAGAAATGGCGATAAAATTGGTATTTTAAACTTGCAAAAACATAGAAAAACGCTGTTTTTAACTATTCAAACTGATAATTTCAGGTTATTTTCGTTCGAAACGGTGGATTTTTGTGAAATCACGATAAAACTGCTGTTTTAAACTTGCAAAAACATAGAAAAACGCTGTTTTCAACTATTCAAACTGATAAATTCATGTTTCTTTCGTGCGAAAC
The DNA here is from genome assembly GCA_963942605.1 of Poecilus cupreus. Lineage (NCBI taxonomy): Eukaryota > Metazoa > Arthropoda > Insecta > Coleoptera > Carabidae > Poecilus > Poecilus cupreus. Next base: position 136,337 of record CAWWDY010001275.1, read on the forward strand.
GGCGATTTATGAGAAATGACGATAAAATTGCTGTTTTAAACTTGCAAAAACATAGAAAAACGCTGTTTTGAACTATTCAAGTAGGGAAAGATGGGGCATTCTGGCGCAGCCACCCGGTGGATTCTTCATAAGAACAATGAGTGCGAGAGAGAACGCGATAGTTCATTCATAAATTTGTGTCTGTCTTTGTCTAATACTATATCGTAGTAAGGTAATACGTAGTACAGGTGATACGTAGTAAAGGCGATAACAGTTAATAAAGTTAATATGTAGTAAAGGTGATAACAGGTAATATTAATAACAGGTGATAATAGGTAATATATAGCAAAGGTGATAATAGCAGGTAATATTAATAACAGGTAATAAAGATAATATGTAGTAAAAGTAATAACAGGTGGTAGACAGATTAAGATGATTAAGAAAAATTAAGAATAAGGGCCGGAAGAGAGTTTTAATCGCAAACGTCTTGAAGATGTGTCGGAAATGACGTATTACATGTAAAAAATATTTGGAAAAAAACCAGAGCATAATTGTTTCTAGAACAATGTATATGGCTTATCTCACTCACTCACATGTCTTATCACATCCGTTGAATAAAATATAATAAATAGAGCATTACTGTTTAATTGCTATCAGTCATAAGTGAGCCACCGGCAGTTAACGATAAAGTGTTATACAATCTACAATAATGATTGAATGTGTGAAGTGCAAAAAAACTTTTGCAAGTAGAAGTAATCTGTTCCGACATATGAAAGTATGCTATGGAGACGGAACGGCAAACTTTAATTGTGGACTATGTACAATGTCGTTTACACGTAATGATGCGCGTAAACGACACATGCTAAGACAGCATAACGACAACGGTAAGTTAACAATTGTGAGGAAAAAATAGTTTATTAATTATACTTTTAATTTAGATGCTGAAAACAAGGAAAATAATGCACCACCACCCATAAAAAAGATTAAGCTAGCAGAGGTCCAACAGCAACAGCAGGGATCCAACCTGTATTGTGCACTATGCGATGAGGGGTTTACAACAAAATGCAAGTATGCTGGACACTTGAGATCGCAGAAGCATCTCCAACAAACTATCAAACCATACAAACAAGATGTAGTGGAAATTTGTAGCAGTTTTAAACAGCGAATTGCAAGTTACCGCATCAACGGGTCAGGAATTAATATTATCAAATTTTTACAAGACAATAAACATATTATTAATGAATTGATTAAAACAATCATAGAATCATATAAGTCTGGTATTAAATTTAATTTAGAATTATTTGGTTTTTATATTAATGAAAAAAATCCAGCAGGTGAATTAAAATCTTTTAACTCTAAATTTCAAGAGGTATCACCTAGTATGAATCAATTTTCTGACGCTTATGATAATATGTGCTCCACTATAAAAACATAATGTGAAGAATTTCAGGAACGGGATTCTGGGTGGACATTACGGGGAATATCTCACCTAGAATTTAATATTAATAAATATAAGCCAATTCGAGGTTCATCATTTATAGAATTACCTAAACAAATTCGAAATAAAAAAGCTGTTGTGAACGTACAAAATAGCGATGAATTTTGTTTTTTGTGGGCGGTTATGTCAGCTTTATTTGGCAATGTTAAAGACCCCCACTGAACATCATCATACCCACATTATAAAAAAGTTTTAAAATATGCTGGACTAGAATTCCCCATGAAAATTAAAAACATTCCAAAATTCGAATTCATGAATAATGTTTCAATTAACGTGTATGGTTTAGAACATAATTACAAGACTAGAAATTATGATGTGATGGGTCCGATTTACCACACGAATCAAACTCGAGAAAAACATATAAATTTATTATATTTAGAAGATGGTGTTAAAGGCCACTATGTGTGGATAAGGGATTTCTCACGACTTGTGAGGAGTCAAATATCGTCACATCATAGCAAAAAATATTTATGTGATGGATGCTTAACATTTTTTAGTTCACAAGCTGGCTTTGAACAACATCGGGCGAATGATTGTAGTAAAGTTTATACTATAATGCCCACGGAGGAAATGAAATTAGATAAAAATGGAGATATGATTCCCGGCAATATTTTAAAATTTCAAAATTATGAGCGACAAATGCGTGTACCATTTGTTGTATACGCAGATTTCGAGTCACTGTTAAAACCCATTGATACATGCTCTCCAGATCCGAATAATAGCTATACAAATAAAACACACCAACACGTTCCATATAGTTTTGCATACAACATTAAGTGTTCATTTGATGATTCACTGTCAAAATTTGTAACATACACCGGGGAAAACTGTGCAAAAGTATTTTGTAATAAGCTGTATAGCGATGTGAGACAAATATATAATAATCATTTAAGTGTTGTAATACCTATGAAAAAATTAACTGCTAGCGAACAATATTTATTTGATACGGCTACAGAATGTCATATATGTAATAAAGTGTTGAAAGCTGAAGATCGAGTAGCAGATCATGATCATCTTACTGGGAAATTTTGAGGTGTAGCTCACTCTAAATGTAACCTTAATTATAAAGTACTAAAAATGATTCCAATTTTTTTTCATAATTTATCAAACTATGACGCTCACATGTTTATCAAAGAATTTGGATGTGATGAGGAAAAAATTGATATTTTTCCGCAAAACAAGGAAAAATACATTTCTTTTACAAAACATTTATATGTGGATGAGTATGACAATAAAATGGGGGTGAAAAATAAAATTTTTATGAAATTAAGATTTGTGGACTCGCTTCGGTTTATGGCGAGTTCGTTGGAGAAGCTAGCGAATAATTTAACTGAGGAGCAATGTGTTGAAGTGCGAAAATATTTTTCCGAAGATGAACACTTTAAATTACTGCGTAGAAAGGGGGTTTTCCCATATAAATATATGGACTCATTCGAGAAACTAAATGAGGCTGTACTTCCACATAAAAATTTTTTTGATGATTTAATGAATAATTATAACATAACAGAAAATGAATATAACCATGCAAAGACTGTATGGAACGTGTTTAAGTGTAAAACTTTGAGAGATTATTCTGATTTGTATTGCAAAACAGATGTATTATTGCTCACAGATATTTTCGAACAATTCCGTAATGTGTGTATGAAAACTTATAAACTCGACCCTGCCCACTACTATACAGCTCCAGGATTAAGTTGGGATGCTATGTTAAATATGACTTGTATAGAATTAGAATTAATTACTGATATAGACATGCACCATTTCATTCAAAAAGGTATACGTGGGGGTATTTGTCAAGCCTCTTTGCGATATGTGAAAACAAACAATAAATACATGCGGGAATATAATTCAAATAATCCGAGCACATATTTAACATATTGGGATGCGAATAATCTGTACGGGTGGGCATTATCCCAATGTATACCTTACGGTGGATTTCGATGGTTAAGCGAAGACGAAATTTTAAACTTTGACGTAACTATAATTGATGATAATTCCTCAGTTGGCTATTTTATTGAAGCTGATATTGAATATCCTAAATTGCTACATTCTTCACACAACGATTTACCATTTTTGGCTGAGAGTATAATACCACCAAATTCAAAATTTAAAAATCCAAAACTTATTCCAAATTTACTTGATAAGAGTAAATATGTTATTCATTACCGTAATTTAAAGCAGGCGTTGAAACATAATCTTAAAATTAAAAAAATACATAGAATAATTCAGTTTAAACAGTCTGATTGGTTAAAACAATATGTGGATTTTAACACAATATTGCGACAATCTGCGAAGAATGATTTCGAAAAGGATTTTTTTAAACTTTTAAACAATGCCATCTTTGGTAAAACAATGGAGAGCATAGATAAGCGTGTTGACATAAAACTTGTTAATCATTGGGAGAATATTGGACGTAAACCCGGTGCTGAATCGCTTCTCGCAAAACCAAATGTGAAAAGCGTCTCGATATTTAATGAAAACTTGTGTGCAATTCAATTTGAAAAACTTAAAGTTATATACAATAAACCAATATATGTGGGTTTTGCAGTATTAGACAATTTTTTTTATGAGTACTTAAAACAAAAGTATGGTGAACGAGTTGCTTTATGCTATTGTGATACCGATAGTTTTGTATTATTAATAGAAACAGATGATATTTATAAAGATATGTTAAACAATATTGAAAAATTTGATACTAGTAATTTCTGCTCGGACAATGTTTACAACATGCCTCAGAAAAATAAAACTGTATTAGGACTAATGAAAGACGAATTGGGCGGTAAATTAATGCAACAATTTATAGCCTTACGTCCAAAAATGTATGCCTATTGCACAGAAGAGGATCAAAACAATTGGAAAAAGAAAGCTAAGGGTGTTAAGAAATGCGTGGTGGATAAAATTTTGACTGGTCCTGACTATAAAAAATGTATGTTAACTAATGACCTCATATATCAAAAGCAGCAAATTTTTAGAAGTTACAAGCATACAGTGTACACCATCGAGCAAAATAAAATATCACTAAGTTCTAATGATGATAAACGGTTTATTTGTTCTGATGGTACTAGCACTATAGCTTGGGGTCATTTATTGATTTCATGAAATTGTTTAATATTTATTTTTAATGTTATTAATGTACTTATACAGTTAAATAAAACTGATTATGTTTATTATATTTGTATTTTTGATATTGTAAATATGTAGTTAAATAAAAACCCAATTTCAAATTACATGTTTTATTTTATACCATTTATTACAATTTTATTTTTTAATAACATTTAAAAAATCACATTCAGATATATTTTTTAATACAATAATATTTCTCTTACAATTAGCAAAATCTTTTAATTGTAATTTAATATTGTCAAGTAAATGTTTGGCGTTTGGTACGTCATACAATTCTTTTACTAACTGAATTTCAGGATATTTTTGTTGAAGTTTTAAATGTTTTTTGAATAAATCTCGAAGACATACAGTTGTTACATAATATTCGGTATCACTTATCTTGAAAACACAAAGTGTTGAGTATTTATTCTCTTAGATGGGCTCATGTATAACTTTTGGTTGCATTTCGGTAATATATGCTTTTAATTTATTTTCATTGTTTTTATACTCGGCAAGAAAATGATTAACGTAGTTTTCATTAATTATTTTTGATACTTTTAAAGCAAAGTGTATGGAAACCCAAGATGCTACGTGAACAATGATGTCTGGATGAATGTATGTTCCTCTAATAACTGTATCTTCACCGCCAGTAGTTGTATAAATTGCATAATTTCCATCGCTTGGGATTCCAAGGGATGCGTATGCAACCCGCAATTCTTTATTTACCTCAAATAATAATTCTTGAGAACGTTTATTTGCCATCCAATTGTAGAAGTGTTTTCCCCCATTTTGACAGAGTTTTGTTGCATTAATATAACCGTTTCTAAAGTCATTACTTTTTATCATAATAACTACAAAATCACCGTAAAAGGCTTTATGATACTCTTCATTTTCTGTTTTTATAATTAATTCGTAACAAATTGATGTAATATCACTTTTTACAATTTTTGCAGCAGGTTCTGCTTCTTCGAATTCAATTTGACGTTTCATGATGTTTTCAGCTTGACAATTAAGGAGCAACTAAAGTTTTCAACTAATGACATATTTATTTAAACAATATGAGACTTATTTATCCATGAATTATGTTGTGAATCAAATCCAAGCCATTTCACATAAACTTTAGATCCTTTTGCTTTTATAACTTTCTCCACAAGATACACATCAGGGTATTTAGTTTTTTGAAGTTCATGTTCATAAAAGCCCCCCTTAATGGGGTTGTTTTGAAAATCTTCAAGCAGGTAAGTGACTGGGTTTGTAAATTGCACTTTTGTAATTGTAAAAATTTCAGTACTCCAGTTTGGTGTATAACCCTTTGCAAATTCACCTTTTATTTTACTAATACGTACATGATCACCAACTTTAAATTTTGCAGGTCCAGCAATTTTTATGTTACTATATACTGTACTTAATAATTTTGCTTCGTTTTCAAACGTCACATCAATTGGTTTTATTTTAATTGTTTTATGTTGTGTATTGTTATAATTTGTAACTAATTTTTTAAAATATCAATCCATTTGTATGAGCCACGTAAACTAAATTCTTTAAACATTATAGATTTTAGTGTGCGATTAAACCGTTCAACTACACTTGCTTTTAAATTACTATAAGTAGAATAATGATTTATATTATATTTTTTCATTAAATTATAAAATTGTATATTGTAAAATTCTTTTCCGTGATCTGATTGTAAATTAACTGGAATACGTCCCTGTTTAAAAATTTTTATCATAGCTTCAGTAACGTCATGAGCTGATTTACTTTTTACAGGCTCGGCAAAAGCAAACTTGGAGAAAAAATCAATAACGGTTAATAAATATTTAAATCCTTTGTTTATTGAAGCGTATGGAATCATTTCAACTAAATCAATTTGCCATAAGTCATCAATTCCTTTTGTTATCACTTTACGTCTTGGGTAATTGCGTCTTGCCGGTTTGTGGAGCTCCTGAACTACTTGATGCTTGCTCATTTTTTTTCTCAATTAAGAATAAATCGTTCTCGTTTGGTTTTATATTATTAATTTTTTCTATATTTTCAATTCTACGTAATAATTTTTGAATGTAATAATCAACATAGTATTTAACAACAGCACTATTATCTTCAGTAGGTTTATGTAAATTTCGTATTTCTTTTCCTTTAGCGTCATAAATTTTATTTTTTAATGATAGAGTTGTTTCGCCTATTTCTTTTTCCAACCCAAAAATTCTGTCATCAATATATTTTTTTGTAGCAGCTTCATCGTCAAGTATAGGTTGTGATAAATTTATTAAACGATGATTTTCCAAGTCATATTGTCCGTATGCATTTAAATTTAAATTTTTAGATGTGCGCGAACGTTTTATTATTCGACCAAATTTGTCAATCGACATTTTACAACTAGATGAAAGTATTAAACTATTATATTTGCCTCTCGTAATTCTTCCACAATAGACATAATTTCATTATTATGACCCGTATGACCAGCTGATTTCGAAGCTAATAGTAAACGTAATCTATCCACTAATTCGTTTGGGTTATCCCAATAAACAAACTCACGTTTAAAATTTGTGTAATTCATTAAATCAAAACCTACTGATTGAGATTTACTTGTATATGGTGCACCTCCAGTTGTTATGTATGGTTTTATTATGTGTAAATATTTATAATTTTGCGAACCTTTTATTGCACCATTGGAATCATAATTTCTACGATGAACATTTGTTTTTAATGCAATATCTAAGTAATTGTTTTCATCTTCTTTTTCGTAAGAAAGTGGTCTTTTTTTAAAAAGTAATTCATACAAACCATATGTTCCTTTATACCATTTATCACCGACTTTAATGTCATTTCAATTGGTGAATTACCAATCATGAAACGATCATGTTGATATCGAACTCCATACACGGTATCAGAATCTTTAGCAGTTGCAAAGTGAAATAAATATGAACCAGCTATATCACCAAATTGTTGTTCTAATTGTTCTAATTCATTTTTAGGATCTTCAATTGTAAGTTCAGTTTCTTCAGGCTCTGATTCAAAAACCTCCTCATCTTCCAAGAAAGATACTTCAGGTTTTGTTTTATTTAAATATTCATCTTCTAAGAAAGATTCTTCTGTTTTTGTTTTATCTAAATTTACATTCGGTTTTCTATAGAACTTTACAGGGAATTCATTTTTTCGTTTTCCTAATAGTTTTGCTCTAGGAGAATTTAATGTGTCACTATCTTTTTTTTGCTTTTTTAATATCACTGCGTCACTTGGTTTTATTTGTTTGACAATCTCTTTTAAAGGTTCTGTTACGGGTTTAAATGTTTCTTGCAACAATTCTTCAGTTGCTATTTTACCATGTTTTAAAGCATTAAATTTTTTACGTATTGTATTGCTAACTTCTATAATATCTTTTAACGTTTTTTCCCCCTTAGTCATTATGTTAACTAATAGACGCTCAGTCTCAAAATAAATATTTATTTACTATTTCAAGCTTATTAATACAATGACAATTGCAATAATAATTGTTATTAAAGGTATAATTATATCACATAAAATTCTTATTCCATCCATTTACAAAAATTATCAAAGCCACAACGGTAACGCCCCTCGTGACTATCTTTGTCAATTACAACAAATCCGTACTTATCTTTCCAACAATGTGCACACAATTTTTTAAACTTTTCAAATGACATGTCTGTATTAACGTGATCGTTATATATATGTTTCAAATTCATTTCATCTTGTTTAAATAAAATTATTAAATTTGCATTGTCTCGAATTAAATGCTTTGGAATTTTTGCATATGATTGAGATAAATAGAATGAGTCAATTTTATTATGACGACCCATACTAAAATAATCTCGCATACAGTCTTGTTTATCGCACGCAACATCGTCAAATATGAACACTGAATTTAGTTTTGCATCTTTTGGTTTAACTATATCAATATTTTCATTGTACGGAAAATAACCCATACCTTTTACACGTTGCAAACAATTTTCTAAAAATTTATATTTAGGCTGATGCAGAGATTTGGAATAAACATATACATTTGCATATTTTAACCCATTTTCATGCATTAGTAAACCTAAAATAACGTTTGTTTTTCCACAGTTTGATGGGCCGCATACAATACAACGAATAGTATTTGGTAAAAGGAGGCTGTGTCTAACTAATTTATTATTTTGTTTAATATCAAAATTTTTAACGTCTAACTTTTGTTTTTGTTTAATAAACTTCATTTTAATTACTGAAAAGATATAAATAATGACTGCGTATTTATATATTTATTAGTCGCATACATGTTGTTATACGGGCAGGGATTGCTAAATAAAACAATAAATTCTCTTCCGGTTGAACTACACATCCCCGGATATCAGTATTGTGGACCTGGAACAAAACTTAGTGAAAGATTGGCAAGAGGAGACACAGGTATCAATCCGCTGGATGAGGCTTGTAAAGAACATGATATATCGTATTCCAAACATAACAATTTAAAAGATAGACATCAAGCAGACTACATATTACAAGAAAAATCTTGGCAACGAGTTCGTGCAAAAGACGCGTCGTTCGGGGAAAAAGCAGCGGCTTGGGCTGTAAGTAACGCAATGAAAGCAAAACGAAAATTTGGTACGGGGTCGTTTAATGGAGCCATTAAAGATGCGCGTATAGCATTAAAAAAATCTAAAGTTAAAGATCCTAAAAAAGCTATTAAAATTGCTCTGAAAGCAGCAAAAATGTCTATGAAATATAAAAAACCTAAACTAACATCCCGTATAATACCAGTTCCAAAGACAAGTGTTATTTTGCCATTTTTAATACCACTATTTGCCGGTCTATCTGCAACTGGAGCTCTTGCCGGAGGTGCGGCTGGTATTGCTAAAGCGGTAAATAGTGCATCAGCTGCGAAAAAAAAATTAGTCGAAGCTGAAAGACATAATCGACAAATGGAAGCCATTGCATTAGGAAAACAGGGTAGTGGACTATATCTGCGACCATATAAGAAAGGATTGGGGCTTTTTTTAACATCAAAAAACTGCCAAAAAGGGCGTTAAACGATTTAGAGTTAAAAAAATTTGCAAAAAATATTCCATACTTTCGAGGAGTCTACATGCGTAACGCCCTACCAAAAAAACCAAAAATAAATGAATGTGCAATTATAAACTTAGATGACAGAGATGGACCGGGAAGCCATTGGGTAGCGTTTGTAAAACAAGATCGAGAAGTAATATATTTTGATAGTTTTGGAAACTTACCGCCGCCGCGAGAACTTGTAAAATATTTTGGCCCAAATGTAAATCTCCAATATAATTATAAATAATATCAAAAATATAACACATATAATTGTGGTCATTTATGTATAAACTTTCTTATAAATACTATAAAATATTAAAAATATTATCATTTACAAATATGTCTTTGACTATAACACTTACTGGTAATACGTCTGAGATAAGTACAGATTTTTTTCCGCCAATTGAGTTGGATGATGATTATTGTATTGGTCTAGTAGATTTTGAAACGTATCACTCGATACCAAACATTGACGTTCATAATAACAAATTTTATTATAATAAAAATAAAAAATTTGAAATCCCCATTGGGTCTTATGAAATTGATGATATAAATAATTATATACGTGTAAAAGTGGGTGATCCAAATGCAGAATTTGTTTCAATAAGTAACGAAATTAAAAGAGAATCACGTGGACAAAAACAAAACTTTTTCACTTTACGCCCTAATAATAATACATTAAAATGTGAAATAAAAAGTACTCTAGAAATAGATTTGACACCTAATGATTGCATTGGACCATTATTAGGTTTTTCAAAAAAAGTCTTAAAACCTATTGAACTACACGAATCGGACTTGCCGGTAAATATAACAAAAGTAAATTCTATATTAATTGAATGTAATATTGTGAATGGTGCATATAAGAACAATGAAATTATGCATACTGTATACAGTTTTCATCCGTCGTGCGCTCCTGTCTTTAAAATATCCGAAGTACCAACAAATGTTATTTATTTACCAGTCAACACTCGAACAATAAACAACATTACGCTAAGTCTTATAGATCAAGACGGTGATTTAGTTAATTTTCGAGGAGAGCTAATTACAGTAAAATTACATTTGAAAAAAATATAATATGGGAATTGTATATAAAAGAGTTTTAAATACACATAATAAACGCATTCGTCGTCAAACTTCAAAGAGGTTAACACGTGAAAATATAAACTTTTTAATACAGCAGGGGTTCAAAATTAAAAATGAGCAATATTCTGAAAATTAATTCAGCCATTGAGTACGATAATTCTATTTCACGAAAAGAATTACATACATATCAACCATATATTGCTACAACTATTAATAATAGTGACGAAATTCGTATACAAATTCAACAACAAGATATATATACAAATCCCAGTGAAAGTTACTTGTATATTGAGGGACAACTCAAAAAACCTGATGGTACCGACCCTCCAGCAGATACAAAAATAACAAACAATGGTTTTGCAAGTTTATTTGAAGAAATAAGATATGCTCTAAATGGTATCGATATTGAAAAAAATAAATTAGTTGGAATATGTAGCACTATGAAAGGATATGTTTTGTTAAATAGTGCAGAATATCAAGCGCTGGAAAATGCTGGTTGGGGACTAAAGTCTAATAAAATAGATTCACATGGAAATTTTAACGTTTGCATTCCTCTACGAACTTTACTCGGATTTGCTGAAGACCATAATAAAATTATTATAAACATTAAACAAGAACTTATTTTAATACGTGCTCGTAATGATTTAAATGTTTACACGTCTTCTGCTGAATTAAAATTATCTTTAAATAAAATCAAATGGTGTGTTCCACATATTTTTTTTTGATGATAAGCAACGATTAAAATTGTTAAAAGTTTTGGAAAATAATATTAATTTACCAATTGCGTTTAGAAGTTGGGATTTATATGAATACCCTTCTATACCTCAGTCAAGAAAAATTGTGTGGCCTATTAAAACTTCAAATGCTCTTGAAAAACCGCGTTTTCTAATATTTGGATTACAAACTGATAAAAAAAATAAATATGAAAAAGATGCAAGTCACTTTGATCATTGTAAATTAACAAATTTTAAATTGTACTTAAATTCGGTTTGTTATCCGTATGAGAACTTAAATTTGGATTTTACAATTAATCAATATGCACTAGCATATCATATGTTTTGTCAATTACAAAATTCTTTTTATGGACGAGAAACTACTCCGTTTTTGAATTTAGAAGAATTTAAAAACATTGCTCCGTTAATTGTAATTGACTGTAGTAACCAAAATGAGTCAATAAAATCTGCGTCGGTTGACGTCAGAGTTGAATTTGAATCCAGTGAAAATTTCCCCGCTAACACGGCTGCTTACTCTCTCATTATACACGATCGTATTGTTGAATATAACCCACTATCAGGGAACATAAAAACAATAGTTTAAATTTTGACTTCGAGCAAGATGGAACTCATTGTTGATATACAAGGCTTTCAAGCAACTAACTATATTATAGTGCCTAAAGAAATTGCCGTACTGTTAAGAGACGGTTCTGAATTACAACATTTTCTTGTAAAACCTCCGTTCGCATGGGCTGATTTACCTCAACAAAATAAAAAAACTGCAATTTGGTTGTACCGCAATCATCATGGACTACGATGGAGCGATGGACACATTGATTATGGAGACATGTGTGATATTTTACGAAAAATATTGCAAACAGCTAATAAAATATATGTGAAAGGTGCAAATAAAAAAGAATTTTTGAAGTGGTACAATTTAAACAACTGTGAAATAATAAATTTAAAGGAATTTAATGAGTGTAAATCTTTAAAAAAGTGTTTATCTCTTCGCAGATGTTTTGAACATTGTGAACCATATGTATGTGCAATGAGCAATGTATACAAAATTAAAAATCTGTTAGACGATAATAATGAAACTATGTATGATGATTTATAAATAAAAAAACAACTTTAAACATAATAAATGTTTTATTTTAATTTCAGATTCTACATCATTTATTTATATATAAACAATTCTGACATTTTTTTCTCAATACATTTAATATCTCTATACAATTTTATTGCATTTTTCAACTCTTCTTTTTTACGATTAAATATTTTTCTTTTATACCTACAAATTTATTTAACATTATAAAATTCAACATCTTTCTGCACAATTTCAGGATAATAATACATTAGTTCAGTTATACCTAATTTACATAAGCTATTGTCTATGTTTAATAACTTATCAATATTACAACAAAAGTCTACAAAAATGTTATTATTATTACACTCTAGTGCTCTTTTAACAATAGTATTATAATAATTATAAAAGTCTAAATATTGTAACTTATTTATAGCGTTTTGTATGATATACTTTAAATTAATCAATTCTTTATACGATTCTGCACCCAAGCATAACTCAAAAGTATTATTTCCACTTTTTAACGAAATTACTGGTTTATTATTAACAAAATAAAAATATATATTATAATTATTTAACATTTCATAATCAATATTATTCTCACCATTAAAGTAAGATAAAATTGCTATACTTTGTTGCATAAATTGCATCCATTCTAATAAAGTGAAATTAATACCCGAGCAAGAAAAATTATTTGTTAGTTTAACAGTTATTTGAAATTGATTTAGCGGGTCTATTCCTACACTAATCCATTTTGTTAAACTTTTATTTAATGGATACCTTAATTCGTTAAGTAGTTTATTTATTTTCCACGCTTTAGACGTCTGTTCTTCCACTTGATTGTTTGAAGATTTGGGAACAAGTTGGTTATTTGGTTTTAAAAATTCTGCTAACGTTTCATCCTCCAAAACTGACATATATTGTTGAGTGGTCGCCTCTTCAGGCATCATTGGCTCAGCAGTTGACACTTGTTCATCCCTTATTCGTTTAGCTGATACTTCAACTGTATGAGGTTGAATTCGTTTTTTTGTTGCATATGTTCCACTGGGATATTGTTTATTTTGGCGAACCATCTTTAAACAGTAATTAAAAATAATTAAAAATAATTTAAAAAATAAAAATGTTAACTTACATTTTAATCGGATACAAACACGTTCAACACTAACAAACAAGTGAGTGCAATCGTTTATGATGTTTTCTTTTATATTTTTTATCTCTACTCCCACCAAATTAATATACAATCTCAATTCGTTTTTGACGCCTCGAGTCACAGGAAATGTACATGCTTTAAAAAATATGTGAATTTTAATCACTAAAATTGTTGTCAAAATTAATATTGCGAAATATTTTATCTAGCAACGCTGAATTGTAGATACATCCTGCAGAAATTATCATAAGTATGTGAATGTTAATCACTAAAATTGTTGTCAAAATTAATATTGCGAAATATTTTATCTAGCGACGCTGAATTGTAGATACATCCTGCAGAAATTATCATAAACGTATACTTATCGTACACGAAATAAAATCCATATTTTTTAATGTGACATATTATTTTATTATACATATATGTATACATAGGTAATTAAAATATAGTTCAATTTTAGATGATTTTTAATTAGTTTCATATACTACTACATAATTTCGGGTGAAATACATAAACATTGTTAAGTCCCTGGTAATATATACAACTAGTTTTATAACAAGTTATTGTGCCAGGAAGTAGAGTAGTTGGAGGCATAAATGTCCAAGTAAACTTTCCTTCGCAACCAGGGCACTTCCTAGGCAGTCCTTTACACCCAGGTTTTGAACAATAAGTACACATTATTGGTTTGGTTTGCGGCATTGTGTTAAGCTAGAAAACAAAAGTTATTTCTAAGTATAAAAATATATAAGTAAATAATATTAATTACCTGATTATTCCTCTTGTTGCGAGCAAATAATAAAATTAAAAGTTGTTTCCACAGCTGTATTCGCATTTACAGTAAAATTCGCATCTACAAATGATTGAGACGATTTGCCATATGTTGCAAAATGAGCTTTGGTTTTATTTAGTTTTTTTGATGGCTTATCAGTTTCATCAATCTCATTGCAGTCGTTGCTGTCGTCGTTATCACTATACATACTACTACATCCGTCTATGGCAGTACGAGAAATATTTTTTGATCTGATTTGTTTATACGTTGTAATAAATAATTTTGTAATGCTATTATTATTTATTAAATTTAATTCTTTTGCTACTGAGCAATTTGGATTAACAATACAAAAGTCGCCTCCATGATTACCCCATGAACGTAAATCATTTTCGCCAGGATAAAGTAAAATTTGAATTTCACTCTCACTATTATTAGTTATAGGTAATTTATTTAACTTTATTATATTTGATTCTGTTGTTATTAAATGTAACTGAAATTTAATGTGATTTCTATATTTTTCGAACACATTTTTTGGTATAAACCACGTTACATTGTTACCATTAATTTCGACTTTTAATTTATTGTGTATATTAATATGATATTGTGATATTACGGGATCAAATAATCTAAGTTAACCAAAAATATTATTACCCAAATAAACACAATTTCTTGCGTACTCCATTGTTTTATATTATTATTGTTAGAAAGGAGAATTATTGTTGTTTATTCCAGTTTAACACTCAACTATATACTAAGTGTAAAGAATACATTGTGTACGTATTTATATAAGATTTGTTGATTAAACGGGTTTAGAATGTTGGTGCATCATTTCGTCCATCAATTATTAAGAAAACATCTTAATATAATAACACCTGTTGAGATATTTATTAACAATACAAGCTATGTCATCTGTTGTTTTTGTTTCAAATATTTTTTACACTTTTTCCTTATAAAATACGGCATTTCTGATGTACGACATGTGATAAGACATGTGAGTGAGTGAGATAAGCCATATACATTGTTCTAGAAACAATTATGCTCTGGTTTTTTTCCAAATATTTTTTACATGTAATACGTCATTTCCGACACATCTTCAAGACTTTTGCGATTAAAACTCTCTTCCGGCCCTTATTCTTAATTTTTCTTAATCATCTTAATCTGTCTACCACCTGTTATTACCTTTACTACATATTATATTTATTACCTGTTATTAATATTACCTGCTATTATCACCTTTACTATATATTACCTATTATCACCTGTTATTAATATTACCTGTTATCACCTTTACTACATATTACCTTTATTAACTTTTATCGCCTTTACTACGTATCACCTGTACTACGTATTACCTTACTACGATATAGTATTAGACAAAGACAGACACAAATTTATGAATAAACTATCGCGTTCTCTCTCGCACTCATTGTTCTTATGAAGAATCCACCGGGTGGCTGCGCCAGAATGCCCCATCTTTCCCTACTTATTCAAACTGACAAATTCATGTTTCTTTCGTGCGAAACGGCGATTTATGAGAAATGACGATAAAATTGCTGTTTTAAACTTCAAAAACATAAAAAAAACGCTGTTTTCAACTATTCAAATTGATAAATTCATGTTTCTTTCGTGCGAAACGGAGATTTATGAGAAATGACGATAAAATTGCTATTTTAAACTTGCAAAAACATAGAAAAACGCTGTTTTGAACTATTCAAACTGACAAATTCATGTTTTTTTCGTGTGAAACGGCGATTTATGAGAAATGACGATAAAATTGATGTTTTAAACTTGCAAAAACATAGAAAAACGCTGTTTTAAACTATTCAAACTGACAAATTCATGTTTCTTTCGTGCGAAACGGCGATTTATGAGAAATGACGATAAAATTGCTGTTTTAAACTTGCAAAAACATAGAAAAACGCTGTTTTGAACTATTCAAACTGACAAATTCATGTTTCTTTCGTGCGAAACGGCGATTTATGAGAAATGACGATAAAATTGCTGTTTTAAACTTGCAAAAACATAGAAAAACGCTGTTTTCAACTATTCAAACTGATAAATTAATGTTTCTTACGTTCGAAAAAGTGGATTTTTGTGAAATCACGATAAAATTGCTGTTTTAAACTTGCAAAAACATTGAAAAACGCTGTTTTCAACTATTCAAACTGACAAATTCATGTTTCTTCCGTGCGAAACGGCGATTTATGAGAAATGACGATAAAATTGCTGTTTTAAACTTGCAAAAACATAGAAAAACGCTGTTTTCAACTATTCAAACTGATAAATTCATGTTTCTTTCGTGCGAAATGGCGATTTATGAGAAATGACGATAAAATTTCTGTTTTAAACTTGCAAAAACATAGAAAAACGCTGTTTTGAACTATTCAAACTGACAAATTCAGGTTTTTTTCGTGTGAAACGGCGATTTATGAGAAATGACGATAAAATTGCTGTTTTAAACATGCAAAAACATAGAAAAACGCTGTTTTGAACTATTTAAACTGACAAATTCATGTTTCTTTCGTGCGAAACGGCGATTTATGAGAAATGACGATAAAATTGCTGTTTTAAACTTGCAAAAACATTGAAAAACGCTGTTTTCAACTATTTAAACTGACAAATTCATGTTTCTTCCGTGCGAAACGGCGATTTTTGTGAAATCACGATAAAATTGCTGTTTTAAACTTGCAAAAACATTGAAAAACGCTGTTTTCAACTATTTAAACTGACAAATTCATGTTTTTTACGTGCGAAACGGCGATTTATGAGAAATGACGATAAAATTGCTGTTTTAAACTTGCAAAAACATAGAAAAACGCTGTTTTCAACTATTCAAACTGATAAATTCATGTTTCTTACGTTCAAAACGGTGGATTTTTGTGAAATCACGATAAAATTGCTGTTTTAAACTTGAAAAAACATTGAAAAACGCTGTTTTCAACTATTCAAACTGACAAATTCATGTTTCTTCCGTGCGAAACGGCGATTTATGAGAAATGACAATAAAATTGCTGTTTTAAACTTGCAAAAACATAGAAAAACGCTGTTTTGAACTATTCAAACTGACAAATTCATGTTTCTTTCGTGTGAAACGGCGATTTATGAGAATTGACGATAAAATTGCTGTTTTAAACTTGCAAAAACATAGAAAAACGCTGTTTTGAACTATTCAAACTGACAAATTCATGTTTCTTTCGTGCGAAACGGCGATTTATGAGAAATGACGATAAAATTGCTGTTTTAAACTTCAAAAACATAGATAAACGCTGTTTTCAACTATTCAAATTGATAAATTCATGTTTCTTTCGTGCGAAACGGCGATTTATGAGAAATGACGATAAAATTGCTGTTTTAAACTTGCAAAAACATAGAAAAACGCTGTTTTGAACTATTCAAACTGACAAATTCATGTTTTTTTCGTGTGAAACGGCGATTTATGAGAAATGACGATAAAATTGCTGTTTTAAACTTGCAAAAACATAGAAAAACGCTGTTTTAAACTATTCAAACTGACAAAATCATGTTTCTTTCGTGCGAAACGGCGATTTATGAGAAATGACGATAAAATTGCTGTTTTAAACTTGCAAAAACGTAGAAAAACGCTGTTTTGAACTATTCAAACTGACAAATTCATGTTTCTTTCGTGCGAAACGGCGATTTATGAGAAATGACGATAAAATTGCTGTTTTAAACTTGCAAAAACATAGAAAAACGCTGTTTTCAACTATTCAAACTGATAAATTCATGTTTCTTACGTTCGAAAAAGTGGATTTTTGTGAAATCACGATAAAATTGCTGTTTTAAACTTGCAAAAACATTGAAAAACGCTGTTTTCAACTATTCAAACTGACAAATTCATGTTTCTTCCGTGCGAAACGGCGATTTATGAGAAATAACAATAAAATTGCTGTTTTAAACTTGCAAAAACATAGAAAAACGCTGTTTTCAACTATTCAAACTGATAAATTCATGTTTCTTTCGTGCGAAATGGCGATTTATGAGAAATGACGATAAAATTTCTGTTTTAAACTTGCAAAAACATAGAAAAACGCTGTTTTGAACTATTCAAACTGACAAATTCATGTTTTTTTCGTGTGAAGCGGCGATTTATGAGAAATCACGATAAAATTGCTGTTTTAAACTTGCAAAAACATTGAAAAACGCTGTTTTCAACTATTCAAACTGACAAATTCATGTTTCTTCCGTGCGAAACGGCGATTTATGAGAAATGACGATAAAATTGCTGTTTTAAACTTGCAAAAACATAGAAAAACGCTGTTTTCAACTATTCAAACTGATAAATTCATGTTTCTTTCGTGCGAAATGGCGATTTATGAGAAATGACGATAAAATTTCTGTTTTAAACTTGCAAAAACATAGAAAAACGCTGTTTTGAACTTTTCAAACTGACAAATTCAGGTTTTTTTCGTGTGAAACGGCGATTTATGAGAAATGACGATAAAATTGCTGTTTTAAACATGCAAAAACATAGAAAAACGCTGTTTTGAACTATTTAAACTGACAATTTCATGTTTCTTTCGTGCGAAACGGCGATTTATGAGAAATGACGATAAAATTGCTGTTTTAAAATTGCAAAAACATAGAAAAACGCTGTTTTCAACTATTCAAACTGATAAATTCATGTTTCTTACGTTCGAAACGGTGGATTTTTGTGAAATCACGATAAAATTGCTGTTTTAAACTTGCAAAAACATTGAAAAACGCTGTTTTCAACTATTTAAACTGACAAATTCATGTTTCTTCCGTGCGAAACGGCGATTTATGAGAAATGACGATAAAATTGCTGTTTTAAACTTGCAGAAACATAGAAAAACGCTGTTTTGAACTATTCAAACTAACAAATTCATGTTTTTTACGTGCGAAACGGCGATTTATGAGAAATGACGATAAAATTGCTGTTTTAAACTTGCAAAAACATAGAAAAACGCTGTTTGCAACTATTCAAACTGATAAATTCATGTTTCTTACGTTCAAAACGGTGGATTTTTGTGAAATCACGATAAAATTGCTGTTTTAAACTTGCAAAAACATTGAAAAACGCTGTTTTCAACTATTCAAACTGACAAATTCATGTTTCTTCCGTGCGAAACGGCGATTTATGAGAAATGACAATAAAATTGCTGTTTTAAACTTGCAAAAACATAGAAAAACGCTGTTTTGAACTATTCAAACTGACAAATTCATGTTTCTTCCGTGTGAAACGGCGATTTATGAGAAATGACGATAAAATTGCTGTTTTAAACTTCAAAAACATAGATAAACGCTGTTTTCAACTATTCAAATTGATAAATTCATGTTTCTTTCGTGCGAAACGGCGATTTATGAGAAATGACGATAAAATTGCTGTTTTAAACTTGCAAAAACATATAAAAACGCTGTTTTGAACTATTCAAACTGACAAATTCATGTTTCTTTTGTGCGAATCGGCGATTTATGAGAAATGACGATAAAATTGCTGTTTTAAACTTGCAAAAACATTGAAAAACGCTGTTTTCAACTATTCAAACTGACAAATTCATGTTTCTTCCGTGCGAAACGGCGATTTATGAGAAATGACGATAAAATTGCTGTTTTAAACTTGCAAAAACATAGAAAAACGCTGTTTTCAACTATTCAAACTGATAAATTCATGTTTCTTTCGTGCGAAATGGCGATTTATGAGAAATGACGATAAAATTTCTGTTTTAAACTTGCAAAAACATAGAAAAACGCTGTTTTGAACTTTTCAAACTGACAAATTCAGGTTTTTTTCGTGTGAAACGGCGATTTATGAGAAATGACGATAAAATTGCTGTTTTAAACATGCAAAAACATAGAAAAACGCTGTTTTGAACTATTTAAACTGACAATTTCATGTTTCTTTCGTGCGAAACGGCGATTTATGAGAAATGACGATAAAATTGCTGTTTTAAAATTGCAAAAACATAGAAAAACGCTGTTTTCAACTATTCAAACTGATAAATTCATGTTTCTTACGTTCGAAACGGTGGATTTTTGTGAAATCACGATAAAATTGCTGTTTTAAACTTGCAAAAACATTGAAAAACGCTGTTTTCAACTATTTAAACTGACAAATTCATGTTTCTTCCGTGCGAAACGGCGATTTATGAGAAATGACGATAAAATTGCTGTTTTAAACTTGCAGAAACATAGAAAAACGCTGTTTTGAACTATTCAAACTAACAAATTCATGTTTTTTACGTGCGAAACGGCGATTTATGAGAAATGACGATAAAATTGCTGTTTTAAACTTGCAAAAACATAGAAAAACGCTGTTTGCAACTATTCAAACTGATAAATTCATGTTTCTTACGTTCAAAACGGTGGATTTTTGTGAAATCACGATAAAATTGCTGTTTTAAACTTGCAAAAACATTGAAAAACGCTGTTTTCAACTATTCAAACTGACAAATTCATGTTTCTTCCGTGCGAAACGGCGATTTATGAGAAATGACAATAAAATTGCTGTTTTAAACTTGCAAAAACATAGAAAAACGCTGTTTTGAACTATTCAAACTGACAAATTCATGTTTCTTCCGTGTGAAACGGCGATTTATGAGAAATGACGATAAAATTGCTGTTTTAAACTTCAAAAACATAGATAAACGCTGTTTTCAACTATTCAAATTGATAAATTCATGTTTCTTTCGTGCGAAACGGCGATTTATGAGAAATGACGATAAAATTGCTGTTTTAAACTTGCAAAAACATATAAAAACGCTGTTTTGAACTATTCAAACTGACAAATTCATGTTTCTTTTGTGCGAATCGGCGATTTATGAGAAATGACGATAAAATTGCTGTTTTAAACTTGCAAAAACATTGAAAAACGCTGTTTTCAACTATTCAAACTGACAAATTCATGTTTCTTCCGTGCGAAACGGCGATTTATGAGAAATGACGATAAAATTGCTGTTTTAAACTTGCAAAAACATAGAAAAACGCTGTTTTGAACTATTCAAACTGACAAATTCATGTTTCTTTCGTGCGAAACGGCGATTTATGAGAAATGACGATAAAATTGCTGTTTTAAACTTCAAAAACATAGAAAAACGCTGTTTTCAACTATGCAAACTGATAAATTTATGTTTCTTTCGTGCGAAACGGCGATATATGAGAAATGACGATAAAATTGCTGTTTTAAACTTGCAAAAACATAGAAAAACGCTGTTTTTAACTATTCAAACTGACAAATTCATGTTTCTTTCGTGCGAAACGGCGATTTATGAGAAATGACGATAAAATTGCTGTTTTAAACTTGCAAAAACATAGAAAAACGCTGTTTTGAACTATTCAAACTGACAAATTCATGTTTCTTTCGTGCGAAACGGTGATTTATGAGAAATGACGATAAAATTGCTGTTTTAAAGTTGCAAAAACATAGAAAAACGCTGTTTTGAACTATTCAAACTGACAAATTCATGTTTCTTTCGTGTGAAACGGCAATTTATGAGAAATGACGATAAAATTGCTGTTTTAAACTTGCAAAAACATAGAAAAACGCTGTTTTGAACTATTCAAACTGACAAATTTATGTTTTTTTCGTGTGAAACGGCGATTTATGAGAAATGACGATAAAATTGCTGTTTTAAACTTGGAAAAACATAGAAAAACGCTGTTTTGAACTATTCAAACTGACAAATTCATGTTTCTTTCGTGTGAAACGGCGATTTATGAGAAATGACGATAAAATTGCTGTTTTAAACTTGCAAAAACATAGAAAAACGCTGTTTTGAACTATTCAAACTGACAAATTCATGTTTCTTTCGTGCGAAACGGTGATTTATGAGAAATGACGATAAAATTGCTGTTTTAAAGTTGCAAAAACATAGAAAAACGCTGTTTTGAACTATTCAAACTGACAAATTCATGTTTCTTTCGTGTGAAACGGCAATTTATGAGAAATGACGATAAAATTGCTGTTTTAAACTTGCAAAAACATAGAAAAACGCTGTTTTGAACTATTCAAACTGACAAATTTATGTTTTTTTCGTGTGAAACGGCGATTTATGAGAAATGACGATAAAATTGCTGTTTTAAACTTGGAAAAACATAGAAAAACGCTGTTTTGAACTATTCAAACTGACAAATTCATGTTTCTTTCGTGTGAAACGGCGATTTATGAGAAATGACGATAAAATTGCTGTTTTAAACTTGCAAAAACATAGAAAAACGCTGTTTTGAACTATTCAAATTGACAAATTCATGTTTCTTTCGTGCGAAACGGCGATTTATGAGAAATGACGATAAAATTGCTGTTTTAAACTTGCAAAAACATAGAAAAACGCTGTTTTGAACTATTCAAACTGACAAATTTATGTTTCTTTCGTGCGAAACGGCGATTTATGAGAAATGACGATAAAATTGCTGTTTTAAACTTGCAAAAACATAGAAAAACGCTGTTTTGAACTATTCAAACTGACAAATTCATGTTTTTTTCGTGCGAAACGGCGATTTATGAGAAATGACGATAAAATTGCTGTTTTAAACTTGCAAAAACATAGAAAAACGCTGTTTTCAACTATTCAAACTGATAAATTCATGTTTCTTACGTTCGAAACGGTGTTTTTTTGTGAAATCACAATAAAATTGCTGTTTTAAACTTGCAAAAACATAGAAAAACGCTGTTTTGAACTATTCAAACTGACAAATTCATGATTCTTTCGTGCGAAACGGCGATTTATGAGAAATGACGATAAAATTGCTGTTTTAAACTTGCAAAAACATAGAAAAACGCTGTTTTCAACTATTCAAACTGATAAATTCATGTTTCTTTCGTGCGAAACGGCGATTTATGAGAAATGACGATAAAATTGCTGTTTTAAACTTGCAAAAACATAGAAAAACGCTGTTTTCAACTGTGCAAACTGATAAATTCATGTTTCTTTCGTGCGAAACGGCGATTTATGAGAAATGACGATAAAATTGCTGTTTTAAACTTGCAAAAACATAGAAAAACGCTGTTTTCAACTATTCAAACTGACAAATTCATGTTTTTTTCGTGTGAAACGGCGATTTATGAGAAATGACAATAAAATTGCTGTTTTAAAATTGCAAAAACATAGAAAAACGCTGTTTTGAACTTTTCAAACTGAAAAATTCATGTTTCTTTCGTGCGAAACGGCGATTTATGAGAAATGACGATAAATTTGTTGTTTTACACTTGCAAAAACATATAAAAACGCAGTTTTCAACTATTCAAACTGATAAATTCATGTTTCTTACATTCGTAACGGTGGATTTTTGTGAAATCACGATAAAATTGCTGTTTTAAACTTGCAAAAACATTGAAAAACGCTGTTTTCAACTATTCAAACTGACAAATTCATGTTTCTTCCGTGCGAAACGGCGATTTATGAGAAATGACGATAAAATTGCTGTTTTAAACTTGCAAAAACATAGAAAAACGCTGTTTGCAACTATTCAAACTGATAAATTCATGTTTCTTTCGTGCGAAATGGCGATTTATGAGAAATGACAATAAAATTTCTGTTTTAAACTTGCAAAAACATAGAAAAACGCTGTTTTGAACTTTTCAAACTGACAAATTCAGGTTTTTTTCGTGTGAAACGGCGATTTATGAGAAATGACGATAAAATTGCTGTTTTAAACATGCAAAAACATAGAAAAACGCTGTTTTGAACTATTTAAACTGACAATTTCATGTTTCTTTCGTGCGAAACGGCGATTTATGAGAAATGACGATAAAATTGCTGTTTTAAAATTGCAAAAACATAGAAAAACGCTGTTTTCAACTATTCAAACTGATAAATTCATGTTTTTTACGTTCGAAACGGTGGATTTTTGTGAAATCACGATAAAATTGCTGTTTTAAACTTGCAAAAACCTTGAAAAACGCTGTTTTCAACTATTTAAACTGACAAATTCATGTTTCTTCCGTGCGAAACGGCGATTTATGAGAAATGACGATAAAATTGCTGTTTTAAATTTGCAGAAACATAGAAAAACGCTGTTTTGAACTATTCAAACTAACAAATTCATGTTTTTTACGTGCGAAACGGCGATTTATGAGAAATGACGATAAAATTGCTGTTTTAAACTTGCAAAAACATAGAAAAACGCTGTTTTGAACTATTCAAACTGACAAATTCATGTTTCTTCCGTGTGAAACGGCGATTTATGAGAAATGACGATAAAATTGCTGTTTTAAACTTCAAAAACATAGATAAACGCTGTTTTCAACTATTCAAATTGATAAATTCATGTTTCTTTCGTGCGAAACGGCGATTTATGAGAAATGACGATAAAATTGCTGTTTTAAACTTGCAAAAACATATAAAAACGCTGTTTTGAACTATTCAAACTGACAAATTCATGTTTCTTTTGTGCGAATCGGCGATTTATGAGAAATGACGATAAAATTGCTGTTTTAAACTTGCAAAAACATTGAAAAACGCTGTTTTCAACTATTCAAACTGACAAATTCATGTTTCTTCCGTGCGAAACGGCGATTTATGAGAAATGACGATAAAATTGCTGTTTTAAACTTGCAAAAACATAGAAAAACGCTGTTTTCAACTATTCAAACTGATAAATTCATGTTTCTTTCGTGCGAAATGGCGATTTATGAGAAATGACGATAAAATTTCTGTTTTAAACTTGCAAAAACATAGAAAAACGCTGTTTTGAACTTTTCAACTGACAAATTCAGGTTTTTTTTCGTGTGAAACGGCGATTTATGAGAAATGACGATAAAATTGCTGTTTTAAACATGCAAAAACATAGAAAAACGCTGTTTTGAACTATTTAAACTGACAATTTCATGTTTCTTTCGTGCGAAACGGCGATTTATGAGAAATGACGATAAAATTGCTGTTTTAAAATTGCAAAAACATAGAAAAACGCTGTTTTCAACTATTCAAACTGATAAATTCATGTTTCTTACGTTCGAAACGGTGGATTTTTGTGAAATCACGATAAAATTGCTGTTTTAAACTTGCAAAAACATTGAAAAACGCTGTTTTCAACTATTTAAACTGACAAATTCATGTTTCTTCCGTGCGAAACGGCGATTTATGAGAAATGACGATAAAATTGCTGTTTTAAACTTGCAGAAACATAGAAAAACGCTGTTTTGAACTATTCAAACTAACAAATTCATGTTTTTTACGTGCGAAACGGCGATTTATGAGAAATGACGATAAAATTGCTGTTTTAAAACTTGCAAAAACATAGAAAAACGCTGTTTGCAACTATTCAAACTGATAAATTCATGTTTCTTACGTTCAAAACGGTGGATTTTTGTGAAATCACGATAAAATTGCTGTTTTAAACTTGCAAAAACATTGAAAAACGCTGTTTTCAACTATTCAAACTGACAAATTCATGTTTCTTCCGTGCGAAACGGCGATTTATGAGAAATGACAATAAAATTGCTGTTTTAAACTTGCAAAAACATAGAAAAACGCTGTTTTGAACTATTCAAACTGACAAATCATGTTTCTTCCGTGTGAAACGGCGATTTATGAGAAATGACGATAAAATTGCTGTTTTAAACTTCAAAAACATAGATAAACGCTGTTTTCAACTATTCAAATTGATAAATTCATGTTTCTTTCGTGCGAAACGGCGATTTATGAGAAATGACGATAAAATTGCTGTTTTAAACTTGCAAAAACATATAAAAACGCTGTTTTGAACTATTCAAACTGACAAATTCATGTTTCTTTTGTGCGAATCGGCGATTTATGAGAAATGACGATAAAATTGCTGTTTTAAACTTGCAAAAACATTGAAAAACGCTGTTTTCAACTATTCAAACTGACAAATTCATGTTTCTTCCGTGCGAAACGGCGATTTATGAGAAATGACGATAAAATTGCTGTTTTAAACTTGCAAAAACATAGAAAAACGCTGTTTTGAACTATTCAAACTGACAAATTCATGTTTCTTTCGTGCGAAACGGCGATTTATGAGAAATGACGATAAAATTGCTGTTTTAAACTTCAAAAACATAGAAAAACGCTGTTTTCAACTATGCAAACTGATAAATTTATGTTTCTTTCGTGCGAAACGGCGATATATGAGAAATGACGATAAAATTGCTGTTTTAAACTTGCAAAAACATAGAAAAACGCTGTTTTTAACTATTCAAACTGACAAATTCATGTTTCTTTCGTGCGAAACGGCGATTTATGAGAAATGACGATAAAATTGCTGTTTTAAACTTGCAAAAACATAGAAAAACGCTGTTTTGAACTATTCAAACTGACAAATTCATGTTTCTTTCGTGCGAAACGGTGATTTATGAGAAATGACGATAAAATTGCTGTTTTAAAGTTGCAAAAACATAGAAAAACGCTGTTTTGAACTATTCAAACTGACAAATTCATGTTTCTTTCGTGTGAAACGGCAATTTATGAGAAATGACGATAAAATTGCTGTTTTAAACTTGCAAAAACATAGAAAAACGCTGTTTTGAACTATTCAAACTGACAAATTTATGTTTTTTTCGTGTGAAACGGCGATTTATGAGAAATGACGATAAAATTGCTGTTTTAAACTTGGAAAAACATAGAAAAACGCTGTTTTGAACTATTCAAACTGACAAATTCATGTTTCTTTCGTGTGAAACGGCGATTTATGAGAAATGACGATAAAATTGCTGTTTTAAACTTGCAAAAACATAGAAAAACGCTGTTTTGAACTATTCAAATTGACAAATTCATGTTTCTTTCGTGCGAAACGGCGATTTATGAGAAATGACGATAAAATTGCTGTTTTAAACTTGCAAAAACATAGAAAAACGCTGTTTTGAACTATTCAAACTGACAAATTTATGTTTCTTTCGTGCGAAACGGCGATTTATGAGAAATGACGATAAAATTGCTGTTTTAAACTTGCAAAAACATAGAAAAACGCTGTTTTGAACTATTCAAACTGACAAATTCATGTTTTTTTCGTGCGAAACGGCGATTTATGAGAAATGACGATAAAATTGCTGTTTTAAACTTGCAAAAACATAGAAAAACGCTGTTTTCAACTATTCAAACTGATAAATTCATGTTTCTTACGTTCGAAACGGTGTTTTTTTGTGAAATCACAATAAAATTGCTGTTTTAAACTTGCAAAAACATAGAAAAACGCTGTTTTGAACTATTCAAACTGACAAATTCATGTTTCTTTCGTGCGAAACGGTGATTTATGAGAAATGACGATAAATTGCTGTTTTAAAGTTGCAAAAACATAGAAAAACGCTGTTTTGAACTATTCAAACTGACAAATTCATGTTTCTTTCGTGTGAAACGGCAATTTATGAGAAATGACGATAAAATTGCTGTTTTAAACTTGCAAAAACATAGAAAAACGCTGTTTTGAACTATTCAAACTGACAAATTTATGTTTTTTTCGTGTGAAACGGCGATTTATGAGAAATGACGATAAAATTGCTGTTTTAAACTTGGAAAAACATAGAAAAACGCTGTTTTGAACTATTCAAACTGACAAATTCATGTTTCTTTCGTGTGAAACGGCGATTTATGAGAAATGACGATAAAATTGCTGTTTAAACTTGCAAAAACATAGAAAAACGCTGTTTTGAACTATTCAAATTGACAAATTCATGTTTCTTTCGTGCGAAACGGCGATTTATGAGAAATGACGATAAAATTGCTGTTTTAAACTTGCAAAAACATAGAAAAACGCTGTTTTGAACTATTCAAACTGACAAATTTATGTTTCTTTCGTGCGAAACGGCGATTTATGAGAAATGACGATAAAATTGCTGTTTTAAACTTGCAAAAACATAGAAAAACGCTGTTTTGAACTATTCAAACTGACAAATTCATGTTTTTTTCGTGCGAAACGGCGATTTATGAGAAATGACGATAAAATTGCTGTTTTAAACTTGCAAAAACATAGAAAAACGCTGTTTTCAACTATTCAAACTGATAAATTCATGTTTCTTACGTTCGAAACGGTGTTTTTTTGTGAAATCACAATAAAATTGCTGTTTTAAACTTGCAAAAACATAGAAAAACGCTGTTTTGAACTATTCAAACTGACAAATTCATGATTCTTTCGTGCGAAACGGCGATTTATGAGAAATGACGATAAAATTGCTGTTTTAAACTTGCAAAAACATAGAAAACGCTGTTTTGAACTATTCAAACTGACAAATTCATGTTTTTTCGTGTGAAACGGCGATTTATGAGAAATGACGATAAAATTGCTGTTTTAAACTTGCAAAAACATAGAAAAACGCTGTTTTGAACTATTCAAACTGACAAATTCATGTTTCTTTCGTGCGAAACGGCGATTTATGAGAAATGACGATAAATTTGTTGTTTTACACTTGCAAAAACATATAAAAACGCAGTTTTCAACTATTCAAACTGATAAATTCATGTTTCTTACATTCGTAACGGTGGATTTTTGTGAAATCACGATAAAATTGCTGTTTTAAACTTGCAAAAACATTGAAAAACGCTGTTTTCAACTATTCAAACTGACAAATTCATGTTCTTCCGTGCGAAACGGCGATTTATGAGCAATGACGATAAAATTGCTGTTTTAAACTTGCAAAAACATAGAAAAACGCTGTTTTGAACTATTCAAACTGATAAATTCATGTTTCTTTCGTGTGAAACGGCGATTTATGAGAAATGACGATAAAATTGCTGTTTTAAACTTGCAAAAACATAGAAAAACGCTGTTTTCAACTATTCAAACTGATAAATTCATGTTTCTTTCGTGCGAAACGGCGATTTATGAGAAATGACGATAAAATTGCTGTTTTAAACTTGCAAAAACATAGAAAAACGCTGTTTTGAACTATTCAAACTGACAAATTCATGTTTTTTTCGTGCGAAACGGCGATTTATGAGAAATGACGATAAAATTGCTGTTTTAAACTTGCAAAAACATAGAAAAACGCTGTTTTGTACTATTCAAACTGACAAATTCATGTTTCTTTCGTGCGAATCGGCGATTTATGAGAAATGACGATAAAATTGCTGTTTTAAACTTGCAAAAACATAGAAAAACGCTGTTTTGAACTATTCAAACTGACAAATTCATGTTTCTTTCGTGCGAAACGGCGATTTATGAGAAATGACGATAAAATTGCTATTTTAAACTTGCAAAAACATAAAAAAAACGCTGTTTTCAAATATTCAAACTGATAAATTCATGTTTCTTACGTTCGAAACGGTGTTTTTTTGTGAAATCACAATAAAATTGCTGTTTTAAACTTGCAAAAACATAGAAAAACGCTGTTTTGAACAATTCAAACTGACAAATTCATGATTCTTTCGTGCGAAACGGCGATTTATGAGAAATGACGATAAAATTGCTGTTTTAAACTTGAAAAAACATAGAAAAAACGCTGTTTTGAACTATTCAAACTGACAAATTCATGTTTCTTTAGTGTGAAACGGCGATTTATGAGAAATGACGATAAAATTGCTGTTTTAAACTTGCAAAAACATAGAAAAACGCTGTTTTGAACTATTCAAACTGACAAATTCATGTTTCTTTCGTGTGAAACGGCGATTTATGAGAAATGACGATAAAATTGCTGTTTTAAACTTGCAAAAACATAGAAAAACGCTGTTTTGAACTATTCAAACTGACAAATTCATGTTTCTTTCGTGTGAAACGGCGATTTATGAGAAATGACGATAAAATTGCTGTTTTAAAACTTGCAAAAACATAGAAAAACGCTGTTTTGAACTATTCAAACTGACAAATTCATGTTTCTTTCGTGCGAAACGGCGATTTATGAGAAATGACGATAAAATTGCTGTTTTAAACTTGCAAAAACATAGAAAAACGCTGTTTTCAACTATTCAAACTGATAAATTCATGTTTCTTTCGTGCGAAACGGCGATTAATGAGAAATGACGATAAAATTGCTGTTTTAAACTTGCAAAAACATAGAAAAACGCTGTTTAGAACTATTCAAACTGACAAATCATGTTTCTTTCGTGCGAAACGGCGATTTATGAGAAATGACGATAAAATTGCTGTTTTAAACTTGCAAAAACATAGAAAAAATGCTGTTTTCAACTATTCAAATTGATAAATTCATGTTTCTTACGTTCGAAACGAAGGATTTTTGTGAAATCACGATAAAATTGCTGTTTTAAACTTGCAAAAACCTTGAAAAACGCTGTTTTCAACTATTCAAACTGACAAATTCATGTTTCTTCCGTGCGAAACGGCGATTTATGAGAAATGACGATAAAATTGTTGTTTTAAACTTGCAAATACATAGAAAAAAGCTGTTTTGAACTATTCAAACTGACAAATTCATGTTTCTTTCGTGTGAAACGGCGATTTTTGAGAAATGACGATAAAATTGCTGTTTTAAACTTGCAAAAACATTGAAAAACGCTGTTTTCAACTATTCAAACTGACAAATTCATGTTTCTTCCGTGCGAAACGGCGATTTATGAGAAATGACGATAATATTGCTTTTTTAAACTTGCAAAAACATAGAAAAACGCTGTTTTGAACTATTCAAACTGACAAATTCATGTTTCTTTCGTGCGAAACGGCGATTTATGAGAAATGACGATAAAATTGCTGTTTTAAACTTGCAAAAACATAGAAAAACGCTGTTTTCAACTATTCAAACTGATAAATTCATGTTTCTTTCGTGCGAAACGGCGATTAATGAGAAATGACGATAAAATTGCTGTTTTAAACTTGCAAAAACATAGAAAAACGCTGTTTTGAACTATTCAAACTGACAAATTCATGTTTTTTTCGTGTGAAACGGCGATTTATGAGAAATGACGATAAAATTGCTGTTTTAAACTTGCAAAAACATAGAAAAACGCTGTTTTCAACAATTCAAACTGACAAATTCATGTTTCTTTCGTGCGAAACGGCGATTTATGAGAAATGACGATAAAATTGCTGTTTTAAACTTGCAAAAACATAGAAAAACGCTGTTTTCAACAATTCAAACTGATAAATTTATGTTTCTTACGTTCGAAACGGTGGATTTTTGTGAAATCACGATAAAATTGCTGTTTTAAACTTGCAAAAACATTGAAAAACGCTGTTTTCAAGTATTCAAACTGACAAATTCATGTTTCTTCCGTGCAAAACGGCGATTTATGAGATATGACGATAAAATTGCTGTTTTAAACTTGCAAAAACATAGAAAAACGCTGTTTTGAACTATTCAAACTAACAAATTTATGTTTCTTTCGTGTGAAACGGCGATTTATGAGAAATGACGATAAAATTGCTGTTTTAAACTTGCAAATACATAGAAAAACGCTGTTTTGAACTATTCAAATTGACAAATTCATGTTTCTTTCGTGCGAAACGGCGATTTATGAGAAATGACGATAAAATTGCTGTTTTAAACTTGCAAAAACATAGAAAAACGCTGTTTTGGACTATTCAAACTGACAAATTCATGTTTCTTTCGTGCGAAACGGCGATTTATGAGAAATGACGATAAAATTGCTGTTTTAAACTTGCAAAAACATAGAAAAACGCTGTTTTGAACTATTCAAACTGACAAATTCATGTTTTTTTCGTGCGAAACGGCGATTTATGAGAAATGACGATAAAATTGCTGTTTTAAACTTGCAAAAACATAGAAAACGCTGTTTTGAACTATTCAAACTGACAAATTCATGTTTCTTTCGTGCGAATCGGCGATTTATGAGAAATGACGATAAAATTGCTGTTTTAAACTTGCAAAAACATTGAAAAACGCTGTTTTCAACTATTCAAACTGATAAATTCATGTTTCTTTCGTGCGAAACGGCGATTAATGAGAAATGACGATAAAATTGCTGTTTTAAACTTGCAAAAACATAGAAAAACGCTGTTTTGAACTATTCAAACTGACAAATTCATGTTTTTTTCGTGTGAAACGGCGATTTATGAGAAATGACGATAAAATTGCTGTTTTAAACTTGCAAAAACATAGAAAAACGCTGTTTTCAACAATTCAAACTGACAAATTCATGTTTCTTTCGTGCGAAACGGCGATTTATGAGAAATGACGATAAAATTGCTGTTTTAAACTTGCAAAAACATAGAAAAACGCTGTTTTGAACTATTCAAACTGACAAATTCATGTTTTTTTCGTGTGAAACGGCGATTTATGAGAAATGACGATAAAATTGCTGTTTTAAACTTGCAAAAACATAGAAAAACGCTGTTTTCAACAATTCAAACTGATAA
Organism: Poecilus cupreus; assembly: GCA_963942605.1. Lineage (NCBI taxonomy): Eukaryota > Metazoa > Arthropoda > Insecta > Coleoptera > Carabidae > Poecilus > Poecilus cupreus. Next base: position 168,947 of record CAWWDY010001275.1, read on the forward strand.
ATTTATGTTTCTTACGTTCGAAACGGTGGATTTTTGTGAAATCACGATAAAATTGCTGTTTTAAACTTGCAAAAACATTGAAAAACGCTGTTTCAAGTATTCAAACTGACAAATTCATGTTCTTCCGTGCAAAACGGCGATTTATGAGAAATGACGATAAAATTGCTGTTTTAAACTTGCAAAAACATAGAAAAACGCTGTTTTGAACTATTCAAATTGACAAATTCATGTTTCTTTCGTGCGAAACGGCGATTTATGAGAAATGACGATAAAATTGCTGTTTTAAACTTGCAAAAACATAGAAAAACGCTGTTTTGGACTATTCAAACTGACAAATTCATGTTTCTTTCGTGCGAAACGGCGATTTATGAGAAATGACGATAAAATTGCTGTTTTAAACTTGCAAAAACATAGAAAAACGCTGTTTTGAACTATTCAAACTGACAAATTCATGTTTTTTTCGTGCGAAACGGCGATTTATGAGAAATGACGATAAAATTGCTGTTTTAAACTTGCAAAAACATAGAAAAACGCTGTTTTGAACTATTCAAACTGACAAATTCATGTTTCTTTCGTGCGAATCGGCGATTTATGTATGAGAAATGACGATAAAATTGCTGTTTTAAACTTGCAAAAACATTGAAAAACGCTGTTTTCAACTATTCAAACTGACAAATTCATGTTTCTTCCGTGCGAAACGGCGATTTATGAGAAATGACGATAAAATTGCTGTTTTAAACTTGCAAAAACATAGAAAAACGCTGTTTTCAACAATTCAAACTGACAAATTCATGTTTCTTTCGTGCGAAACGGCGATTTATGAGAAATGACGATAAAATTGCTGTTTTAAACTTGCAAAAACATAGAAAAACGCTGTTTTGAACTATTCAAACTGACAAATTCATGTTTTTTTCGTGCGAAACGGCGATTTATGAGAAATGACGATAAAATTGCTGTTTTAAACTTGCAAAAACATAGAAAAACGCTGTTTTGAACTATTCAAACTGACAAATTCATGTTTCTTTCGTGCGAATCGGCGATTTATGAGAAATGACGATAAAATTGCTGTTTTAAACTTGCAAAAACATTGAAAAACGCTGTTTTCAACTATTCAAACTGACAAATTCATGTTTCTTCCGTGCGAAACGGCGATTTATGAGAAATGACGATAAAATTGCTGTTTTAAACTTGCAAAAACATAGAAAAACGCTGTTTTCAACAATTCAAACTGACAAATTCATGTTTCTTTCGTGCGAAACGGCGATTTATGAGAAATGACGATAAAATTGCTGTTTTAAACTTGCAAAAACATAGAAAAACGCTGTTTTGAACTATTCAAACTGACAAATTCATGTTTTTTTCGTGTGAAACGGCGATTTATGAGAAATGACGATAAAATTGCTGTTTTAAACTTGCAAAAACATAGAAAAACGCTGTTTTCAACAATTCAAACTGATAAATTTATGTTTTCTTACGTTCGAAACGTGGATTTTTGTGAAATCACGATAAAATTGCTGTTTTAAACTTGCAAAAACATTGAAAAACGCTGTTTTCAAGTATTCAAACTGACAAATCCATGTTTCTTCCGTGCAAAACGGCGATTTATAAGATATGACGATAAAATTGCTGTTTTAAACTTGCAAAAACATAGAAAAAACGCTGTTTTCAACAATTCAAACTGATAAATTTATGTTTCTTACGTTCGAAACGGTGGATTTTTGTGAAATCACGATAAAATTGCTGTTTTAAACTTGCAAAAACATTGAAAAAACGCTGTTTTCAAGTATTCAAACTGACAAATTCATGTTTCTTCCGTGCAAAACGGCGATTTATGAGATATGACGATAAAATTGCTGTTTTAAACTTGCAAAAACATAGAAAAACGCTGTTTTGAACTATTCAAACTAACAAATTTATGTTTCTTTCGTGTGAAACGGCGATTTATGAGAAATGACGATAAAATTGCTGTTTTAAACTTGCAAATACATAGAAAAACGCTGTTTTGAACTATTCAAATTGACAAATTCATGTTTCTTTCGTGCGAAACGGCGATTTATGAGAAATGACGATAAAATTGCTGTTTTAAACTTGCAAAAACATAGAAAAACGCTGTTTTGGACTATTCAAACTGACAAATTCATGTTTCTTTCGTGCGAAAACGGCGATTTATGAGAAATGACGATAAAATTGCTGTTTTAAACTTGCAAAAACATAGAAAAACGCTGTTTTGAACTATTCAAACTGACAAATTCATGTTTTTTTTCGTGCGAAACTTTATGAGAAATGACGATAAAATTGCTGTTTTAAACTTGCAAAAACATAGAAAAACGCTGTTTTCAACTATTCAAAGTGATAAATTCATGTTTCTTTCGTGCGAAACGGCGATTAATGAGAAATGACGATAAAATTGCTGTTTTAAACTTGCAAAAACATAGAAAAACGCTATTTGAACTATTCAAACTGACAAATTCATGTTTTTTTCGTGTGAAACGGCGATTTATGAGAAATGACGATAAAATTGCTGTTTTAAACTTGCAAAAACATAGAAAAACGCTGTTTTCAACAATTCAAACTGACAAATTCATGTTTCTTTCGTGCGAAACGGTGGATTTTTGTGAAATCACGATAAAATTGCTGTTTTAAACTTGCAAAAACATTGAAAAACGCTGTTTTCAAGTATTCAAACTGACAAATTCATGTTTCTTCCGTGCAAAACGGCGATTTATGAGATATGACGATAAAATTGCTGTTTTAAACTTGCAAAAACATAGAAAAACGCTGTTTTGAACTATTCAAACTAACAAATTTATGTTTCTTTCGTGTGAAACGGCGATTTATGAGAAATGACGATAAAATTGCTGTTTTAAACTTGCAAAAACATAGAAAAACGCTGTTTTGAACTATTCAAATTGACAAATTCATGTTTCTTTCGTGCGAAACGGCGATTTATGAGAAATGACGATAAAATTGCTGTTTTAAACTTGCAAAAACATAGAAAAACGCTGTTTTGGACTATTCAAACTGACAAATTCATGTTTCTTTCGTGCGAAACGGCGATTTATGAGAAATGACGATAAAATTGCTGTTTTAAACTTGCAAAAACATAGAAAAACGCTGTTTTGAACTATTCAAACTGACAAATTCATGTTTTTTTCGTGCGAAACGGCGATTTATGAGAAATGACGATAAAATTGCTGTTTTAAACTTGCAAAAACATAGAAAAACGCTGTTTTGAACTATTCAAACTGACAAATTCATGTTTCTTTCGTGCGAATCGGCGATTTATGAGAAATGACGATAAAATTGCTGTTTTAAACTTGCAAAAACATTGAAAAACGCTGTTTTCAACTATTCAAACTGACAAATTCATGTTTCTTCCGTGCGAAACGGCGATTTATGAGAAATGACGATAAAATTGCTGTTTTAAACTTGCAAAAACATAGAAAAACGCTGTTTTCAACAATTCAAACTGACAAATTCATGTTTCTTTCGTGCGAAACGGCGATTTATGAGAAATGACGATAAAATTGCTGTTTTAAACTTGCAAAAACATAGAAAAACGCTGTTTTGAACTATTCAAACTGACAAATTCATGTTTTTTTCGTGTGAAACGGCGATTTATGAAAAATGACGATAAAATTGCTGTTTTAAACTTGCAAAAACATAGAAAAACGCTGTTTTCAACAATTCAAACTGATAAATTTATGTTTCTTACGTTCGAAACGGTGGATTTTTGTGAAATCACGATAAAATTGCTGTTTTAAACTTGCAAAAACATTGAAAAACGCTGTTTTCAAGTATTCAAACTGACAAATTCATGTTTCTTCCGTGCAAAACGGCGATTTATGAGATATGACGATAAAATTGCTGTTTTAAACTTACAAAAACATAGAAAAACGCTGTTTTGAACTATTCAAACTAACAAATTTATGTTTCTTTCGTGTGAAACGGCGATTTATGAGAAATGACGATAAAATTGCTGTTTTAAACTTGCAAAAACATAGAAAAACGCAGTTTTGAACTATTCAAATTGACAAATTCACGTTTCTTTCGTGCGAAACGGCGATTTATGAGAAATGACGATAAAATTGCTGTTTTAAACTTGTAAAAACATAGAAAAACGCTGTTTTGAACTATTCAAACTGACAAATTCATGTTTCTTTCGTGCGAAACGGCGATTTATGAGAAATGACGATAAAATTGCTGTTTTAAACTTGCAAAAACATAGAAAAACGCTGTTTTTAACTATTCAAACTGACAAATTCATGTTTCTTTCGTGCGAAACGGCGATTTATAAGAAATGACGATAAAATTGCTGTTTTAAACTTGCAAAAACATAGAAAAACGCTGTTTTGAACTATTCAAACTGACAAATTCATGTTTCTTTCGTGCGAAACGGTGATTTATGAGAAATGACGATAAAATTGCTGTTTTAAAGTTGCAAAAACATAGAAAAACGCTGTTTGAACTATTCAAACTGACAAATTCATGTTTCTTTCGTGTGAAACGGCAATTTATGAGAAATGACGATAAAATTGCTGTTTTAAACTTGCAAAAACATAGAAAAACGCTGTTTTGAACTATTCAAACTGACAAATTTATGTTTTTTTTCGTGTGAAACGGCGATTTATGAGAAATGACGATAAAATTGCTGTTTTAAACTTGGAAAAACATAGAAAAACGCTGTTTTGAACTATTCAAACTGACAAATTCATGTTTTCTTTCGTGCGAAACAGCGCTTTATGAGAAATGACGATAAAATTGTTGTTTTAAACTTGCAAAAACATAGAAAAACGCAGTTTTCACCTATTCAAACTGATAAATTCATGTTTCTTACGTTCGAAACGGTGGATTTTGTGAAATCACGATAAAATTCCTGTTTTAAACTTGCAAAACCTTGAAAAACGCTGTTTTCAACTATTCAAACTGACAAATTCATGTTTCTTCCGTGCGAAACGGCGATTTATGAGAAATGACGATAAAATTGCTGTTTTAAACTTGCAAAAACATAGAAAAACGCTGTTTTGAACTATTCAAACTGACAAATTCATGTTTCTTTCGTGTGAAACGGCGATTTATGAGAAATGACGATAAAATTGCTGTTTTAAACTTGCAAAAACATAGAAAAACGCTGTTTTGAACTATTCAAACTGACAAATTCATGTTTCTTTCGTGCGAAACGGCGATTTATGAGAAATGACGATAAAATTGCTGTTTTAAACTTGCAAAAACATAGAAAAACGCTGTTTTGAACTTTTCAAACTGACAAATTCATGTTTCTTTCGTGCGAAACGGCGATTTATGAGAAATGACGATAAAATTGCTGTTTTAAACTTGCAAAAACATAAAAAAACGCTGTTTTCAACTATTCAAACTGATAAATTCATGTTTCTTACGTTCGAAACGGTGGATTTTTGTGAAATCACAATAAAATTGCTGTTTTAAACTTGCAAAAACATAGAAAAACGATGTTTTGAACTATTCAAACTGACAAATTCATGATTCTTTCGTGCGAAACGGCGATTTATGAGAAATGACGATAAAATTGCTGTTTTAAACTTGCAAAAACATAGAAAAACGCTGTTTTCAACTATTCAAACTGATAAATTCATGTTTCTTACGTTCGAAACGGTGGATTTTTGTGAAATCACGACAAAATTGCTGTTTTAAACTTGCAAAAACATTGAAAACGCTGTTTTCAACTATTCAAACTGACAAATTCATGTTTCTTCCGTGCGAAACGGCGATTTATGAGAAATGACGATAAAATTGCTGTTTTAAACTTGCAAAAACATAGAAAAACGCTGTTTTGAACTATTCAAACTGATAAATTCATGTTTCTTACGTTCAAAAAGGTGGATTTTTGTGAAATCACAATAAAATTGCTGTTTTAAACTTGCAAAAACATAGAAAAACGCTGTTTTGAACTATTCAAACTGACAAATTCATGTTTTGTTCGTGTGAAACGGCGATTTATGAGAAATGACGATAAAATTGCTGTTTTAAACTTGCAAAAACATAGAAAAACGCTGTTTTGAACTTTTCAAACTGACAAATTCATGTTTCTTTCGTGCGAAACGGCGATTTATGAGAAATGACGATAAAATTGCTGTTTTAAACTTGCAAAAACATAAAAAAACGCTGTTTTCAACTATTCAAACTGATAAATTCATGTTTCTTACGTTCGAAACGGTGTTTTTTTGTGAAATCACAATAAAATTGCTGTTTTAAACTTGCAAAAACATAGAAAAACGCTGTTTTGAACTATTCAAACTGACAAATTCATGATTCTTTCGTGCGAAACGGCGATTTATGAGAAATGACGATAAAATTGCTGTTTTAAACTTGCAAAAACATAGAAAAACGCTGTTTTCAACTATTCAAACTGATAAATTCATGTTTCTTACGTTCGAAACGGTGGATTTTGTGAAATCACGACAAAATTGCTGTTTTAAACTTGCAAAAACATTGAAAACGCTGTTTTCAACTATTCAAACTGACAAATTCATGTTTCTTCCGTGCGAAACGGCGATTTATGAGAAATGACGATAAAATTGCTGTTTTAAACTTGCAAAAACATAGAAAAACGCTGTTTTGAACTATTCAAACTGACAAATTCATGTTTCTTTCGTGCGAAACGGCGATTTATGAGAAATGACGATAAAATTGCTGTTTTAAACTTGCAAAAACATAGAAAAACGCTGTTTTGAACTATTCAAACTGACAAATTCATGTTTTTTTCGTGCGAAACGGCGATTTATGAGAAATGACGATAAAATTGCTGTTTTAAACTTGCAAAAACATAGAAAAACGCTGTTTTGAACTATTCAAACTGACAAATTCATGTTTCTTTAGTGCGAATCGGCGATTTATGAGAAATGACGATAAAATTGCTGTTTTAAACTTGCAAAAACATTGAAAAACGCTGTTTTCAACTATACAAACTGACAAATTCATGTTTCTTCCGTGCGAAACGGCGATTTATGAGAAATGACGATAAAATTGCTGTTTTGAACTTGCAAAAACATAGAAAAACGCTGTTTTGAACTATTCAAACTGACAAATTCATGTTTCTTTCGTGCGAAACGGCGATTTATGAGAAATGACGATAAAATTGCTGTTTTAAACTTCAAAAACATAGAAAAACGGTGTTTTCAACTATTCAAACTGATAAATTCATTTTTCTTTCGTGCGAAACGGCGATATATGAGAAATGACGATAAAATTGCTGTTTTAAACTTGCAAAAACATAGAAAAACCCTGTTTTTAACTATTCAAACTGACAAATTCATGTTTCTTTCGTGCGAAACGGCGATTTATGAGAAATGACGATAAAATTGCTGTTTTAAACTTGCAAAAAACATAAAAAAACGCTGTTTTGAACTATTCAAACTGACAAATTCATGTTTCTTTCGTGTGAAACGGCAATTTATGAGAAATGACAATAAAATTGCTGTTTTAAACTTGCAAAAACATAGAAAAACGCTGTTTTGAACTATTCAAACTGACAAATTCATGTTTCTTTCGTGCGAAACGGCGATTTATGAGAAATGACGATAAAATTGCTGTTTTAAACTTCAAAAACATAGAAAAACGGTGTTTTCAACTATTCAAACTGATAAATTCATGTTTCTTTCGTGCGAAACGGCGATATATGAGAAATGACGATAAAATTGCTGTTTTAAACTTGCAAAAACATAAAAAAACGCTGTTTTCAACTATTCAAACTGATAAATTCATGTTTCTTACGTTCGAAACGGTGGATTTTTGTGAAATCACGACAAAATTGCTGTTTTAAACTTGCAAAAACATTGAAAACGCTGTTTTAAACTATTCAAACTGACAAATTCATGTTTCTTCCGTGCGAAACGGCGATTTATGAGAAATGACAATAAAATTGCTGTTTTAAACTTGCAAAAACATAGAAAAACGCTGTTTTCAACTATTCAAACTGATAAATTAATGTTTCTTACGTTCAAAAAGGAGGATTTTTGTGAAATCACAATAAAATTGCTGTTTTAAACTTGCAAAAACATAGAAAAACCCTGTTCTGAACTATTCAAACTGACAAATTTATGATTCTTTCGTGCGAAACGGCGATTTATGAGAAATGACGATAAAATTGCTGTTTTAAACTTGCAAAAACATAGAAAAACGCTGTTTTCAACTATTCAAACTGATAAATTCATGTTTCTTACGTTCGAAACGGTAAATTTTTGTGATATCACGATAAAATTGCTGTTTTAAACTTGCAAAAACATTGAAAAACGCTGTTTTCAACTATTCAAACTGACAAATTCATGTTTCTTCCGTGCGAAACGGCGATTTATGAGAAATGACGATAAAATTGCTGTTTTAAACTTGCAAAAACATAGAAAAACGCTGTTTTGAACTATTCAAACTGACAAATTCATGCTTCTTTCGTGCGAAACGGCGATTTATGAGAAATGACGATAAAATTGCTGTTTTAAACTTGCAAAAACATACAAACACGCTGTTTTGAACTATTCAAACTGACAAATTCATGTTTCTTTCGTGCGAAACGGCGATTTATGAGAAATAACGATAAAATTGCTGTTTTAAACTTGCAAAAACATAGAAAAACGCTGTTTTGAACTATTCAAACTGATAAATTCATGTTTCTTACGTTCGAAACGGTGGATTTTTGTGAAATCACGATAAAATTGCTGTTTTAAACTTGCAAAAACATTGAAAAACGCTGTTTTCAACTATTCAAACTGACAAATTCATGTTTCTTCCGTGCGAAACGGCGATTTATGAAAAATGACGATAAAATTGCTGTTTTAAACTTGCAAAAACATAGAAAAACGCTGTTTTGAACTATTCAAACTGACAAATTCATGCTTCTTTCGTGCGAAACGGTGATTTATGAGAAATGACGATAAAATTGCTGTTTTAAACTTGCAAAAACATAGAAAAACGCTGTTTTGAACTATTCAAACTGACAAATTCATGTTTCTTTCATGCGAAACGGCGATTTATGAGAAATGACGATAAAATTGCTGTTTTAAACTTGCAAAAACACAGAAAAACGCTGTTTTGAACTATTCAAACTGACAAATTCATGTTTCTTTCGTGCGAAACGGTGATTTATGAGAAATGACGATAAAGTTGATGTTTTAAACTTGCAAAAACATAGAAAAACGCTGTTTTCAACTAGTCAAACTGATAAATTCATGTTTCTTTCGTGCGAAACGGCGATTTATGAGAAATGGCGTTAAAATTGCTGTTTTAAACTTGCAAAAACATAGAAAAACGCTGTTTTGAACTATTCAAACTGACAAATTCATGTTTCTTTCGTGCGAAACGGCGATTTATGAGAAATGACGATAAAATTGCTGTTTTAAACTTGCAAAAACATAGAAAAAACGCTGTTTTGAACTATTCAAACTGACAAATACATGTTTCTTTCGTGCGAAACGGTGATTTATGAGAAATGACGATAAAGTTGCTGTTTTAAACTTGCAAAAACATAGAAAAACGCTGTTTTGTACTTTTCAAACTGACAAATTCATGTTTCTTTCGTGCGAAACGGCGATTTATAAGAAATGACGATAAAATTGCTGTTTTAAACTTGCAAAAACATAGAAAAACGCTGTTTTGAACTATTCAAACTGACAAATTCATGTTTCTTTCGTGTGAAACGGCGATTTATGAGAAATGACAATAAAATTGCTGTTTTAAACTTGCAAATACATAGAAAAACGCTGTTTTGAACTATTCAAACTGACAAATTCATGTTTCTTTCGTGCGAAACGGCGATTTATGAGAAATGACGATAAAATTGCTGTTTTAAACTTGCAAAAACATAGAAAAACGCTGTTTTGAACTTTTCAAACTGACAAATTCATGTTTCTTTCGTGCGAAACGGCGATTTATGAGAAATGACGATAAAATTGCTGTTTTAAACTTCAAAAACATAGAAAAACGCTGTTTTCAACTATTTAAACTGATAAATTCATGTTTCTTTCGTGCGAAACGGCGATTTATGAGAAATGACGATAAATTGCTGTTTTAAACTTGCAAAAACATAGAAAAACGCTGGTTTGAACTATTCAAACTGACAAATTCATGTTTTTTTCGTGTGAAACGGCGATTTATGAGAAATGACGATAAAATTGCTGTTTTAAACTTGCAAAAACATAGAAAAACGCTGTTTTGTACTTTTCAAACTGATAAATTCATGTTTCTTTCGTGCGAAACGGCGATTTATGAGAAATGACGATAAAATTGCTGTTTTAAACTTGCAAAAACATAAAAAAACGCTGTTTTCAACTATTCAAACTGATAAATTCATGTTTCTTACGTTCGAAACGGTGGATTTTTGTGAAATCACAATAAAATTACTGTTTTAAACTTGCAAAAACATAGAAAAAACGCTGTTTTGGTCTATTCAAACTGACAAATTCATGATTCTTTCGTGCGAAACGGCGATTTATGAGAAATGATATAAAATTGCTGTTTTAAACTTGCAAAAACATAGAAAAACACTGTTTTGAACTATTCAAACTGATAAATTCATGTTTCTTACGTTCGAAACGGTGGATTTTTGTGAAATCACGACAAAATTGCTGTTTTAAACTTGCAAAAACATTGAAAACGCTGTTTTCAACTATTCAAACTGACAAATTCATGTTTCTTCCGTGCGAAACGGCGATTTATGAGAAATGACGATAAAATTGCTGTTTTAAACTTGCAAAAACATAGAAAAACGCTGTTTTGAACTATTCAAACTGACAAATTCATGTTTCTTTCGTGCGAAACGGTGATTTATGAGAAATGACGATAAAGTTGCTGTTTTAAACTGCAAAAACATAGAAAAACGCTGTTTTCAACTAGTCAAACTGATAAATTCATGTTTCTTTCGTGCGAAACGGCGATTTATGAGAAATGGCGTTAAAATTGCTGTTTTAAACTTGCAAAAACATAGAAAAACGCTGTTTTGAACTACTCAAACTGACAAATTCATGTTTCTTTCGTGCGAAACGGCGATTTATGAGAAATGACGATAAAATTGCTGTTTTAAACTTGCAAACACATAGAAAAACGCTGTTTTGAACTATTCAAACTGACAAATTCATGTTTCTTTCGTGCGAAACGGTGATTTATGAGAAATGACGATAAAGTTGCTGTTTTAAACTTGCAAAAACATAGAAAAACGCTGTTTTGTACTTTTCAAACTGACAAATTCATGTTTCTTTCGTGCGAAACGGCGATTTATAAGAAATGACGATAAAATTGCTGTTTTAAACTTGCAAAAACATAGAAAAACGCTGTTTTGAACTATTCAAACTGACAAATTCATGTTTCTTTCGTGTGAAACGGCGATTTATGAGAAATGACAATAAAATTGCTGTTTTAAACTTGCAAATACATAGAAAAACGCTGTTTTGAACTATTCAAACTGACAAATTCATGTTTCTTTCGTGCGAAACGGCGATTTATGAGAAATGACGATAAAATTGCTGTTTTAAACTTGCAAAAACATAGAAAAACGCTGTTTTGAACTTTTCAAACTGACAAATTCATGTTTCTCTCGTGCGAAACGGCGATTTATGAGAAATGACGATAAAATTGCTGTTTTAAACTTCAAAAACATAGAAAAACGCTGTTTTCAACTATTCAAACTGATAAATTAATGTTTCTTTCGTGCGAAACGGCTATTTATGAGAAATGACGATAAAATTGCTGTTTTAAACTTGCAAAAACATAGAAAAACGCTGGTTTGAACTATTCAAACTGATAAATTCATGTTTCTTACGTTCGAAACGGTGGATTTTTGTGAAATCACAATAAAATTGCTGTTTTAAACTTGCAAAAACATAGAAAAACGCTGTTTTGATCTATTCAAACTGACAAATTCATGATTCTTTCGTGCGAAACGGCGATTTATGAGAAATGATATAAAATTGCTGTTTTAAACTTGCAAAAACATAGAAAAACACTGTTTTGAACTATTCAAACTGATAAATTCATGTTTCTTACGTTCGAAACGGTGGATTTTTGTGAAATCACGACAAAATTGCTGTTTTAAACTTGCAAAAACATTGAAAACGCTGTTTTCAACTATTCAAACTGACAAATTCATGTTTCTTCCGTGCGAAACGGCGATTTATGAGAAATGACGATAAAATTGCTGTTTTAAACTTGCAAAAACATAGAAAAACGCTGTTTTGAACTTTTCAAACTGACAAATTCATGTTTCTTTCGTGCGAAACGGCGATTTATGAGAAATGACGATAAAATTGCTGTTTTAAACTTGCAAAAACATAGAAAAACGCTGTTTTGAACTATTCAAACTGACAAATTCATGTTTTTTTCGTGCGAAACGGCGATTTATTAGAAATGACGATAAAATTGCTGTTTTAAACTTGCAAAAACATAGAAAAACGCTGTTTTGAACTATTCAAACTGACAAATTCATGTTTCTTACGTTCGAAACGGTGTTTTTTTGTGAAATCACAATAAAATTGCTGTTTTAAACTTGCAAAAACATAGAAAAACGCTGGTTTGAACTATTCAAACTGATAAATTCATGTTTCTTACGTTCGAAACGGTGGATTTTTGTGAAATCACAATAAAATTGCTGTTTTAAACTTGCAAAAACATAGAAAAACGCTGTTTTGATCTATTCAAACTGACAAATTCATGATTCTTTCGTGCGAAACGGCGATTTATGAGAAATGATATAAAATTGCTGTTTTAAACTTGCAAAAACATAGAAAAAACACTGTTTTGAACTATTCAAACTGATAAATTCATGTTTCTTACGTTCGAAACGGTGGATTTTTGTGAAATCACGACAAAATTGCTGTTTTAAACTTGCAAAAACATTGAAAACGCTGTTTTCAACTATTCAAACTGACAAATTCATGTTTCTTCCGTGCGAAACGGCGATTTATGAGAAATGACGATAAAATTGCTGTTTTAAACTTGCAAAAACATAGAAAAACGCTGTTTTGAACTATTCAAACTGACAAATTCATGTTTCTTTCGTGCGAAACGGCGATTTATGAGAAATGACGATAAAATTGCTGTTTTAAACTTGCAAAAACATAGAAAAACGCTGTTTTGAACTATTCAAACTGACAAATTCATGTTTTTTTCGTGCGAAACGGCGATTTATTAGAAATGACGATAAAATTGCTGTTTTAAACTTGCAAAAACATAGAAAAACGCTGTTTTGAACTATTCAAACTGACAAATTCATGTTTCTTTCGTGCGAATCGGCGATTTATGAGAAATGACGATAAAATTGCTGTTTTAAACTTGCAAAAACATTGAAAAACGCTGTTTTCAACTATTCAAACTGACAAATTCATGTTTCTTCCGTGCGAAACGGCGATTTATGAGAAATGACGATAAAATTGCTGTTTTGAACTTGCAAAAACATAGAAAAACGCTGTTTTGAACTATTCAAACTGACAAATTCATGTTTCTTTCGTGCGAAACGGCGATTTATGAGTAATGACGATAAAATTGCTGTTTTAAACTTCAAAAACATAGAAAAACGCTGTTTTCAACTATTCAAACTGATAAATTCATGTTTCTTTCGTGCGAAACGGCGATATGTGAGAAATGACGATAAAATTGCTGTTTTAAACTTGCAAAAACATAGAAAAACCCTGTTTTTAACTATTCAAACTGACAAATTCATGTTTCTTTCGTGCGAAAAGGCGATTTATGAAAAATGACGATAAAATTGCTGTTTTAAACTTGCAAAAACATAGAAAAACGCTGTTTTGAACTATTCAAACTGACAAATTCATGTTTCTTTCGTGTGAAACGGCGATTTATGAGAAATGACAATAAAATTGCTGTTTTAAACTTGCAAAAACATAGAAAAACGCTGTTTTGAACTATTCAAACTGACAAATTCATGTTTCTTTCGTGCGAAACGGCGATTTATGAGAAATGACGATAAAATTGCTGTTTTAAACTTGCAAAAACATAGAAAAACGCTGTTTTGAACTTTTCAAACTGACAAATTCATGTTTCTTTCGTGCGAAACGGCGATTTATGAGAAATGACGATAAAATTGCTGTTTTAAACTTCAAAAACATAGAAAAACGCTGTTTTCAACTATTCAAACTGATAAATTCATGTTTCTTTCGTGCGAAACGGCGATTTATGAGAAATGACGATAAAATTGCTGTTTTAAACTTGCAAAAACATAGAAAAACGCTGGTTTGAACTATTCAAACTGACAAATTCATGTTTTTTTCGTGTGAAACGGCGATTTATGAGAAATGACGATAAAATTGCTGTTTTAAACTTGCAAAAACATAGAAAAACGCTGTTTTGTACTTTTCAAACTGACAAATTCATGTTTCTTTCGTGCGAAACGGCGACTTATGAGAAATGACGATAAAATTGCTGTTTTAAACTTGCAAAAACATAAAAAAACGCTGTTTTCAACTATTCAAACTGATAAATTCATGTTTCTTACGTTCGAAACGGTGGATTTTTGTGAAATCACAATAAAATTGCTGTTTTAAACTTGCAAAAACATAGAAAAACGCTGTTTTGATCTATTCAAACTGACAAATTCATGATTCTTTCGTGCGAACCGGCGATTTATGAGAAATGACGATAAAATTGCTGTTTTAAACTTGCAAAAACATAGAAAATAGCTGTTTTCAACTATTCAAACTGATAAATTCATGTTTCTTACGTTCGAAACGGTGGATTTTTGTGAAATCACGATAAAATTGCTGTTTTAAACTTGCAAAAACATTGAAAAACGCTGTTTTCAACTATTCAAACTGACAAATTCATGTTTCTTTCGTGCGAAACGGCGATTTATGAGAAATGACGATAAAATTGCTGTTTTAAACTTGCAAAAACATAGAAAAACGCTGTTTTGAACTATTCAAACTGACAAATTCATGTTTTTTTCGTGCGAAACGGCGATTTATGAGAAATGACGATAAAATTGCTGTTTTAAACTTGCAAAAACATAGAAAAACGCTGTTTTGAACTATTCAAACTGACAAATTCATGTTTCTTTCGTGCGAATCGGCGATTTATGAGAAATGACGATAAAATTGCTGTTTTAAACTTGCAAAAACATTGAAAAACGCTGTTTTCAACTATTCAAACTGACAAATTCATGTTTCTTCCGTGCGAAACGGCGATTTATGAGAAATGACGATAAAATTGCTGTTTTGAACTTGCAAAAACATAGAAAAACGCTGTTTTGAACTATTCAAACTGACAAATTCATGTTTCTTTCGTGCGAAACGGCGATTTATGAGTAATGACGATAAAATTGCTGTTTTAAATTTCAAAAACATAGAAAAACGCTGTTTTCAACTATTCAAACTGATAAATTCATGTTTCTTTCGTGCGAAACGGCGATATGTGAGAAATGACGATAAAATTGCTGTTTTAAACTTGCAAAAACATAGAAAAACCCTGTTTTTAACTATTCAAACTGACAAATTCATGTTTCTTTCGTGCGAAAAGGCGATTTATGAAAAATGACGATAAAATTGCTGTTTTAAACTTGCAAAAACATAGAAAAACGCTGTTTTGAACTATTCAAACTGACAAATTCATGTTTCTTTCGTGTGAAACGGCGATTTATGAGAAATGACAATAAAATTGCTGTTTTAAACTTGCAAAAACATAGAAAAACGTTGTTTTGAACTATTCAAACTGACAAATTCATGTTTCTTTCGTGCGAAACGGCGATTTATGAGAAATGACGATAAAATTGCTGTTTTAAACTTGCAAAAACATAGAAAAACGCTGTTTTGAACTTTTCAAACTGACAAATTCATGTTTCTTTCGTGCGAAACGGCGATTTATGAGAAATGACGATAAAATTGCTGTTTTAAACTTCAAAAACATAGAAAAACGCTGTTTTCAACTATTCAAACTGATAAATTCATGTTTCTTTCGTGCGAAACGGCGATTTATGAGAAATGACGATAAAATTGCTGTTTTAAACTTGCAAAAACATAGAAAAACGCTGGTTTGAACTATTCAAACTGACAAATTCATGTTTTTTTCGTGTGAAACGGCGATTTATGAGAAATGACGATAAAATTGCTGTTTTAAACTTGCAAAAACATAGAAAAACGCTGTTTTGTACTTTTCAAACTGACAAATTCATGTTTCTTTCGTGCGAAACGGCGACTTATGAGAAATGACGATAAAATTGCTGTTTTAAACTTGCAAAAACATAAAAAAACGCTGTTTTCAACTATTCAAACTGATAAATTCATGTTTCTTACGTTCGAAACGGTGGATTTTTGTGAAATCACAATAAAATTGCTGTTTTAAACTTGCAAAAACATAGAAAAACGCTGTTTTGATCTATTCAAACTGACAAATTCATGATTCTTTCGTGCGAACCGGCGATTTATGAGAAATGACGATAAAATTGCTGTTTTAAACTTGCAAAAACATAGAAAATAGCTGTTTTCAACTATTCAAACTGATAAATTCATGTTTCTTACGTTCGAAACGGTGGATTTTTGTGAAATCACGATAAAATTGCTGTTTTAAACTTGCAAAAACATTGAAAAACGCTGTTTTCAACTATTCAAACTGACAAATTCATGTTTCTTCCGTGCGAAACGGCGATTTATGAGAAATGACGATAAAATTGCTGTTTTAAACTTGCAAAAACATAGAAAAACGCTGTTTTGAACTATTCAAACTGACAAATTCATGCTTCTTTCGTGCGAAACGGCGATTTATGAGAAATGACGATAAAATTGCTGTTTTAACTTGCAAAAACATAGAAAAACGCTGTTTTGAACTATTCAAACTGACAAATTCATGTTTTTTTCGTGCAAAACGGCGATTTATGAGAAATGACGATAAAATTGCTGTTTTAAACTTGCAAAAACATAGAAAAACGCTGTTTTGAACTATTCAAACTGATAAATTCATGTTTCTTACGTTCGAAACGGTGGATTTTTGTGAAATCACGATAAAATTGCTGTTTTAAACTTGCAAAAACATTGAAAAACGCTGTTTTTAACAATTCAAACTGACAAATTCATGTTTCTTCCGTGCGAAACGGCGATTTATGAGAAATGACGATAAAATTGCTGTTTTAAACTTGCAAAAACATAGAAAAACGCTGTTTTGAACTATTCAAACTGACTAATTCATGCTTCTTTCGTGCGAAACGGCGATTTATGAGAAATGACGATAAAATTGCTGTTTTAAACTTGCAAAAACATAGAAAAACGCTGTTTTGAACTATTCAAACTGACAAATTCATGTTTCTTTCGTGCGAAACGGCGATTTATGAGAAATGACGATAAAATTGCTGTTTTAAACTTGCAAAAACATAGAAAAACGCTGTTTTGAACTATTCAAACTGACAAATTCATGTTTCTTTCGTGCGAAACGGTGATTTATGAGAAATGACGATAAAGTTGCTGTTTAAAACTTGCAAAAACATAGAAAAACGCTGTTTTCAACTAGTCAAACTGATAAATTCATGTTTCTTTCGTGCGAAACGGCGATTTATGAGAAATGGCGTTAAAATTGCTGTTTTAAACTTGCAAAAACATAGAAAAACGCTGTTTTGAACTATTCAAACTGACAAATTCATGTTTTTTTCGTGTGAAACGGCGATTTATGAGAAATGACGATAAAATTGCTGTTTTAAACTTGCAAAAACATAGAAAAACGCTGTTTTGTACTTTTCAAACTGACAAATTCATGTTTCTTTCGTGCGAAACGGCGATTTATGAGAAATGACGATAAAATTGCTGTTTTAAACTTGCAAAAACATAAAAAAACGCTGTTTTCAACTATTCAAACTGATAAATTCATGTTTCTTACGTTCGAAACGGTGGATTTTTGTGAAATCACAATAAAATTGCTGTTTTAAACTTGCAAAAACATAGAAAAACGCTGTTTTGAACTATTCAAACTGACAATTTCATGATTCTTTCGTGTGAAACGGCGATTTATGAGAAATGACGATAAAATTGCTGTTTTAAACTTGCAAAAACATAGAAAAACGCTGTTTTCAACTATTCAAACTGATAAATTCATGTTTCTTTCGTGCGAAACGGCGATTTATGAGAAATGACGATAAAATTGCTGTTTTAAACTTGCAAAAACATAGAAAAACGCTGTTTTGAACTATTCAAACTGACAAATTCATGATTCTTTCGTGCGAAACGGCGATTTATGAGAAATGACGATAAAATTGCTGTTTTAAACTTGCAAAAACATAGAAAAACGCTGTTTTCAACTATTCAAACTGATAAATTCATGTTTCTTACGTTCGAAACGGTGGATTTTTGTGAATTTACGACAAAATTGCTGTTTTAAACTAGCAAAAACATAAAAAAACGCTGTTTTCAACTATTCAAACTGATAAATTCATGTTTCTTACGTTCGAAACGGTGGATTTTTGTGAAATCACAATTAAATTGCTGTTTTAAACTTGCAAAAACATAGAAAAACGCTGTTTTGAACTTTTCAAACTGACAAATTCATGTTTCTTTCGTGCGAAACGGCGATTTATGAGAAATGACGATATAATTGCTGTTTTAAACTTGCAAAAACATAGAAAAACGCTGTTTTGAACTATTCAAACTGACAAATTCATGCTTCTTTCGTGCGAAACGGCGATTTATTAGAAATGACGATAAAATTGCTGTTTTAAACTTGCAAAAACATAGAAAAACGCTGTTTTGAACTATTCAAACTGACAAATTCATGTTTTTTTCGTGTGAAACGGCGATTTATGAGAAATTACGATAAAATTGCTGTTTTAAACTTGAAAAACATAGAAAAACACTGTTTTGTACTTTTCAAACTGACAAATTCATGTTTCTTTCGTGCGAAACGGCGATTTATGAGAAATGACGATAAAATTGCTGTTTTAAACTTGCAAAAACATAAAAAAACGCTGTTTTCAACTATTCAAACTGATAAATTCATGTTTCTTACGTTCGAAACGGTCGATTTTTGTGAAATCACAATAAAATTGCTGTTTTAAACTTGCAAAAACATAGAAAAACGCTGTTTTGAACTATTCAAACTGACAAATTCATGATTCTTTCGTGCGAAACGGCGATTTATGAGAAATGACGATAAAATTGCTGTTTTAAACTTGCAAAAACATAGAAAAACGCTGTTTTCAACTATTCAACCTGATAAATTCATGTTTCTTACGTTCGAAACGGTGGATTTTTATGAAATCACGATAAAATTGCTGTTTTAAACTTGCAAAAACATTGAAAAACGCTGTTTTCAACTATTCAAACTGACAAATTCATGTTTCTTCCGTGCGAAACGGCGATTTATGAGATATGACGATAAAATTGCTGTTTTAAACTTGCAAAAACATAGAAAAACGCTGTTTTGAACTATTCAAACTGACAAATTCATGTTTCTTTTGTGCGAAACGGCGATTTATGAGAAATGACGGTAAAATTGCTGTTTTAAACCTGCAAAAACATAGAAAAACGCTGTTTTGAACTATTCAAACTGACAAATTCATGTTTCTTTCGTGTGAAACGGCGATTTATGAGAAATGACGATAAAAATGCTGTTTTAAACTTGCAAAAACATAGAAAAACGCTGTTTTGAACTATTCAAACTGACAAATTCATGTTTCTTTCGTGCGAAACGGTGATTTATGAGAAATGACGATAAAATTGCTGTTTTAAACTTGCAAAAACATAGAAAAACGCTGTTTTCAACTAGTCAAACTGATAAATTCATGTTTCTTTCGTGCGAAACGGCGATTTATGAGAAATGGCGTTAAAATTGCTGTTTTAAACTTGCAAAAACATAGAAAAACGCTGTTTTGAAATATTCAAACTGACAAATTCATGTTTTTTTCGTGTGAAACGGCGATTCATGAGAAATGACGATAAAATTGCTGTTTTAAACTTGCAAAAACATAGAAAAACGCTGTTTTGAACTATTCAAACTGACAAATTCATGTTTCTTTCGTGCGAAACAGCGATTTATGAGAAATGACGATAAAATTGTTGTTTTAAACTTGCAAAAACATAGAAAAACGCAGTTTTCAACTATTCAAACTGATAAAATCATGTTTCCTACGTTCGAAACGGAGGATTTTTGTGAAATCACGATAAAATTGCTGTTTTAAACTTGCAAAAACATTGAAAAACGCTGTTTTCAACTATTCAAACTGATAAATTCATGTTTCTTACGTTCGAAACGGTGGATTTTTGTGAAATCACGACAAAATTGCTGTTTTAAACTTGCAAAAACATAAAAAAACGCTGTTTTCAACTATTCAAACTGATAAATTCATGTTTCTTACGTTCGAAACGGTGGATTTTTGTGAAATCACAATAAAATTGCTGTTTTAAACTTGCAAAAACATAGAAAAACGCTGTTTTGAACTTTTCAAACTGACAAATTCATGTTTCTTTCGTGCGAAACGGCGATTTATGAGAAATGACGATAAAATTGCTGTTTTAAACTTGCAAAAACATAGAAAAACGCTGTTTTGAACTTTTCAAACTGACAAATTCATGTTTCTTTCGTGCGAAACGGCGATTTATGAGAAATGACGATAAAATTGCTGTTTTAAACTTGCAAAAACATAGAAAAACGCTGTTTTGAACTATTCAAACTGACAAATTCATGTTTTTTTCGTGTGAAACGGCGATTTATGAGAAATGACGATAAAATTGCTGTTTTAAACTTGCAAAAACATAGAAAAACACTGTTTTGTACTTTTCAAACTGACAAATTCATGTTTCTTTCGTGCGAAACGGCGATTTATGAGAAATGACGATAAAATTGCTGTTTTAAACTTGCAAAATCATAAAAAAACGCTGTTTTCAACTATTCAAAC
The DNA here is from genome assembly GCA_963942605.1 of Poecilus cupreus. Lineage (NCBI taxonomy): Eukaryota > Metazoa > Arthropoda > Insecta > Coleoptera > Carabidae > Poecilus > Poecilus cupreus. The sequence goes on from CAWWDY010001275.1 coordinate 189,789, forward strand.
TGAAAAATTCATGTTTCTTACGTTCGAAACGGTCGATTTTTGTGAAATCACAATAAAATTGCTGTTTTAAACTTGCAAAAACATAGAAAAACGCTGTTTTCAACTATTCAAACTGACAAATTCATGTTTTTTTCGTGTGAAACGGCGATTTATAAGAAATGACGATAAAATTGCTGTTTTAAACTTGCAAAAACATAGCAAAACGCTGTTTTTAACTATTCAAACTGATTAATTCATGTTTCTTATGTTCGAAACGGTGGATTTTTGTGAAATCACAATAAAATTGCTGTTTTAAACTTGCAAAAACATAGAAAAACGCTGTTTTGAACTATTCAAACTGACAAATTCATGATTCTTTCGTGCGAAACGGCGATTTATGAGAAATGACGATAAAATTGCTGTTTTAAACTTGCAAAAACATAGAAAAACGCTGTTTTGAACTATTCAAACTGACAAATTCATGTTTTTTTCGTGTGAAACGGCGATTTATGAGAAATGACGATAAAATTGCTGTTTTAAACTTGCAAAAACATAGAAAAACGCTGTTTTGAACTTTTCAAACTGACAAATTCATGTTTTTTTCGTGCGAAACGGCGATTTATGAGAAATGACGATAAAATTGCTGTTTTAAACTTGCAAAAACATAAAAAAACGCTGTTTTCAACTATTCAAACTGATAAATTCATGTTTCTTACGTTCGAAACGGTAGATTTTTGTGAAATCACAATAAAATTGCTGTTTTAAACTTGCAAAAACATAGAAAAACGCTGTTTTGAACTATTCAAACTGACAAATTCATGATTCTTTCGTGCGAAACGGCGATTTATGAGAAATGACGATAAAATTGCTGTTTTAAACTTGCAAAAACATAGAAAAACGCTGTTTTCAACTATTCAAACTGATAAATTCATGTTTCTTACGCTCGAAACGGTGGATTTTTGTGAAATCACGACAAAATTGCTGTTTTAAACTTGCAAAAACATTGAAAACGCTGTTTTCAACTATTCAAACTGACAAATTCATGTATCTTCCGTGCGAAACGGCGATTTATGAGAAATGACGATAAAATTGCTGTTTTAAACTTGCAAAAACATAGAAAAACGCTGTTTTGAACTATTCAAATTGACAAATTCATGTTTCTTTCGTGCGAAACGGCGATTTATGAGAAATGACGATAAAAGTGCTGTTTTAAACTTACAAAAACATAGAAAAACGCTGTTTTGAACTATTCAAACTGACAAATTCATGTTTCTTTCGCGCGATACGGCGATTTATGAGAAATGACGATAAAATTGCTGTTTTAAACTTGCAAAAACATAGAAAAATGCTGTTTTCAACTATTCAAACTGATAAATTCATGTTTCTTACGTTCGAAACGGTGGATTTTTGTGAAATCACGATAAACTGCTGTATTAAACTTGCAAAAACATTGAAAAACGCTGTTTTCAACTATTCAAACTGACAAATTCATGTTTCTTCCGTGCGAAACGGCGATTTATGAGAAATGACGATAAAATTGCTGTTTTAAATTTGCAAAAACATAGAAAAACGCTGTTTTGAACTATTCAAACTGACAAATTCATGTTTCTTTTGTGTGAAACTGCGATTTATGAGAAATGTCGATAAAATTGCTGTTTTAAACTTGCAAAAACATAGAAAAACGCTGTTTTCAACTAGTCAAACTGATAAATTCATGTTTCTTTCGTGCGAAACGGCGATTTATGAGAAATGGCGTTAAAATTGCTGTTTTAAACTTGCAAAAACATAGAAAAACGCAGTTTTCAACTATTCAAACTGATAAATTCATGTTTCTTACGTTCGAAACGGTGGATTTTTGTGAAATCACGATAAAATTGCTGTTTTAAACTTGCAAAAACATTGAAAAACGCTGTTTTCAACTATTCAAACTGACAAATTCATGTTTCTTCCGTGCGAAACGGCGATTTATGAGAAATGACGATAAAATTGCTGTTTTAAACTTGCAAAAACATAGAAAAACGCTGTTTTGTACTTTTCAAACTGACAAATTCATGTTTCTTACGTTCGAAACGGTGGATTTTTGTGAAATCACGATAAAATTGCTGTTTTAAACTTGCAAAAACATTGAAAAACGCTGTTTTCAACTATTCAAACTGACAAATTCATGTTTTTTTCGTGTGAAACGGCGATTTATGAGAAATGACGATAAAATTGCTGTTTTAAACTTGCAAAAACATAGAAAAACGCTGTTTTGTACTTTTCAAACTGACAAATTGATGTTTCTTTCGTGCGAAACGGCGATTTATGAGATATGACGATAAAATTGCTGTTTTAAACTTGCAAAAACATAAAAAAACGCTGTTTTTAACTATTCAAACTGATAAATTCATGTTTCTTATGTTCGAAACGGTGGATTTTTGTGAAATCACAATAAAATTGCTGTTTTAAACTTGCAAAAACATAGATAAACGCTGTTTTGAACTATTCAAACTGACAAATTCATGATTCTTTCGTGCGAAACGGCGATTTATGAGAAATGACGATAAAATTGCTGTTTTAAACTTGCAAAAACATAGAAAAACGCTGTTTTGAACTATTCAAACTGACAAATTCATGTTTTTTTCGTGTGAAACGGCGATTTATGAGAAATGACGATAAAATTGCTGTTTTAAACTCGCAAAAACATAGAAAAACGCTGTTTTGAACTTTTCAAATTGACAAATTCATGTTTTTTTCGTGCGAAACGGCGATTTATGAGAAATGACGATAAAATTGCTGTTTTAAACTTGCAAAAACATAAAAAAACGCTGTTTTCAACTATTCAAACTGATAAATTCATGTTTCTTACGTTCGAAACGGTGGATTTTTGTGAAATCACAATAAAATTGCTGTTTTAAACTTGCAAAAACATAGAAAAACGCTGTTTTGAACTATTCAAACTGACAAATTCATGATTCTTTCGTGCGAAATGGCGATTTATGAGAAATGACGATAAAATTGCTGTTTTAAACTTGCAAAAACATAGAAAAACGCTGTTTTCAACTATTCAAACTGATAAATTCATGTTTCTTACGTTCGAAACGGTGGATTTTTGTGAAATCACGACAAAATTGCTGTTTTAAACTTGCAAAAACATTGAAAACGCTGTTTTCAACTATTCAAACTGACAAATTCATGTTTCTTCCGTGCGAAACGGCGATTTATGAGAAATGACGATAAAATTGCTGTTTTAAACTTGCAAAAACATAGAAAAACGCTGTTTTCAACTATTCAAACTGATAAATTCATGTTTCTTACGTTCGAAAAGGTGGATATTTGTGAAATCACAATAAAATTGCTGTTTTAAACTTGCAAAAACATAGAAAAACGCTGTTCTGAACTATTCAAACTGACAAATTCATGATTCTTTCGTGCGAAACGGCGATTTATGAGAAATGACGATAAAATTGCTGTTTTAAACTTGCAAAAACATAGAAAAACGCTGTTTTCAACTATTCAAACTGATAAATTCATGTTTCTTACGTTCGAAACGGTGGATTTTTGTGAAATCACGATAAAATTGCTGTTTTAAACTTGCAAAAACATTGAAAAACGCTGTTTTCAACTATTCAAACTGACAAATTCATGTTTCTTCCGTGCGAAACGGCGATTTATGAGAAATGACGATAAAATTGCTGTTCTAAACTTGCAAAAACATAGAAAAACGCTGTTTTCAACTATTCAAACTGACAAATTCATGTTTCTTTCGTGGGAAACGGCGATTTATGAGAAATGACGATAAAATTGCTGTTTTAAACTAGCAAAAACATAGAAAAACGCTGTTTTGAACTATTCAAACTGATAAATTCATGTTTCTTTCGTGCGAAACGGCGATTTATGAGAAATGACGATAAAATTGCTGTTTTAAACTTGCAAAAACATAGAAAAACGTTATTTTTAACAACTCAATGTGATAAATTCATGTTTCTTTCTTGCGAAACGGCGATTTATGAGAAATGACGATAAAATTGCTGTTTTAAACTTGCAAAAACATAGAAAAACGCTGTTTTCAACTATTCAAACTGATAAATTCATGTTTCTTACGCTCGAAACGGTGGATTTTTGTGAAATCACGACAAAATTGCTGTTTTAAACTTGCAAAAACATTGAAAACGCTGTTTTCAACTATTCAAACTGACAAATTCATGTATCTTCCGTGCGAAACGGCGATTTATGAGAAATGACGATAAAATTGCTGTTTTAAACTTGCAAAAACATAGAAAAACGCTGTTTTGAACTATTCAAATTGACAAATTCATGTTTCTTTCGTGTGAAACGGCGATTTATGAGAAATGACGATAAAAGTGCTGTTTTAAACTTAGAAAAACATAGAAAAACGCTGTTTTGAACTATTCAAACTGACAAATTCATGTTTCTTTCGCGCGATACGGCGATTTATGAGAAATGACGATAAAATTGCTGTTTTAAACTTGCAAAAACATAGAAAAATGCTGTTTTCAACTATTCAAACTGATAAATTCATGTTTCTTACGTTCGAAACGGTGGATTTTTGTGAAATCACGATAAACTGCTGTATTAAACTTGCAAAAACATTGAAAAACGCTGTTTTCAACTATTCAAACTGACAAATTCATGTTTCTTCCGTGCGAAACGGCGATTTATGAGAAATGACGATAAAATTGCTGTTTTAAACTTGCAAAAACATAGAAAAACGCTGTTTTCAACTAGTCAAACTGATAAATTCATGTTTCTTTCGTGCGAAACGGCGATTTATGAGAAATGGCGTTAAAATTGCTGTTTTAAACTTGCAAAAACATAGAAAAACGCAGTTTTCAACTATTCAAACTGATAAATTCATGTTTCTTACGTTCGAAACGGTGGATTTTTGTGAAATCACGATAAAATTGCTGTTTTAAACTTGCAAAAACATTGAAAAACGCTGTTTTCAACTATTCAAACTGACAAATTCATGTTTCTTCCGTGCGAAACGGCGATTTATGAGAAATGACGATAAAATTGCTGTTTTAAACTTGCAAAAACATAGAAAAACGCTGTTTTGTACTTTTCAAACTGACAAATTCATGTTTCTTACGTTCGAAACGGTGGATTTTTGTGAAATCACGATAAAATTGCTGTTTTAAACTTGCAAAAACATTGAAAAACGCTGTTTTCAACTATTCAAACTGACAAATTCATGTATCTTCCGTGCGAAACGGCGATTTATGAGAAATGACGATAAAATTGCTGTTTTAAACTTGCAAAAACATAGAAAAACGCTGTTTTGAACTATTCAAATTGACAAATTCATGTTTCTTTCGTGCGAAACGGCGATTTATGAGAAATGACGATAAAAGTGCTGTTTTAAACTTACAAAAACATAGAAAAACGCTGTTTTGAACTATTCAAACTGACAAATTCATGTTTCTTTCGCGCGATACGGCGATTTATGAGAAATGACGATAAAATTGCTGTTTTAAACTTGCAAAAACATAGAAAAATGCTGTTTTCAACTATTCAAACTGATAAATTCATGTTTCTTACGTTCGAAACGGTGGATTTTTGTGAAATCACGATAAACTGCTGTATTAAACTTGCAAAAACATTGAAAAACGCTGTTTTCAACTATTCAAACTGACAAATTCATGTTTCTTCCGTGCGAAACGGCGATTTATGAGAAATGACGATAAAATTGCTGTTTTAAATTTGCAAAAACATAGAAAAACGCTGTTTTGAACTATTCAAACTGACAAATTCATGTTTCTTTTGTGTGAAACTGCGATTTATGAGAAATGTCGATAAAATTGCTGTTTTAAACTTGCAAAAACATAGAAAAACGCTGTTTTCAACTAGTCAAACTGATAAATTCATGTTTCTTTCGTGCGAAACGGCGATTTATGAGAAATGGCGTTAAAATTGCTGTTTTAAACTTGCAAAAACATAGAAAAACGCAGTTTTCAACTATTCAAACTGATAAATTCATGTTTCTTACGTTCGAAACGGTGGATTTTTGTGAAATCACGATAAAATTGCTGTTTTAAACTTGCAAAAACATTGAAAAACGCTGTTTTCAACTATTCAAACTGACAAATTCATGTTTCTTCCGTGCGAAACGGCGATTTATGAGAAATGACGATAAAATTGCTGTTTTAAACTTGCAAAAACATAGAAAAACGCTGTTTTGTACTTTTCAAACTGACAAATTCATGTTTCTTACGTTCGAAACGGTGGATTTTTGTGAAATCACGATAAAATTGCTGTTTTAAACTTGCAAAAACATTGAAAAACGCTGTTTTCAACTATTCAAACTGACAAATTCATGTTTTTTTCGTGTGAAACGGCGATTTATGAGAAATGACGATAAAATTGCTGTTTTAAACTTGCAAAAACATAGAAAAACGCTGTTTTGTACTTTTCAAACTGACAAAATGATGTTTCTTTCGTGCGAAACGGCGATTTATGAGATATGACGATAAAATTGCTGTTTTAAACTTGCAAAAACATAAAAAAAACGCTGTTTTTAACTATTCAAACTGATAAATTCATGTTTCTTATGTTCGAAACGGTGGATTTTTGTGAAATCACAATAAAATTGCTGTTTTAAACTTGCAAAAACATAGAAAAACGCTGTTTTGAACTATTCAAACTGACAAATTCATGATTCTTTCGTGCGAAACGGCGATTTATGAGAAATGACGATAAAATTGCTGTTTTAAACTTGCAAAAACATAGAAAAACGCTGTTTTGAACTATTCAAACTGACAAATTCATGTTTTTTTCGTGTGAAACGGCGATTTATGAGAAATGACGATAAAATTGCTGTTTTAAACTCGCAAAAACATAGAAAAACGCTGTTTTGAACTTTTCAAACTGACAAATTCATGTTTTTTTCGTGCGAAACGGCGATTTATGAGAAATGACGATAAAATTGCTGTTTTAAACTTGCAAAAACATAAAAAAACGCTGTTTTCAACTATTCAAACTGATAAATTCATGTTTCTTACGTTCGAAACGGTGGATTTTTGTGAAATCACAATAAAATTGCTGTTTTAAACTTGCAAAAACATAGAAAAACGCTGTTTTGAACTATTCAAACTGACAAATTCATGATTCTTTCGTGCGAAATGGCGATTTATGAGAAATGACGATAAAATTGCTGTTTTAAACTTGCAAAAACATAGAAAAACGCTGTTTTCAACTATTCAAACTGATAAATTCATGTTTCTTACGTTCGAAACGGTGGATTTTTGTGAAATCACGACAAAATTGCTGTTTTAAACTTGCAAAAACATTGAAAACGCTGTTTTCAACTATTCAAACTGACAAATTCATGTTTCTTCCGTGCGAAACGGCGATTTATGAGAAATGACGATAAAATTGCTGTTTTAAACTTGCAAAAACATAGAAAAACGCTGTTTTCAACTATTCAAACTGATAAATTCATGTTTCTTACGTTCGAAAAGGTGGATATTTGTGAAATCACAATAAAATTGCTGTTTTAAACTTGCAAAAACATAGAAAAACGCTGTTCTGAACTATTCAAACTGACAAATTCATGATTCTTTCGTGCGAAACGGCGATTTATGAGAAATGACGATAAAATTGCTGTTTTAAACTTGCAAAAACATAGAAAAACGCTGTTTTCAACTATTCAAACTGATAAATTCATGTTTCTTACGTTCGAAACGGTGGATTTTTGTGAAATCACGATAAAATTGCTGTTTTAAACTTGCAAAAACATTGAAAAACGCTGTTTTCAACTATTCAAACTGACAAATTCATGTTTCTTCCGTGCGAAACGGCGATTTATGAGAAATGACGATAAAATTGCTGTTCTAAACTTGCAAAAACATAGAAAAACGCTGTTTTCAACTATTCAAACTGACAAATTCATGTTTCTTTCGTGGGAAACGGCGATTTATGAGAAATGACGATAAAATTGCTGTTTTAAACTAGCAAAAACATAGAAAAACGCTGTTTTGAACTATTCAAACTGATAAATTCATGTTTCTTTCGTGCGAAACGGCGATTTATGAGAAATGACGATAAAATTGCTGTTTTAAACTTGCAAAAACATAGAAAAACGTTATTTTTAACAACTCAATCTGATAAATTCATGTTTCTTTCTTGCGAAACGGCGATTTATGAGAAATGACGATAAAATTGCTGTTTTAAACTTGCAAAAACATAGAAAAACGCTGTTTTCAACTATTCAAACTGATAAATTCATGTTTCTTACGCTCGAAACGGTGGATTTTTGTGAAATCACGACAAAATTGCTGTTTTAAACTTGCAAAAACATTGAAAACGCTGTTTTCAACTATTCAAACTGACAAATTCATGTATCTTCCGTGCGAAACGGCGATTTATGAGAAATGACGATAAAATTGCTGTTTTAAACTTGCAAAAACATAGAAAAACGCTGTTTTGAACTATTCAAATTGACAAATTCATGTTTCTTTCGTGCGAAACGGCGATTTATGAGAAATGACGATAAAAGTGCTGTTTTAAACTTACAAAAACATAGAAAAACGCTGTTTTGAACTATTCAAACTGACAAATTCATGTTTCTTTCGCGCGATACGGCGATTTATGAGAAATGACGATAAAATTGCTGTTTTAAACTTGCAAAAACATAGAAAAATGCTGTTTTCAACTATTCAAACTGATAAATTCATGTTTCTTACGTTCGAAACGGTGGATTTTTGTGAAATCACGATAAACTGCTGTATTAAACTTGCAAAAACATTGAAAAACGCTGTTTTCAACTATTCAAACTGACAAATTCATGTTTCTTCCGTGCGAAACGGCGATTTATGAGAAATGACGATAAAATTGCTGTTTTAAACTTGCAAAAATATAGAAAAACGCTGTTTTGAACTATTCAAACTGACAAATTCATGTTTCTTTTGTGTGAAACTGCGATTTATGAGAAATGTCGATAAAATTGCTGTTTTAAACTTGCAAAAACATAGAAAAACGCTGTTTTCAACTAGTCAAACTGATAAATTCATGTTTCTTTCGTGCGAAACGGCGATTTATGAGAAATGGCGTTAAAATTGCTGTTTTAAACTTGCAAAAACATAGAAAAACGCAGTTTTCAACTATTCAAACTGATAAATTCATGTTTCTTACGTTCGAAACGGTGGATTTTTGTGAAATCACGATAAAATTGCTGTTTTAAACTTGCAAAAACATTGAAAAACGCTGTTTTCAACTATTCAAACTGACAAATTCATGTTTCTTCCGTGCGAAACGGCGATTTATGAGAAATGACGATAAAATTGCTGTTTTAAACTTGCAAAAACATAGAAAAACGCTGTTTTGTACTTTTCAAACTGACAAATTCATGTTTCTTACGTTCGAAACGGTGGATTTTTGTGAAATCACGATAAAATTGCTGTTTTAAACTTGCAAAAACATTGAAAAACGCTGTTTTCAACTATTCAAACTGACAAATTCATGTTTTTTTCGTGTGAAACGGCGATTTATGAGAAATGACGATAAAATTGCTGTTTTAAACTTGCAAAAACATAGAAAAACGCTGTTTTGTACTTTTCAAACTGACAAATTGATGTTTCTTTCGTGCGAAACGGCGATTTATGAGATATGACGATAAAATTGCTGTTTTAAACTTGCAAAAACATAAAAAAACGCTGTTTTTAACTATTCAAACTGATAAATTCATGTTTCTTATGTTCGAAACGGTGGATTTTTGTGAAATCACAATAAAATTGCTGTTTTAAACTTGCAAAAACATAGAAAAACGCTGTTTTGAACTATTCAAACTGACAAATTCATGATTCTTTCGTGCGAAACGGCGATTTATGAGAAATGACGATAAAATTGCTGTTTTAAACTTGCAAAAACATAGAAAAACGCTGTTTTGAACTATTCAAACTGACAAATTCATGTTTTTTTCGTGTGAAACGGCGATTTATGAGAAATGACGATAAAATTGCTGTTTTAAACTCGCAAAAACATAGAAAAACGCTGTTTTGAACTTTTCAAACTGACAAATTCATGTTTTTTTCGTGCGAAACGGCGATTTATGAGAAATGACGATAAAATTGCTGTTTTAAACTTGCAAAAACATAAAAAAACGCTGTTTTCAACTATTCAAACTGATAAATTCATGTTTCTTACGTTCGAAACGGTGGATTTTTGTGAAATCACAATAAAATTGCTGTTTTAAACTTGCAAAAACATAGAAAAACGCTGTTTTGAACTATTCAAACTGACAAATTCATGATTCTTTCGTGCGAAATGGCGATTTATGAGAAATGACGATAAAATTGCTGTTTTAAACTTGCAAAAACATAGAAAAACGCTGTTTTCAACTATTCAAACTGATAAATTCATGTTTCTTACGTTCGAAACGGTGGATTTTTGTGAAATCACGACAAAATTGCTGTTTTAAACTTGCAAAAACATTGAAAACGCTGTTTTCAACTATTCAAACTGACAAATTCATGTTTCTTCCGTGCGAAACGGCGATTTATGAGAAATGACGATAAAATTGCTGTTTTAAACTTGCAAAAACATAGAAAAACGCTGTTTTCAACTATTCAAACTGATAAATTCATGTTTCTTACGTTCGAAAAGGTGGATATTTGTGAAATCACAATAAAATTGCTGTTTTAAACTTGCAAAAACATAGAAAAACGCTGTTCTGAACTATTCAAACTGACAAATTCATGATTCTTTCGTGCGAAACGGCGATTTATGAGAAATGACGATAAAATTGCTGTTTTAAACTTGCAAAAACATAGAAAAACGCTGTTTTCAACTATTCAAACTGATAAATTCATGTTTCTTACGTTCGAAACGGTGGATTTTTGTGAAATCACGATAAAATTGCTGTTTTAAACTTGCAAAAACATTGAAAAACGCTGTTTTCAACTATTCAAACTGACAAATTCATGTTTCTTCCGTGCGAAACGGCGATTTATGAGAAATGACGATAAAATTGCTGTTCTAAACTTGCAAAAACATAGAAAAACGCTGTTTTCAACTATTCAAACTGACAAATTCATGTTTCTTTCGTGGGAAACGGCGATTTATGAGAAATGACGATAAAATTGCTGTTTTAAACTAGCAAAAACATAGAAAAACGCTGTTTTGAACTATTCAAACTGATAAATTCATGTTTCTTTCGTGCGAAACGGCGATTTATGAGAAATGACGATAAAATTGCTGTTTTAAACTTGCAAAAACATAGAAAAACGTTATTTTTAACAACTCAATCTGATAAATTCATGTTTCTTTCTTGCGAAACGGCGATTTATGAGAAATGACGATAAAATTGCTGTTTTAAACTTGCAAAAACATAGAAAAACGCTGTTTTCAACTATTCAAACTGATAAATTCATGTTTCTTTCGTGTGAAACCGCGATTTATGAGAAATGACGATAAAATTGCTGTTTTAAACTTGCAAAAACATTGAAAAACGCTGTTTTCAACTATTCAAACTGACAAATTCATGTTTCTTCCGTGCGAAACGGCGATTTATGAGAAATGACGATAAAATTGCTGTTTTAAACTTGCAAAAACATAGAAAAACGCTGTTTTGAACTATTCAAACTGACAAATTCATGTTTCTTTCGTGTGAAACTGCGATTTATGAGAAATGTCGATAAAATTGCTGTTTTAAACTTGTGTAACAAGCGCGTTTTTCCAAATTGTTTATTCAGCATTTTATAGTTCAATAACCGCGCTTGTACGAATATTGCAAATATCATTTGGAATTAGTGCACAAGTAGGTTTCTATTGCGTGTGCAAAGAAATTCCTTTGATATTTGCAGACACAGATAATGATGACACGATCAACTTGATGACATACTTTTAGCTGTTTAAAAGGACAGTTTTTGACAGTCCGAAGGAGAGAGTACAAGAGAGTACTGGAGAGTATTGTGGAGTAAAGTCGAAAGAGCTACACCGCTACAAGATGTAGCTATGAAGTAAGATCGTTCAATATTTTGGTAAATGTAACTAAGTAACAATTATACGTTTGCGTCAATTTTAATGTTTGCATTTGTTTGTAAATTTTGCTCAGTTTAAATATAGTAATATTTCATTAAAGCAACCTTTGTCATCACCAGTAAAATGTGTATCAGTAATTTACACATTTACAGCTTGGCCACGCACTGTTACATTGGCGCAGTCGGTAGGATACTGCGTTAAAGAATTTTAATTTCGGTATAAAATTCGCGCGGTATAAAAAGTTCTTGCGTTCCCGTTCGTTCAGTTAAAGTGTTTTGTTTGCGATTCTAAGGGTTTTGTGTAATCAATCGTGATTACTGGCGCAGTCCTTTTGCTTAAGTCATTTTGTGTTCAGGTCACTTTATGTTTTGTTCAATCATTTAGTTTTGATTCGTTTTGCGTTTTGTTCGTTTTGTATTTTCGTTTTTCTGTGTTCAGCGACGCAACGTACTAATATGTTGGTTCAGTTACCAAAAATATTAAGTTCAGTACAAAGTAGTTCAGTATGTTCGTAAAGATGTACGCGAGTTCAAGTGTTGTTGTGCCGCCACATCCGCTCGTAACCATGTTTCCAAATCTGGGTTACGAGTTGGACAATACCTTGCCTGGGTATGACAGGTATTTGCCATTTCCGTTGGGTGCAGCACCATGCCGATTTTTGTGTCCATCGCCAGCTCCGAAGTGGTGGAGTTCGGCTGGGCAACAACAGCAGCAACCAAGACCGATGACGGTCACGGGGAATTCGATTAGCGGTGGAGCAGCGGTGGATGGTATTACAGCGTACCTAGTACCATCCCACAGTTACGGGTTTAACCTCCACAACCGAATTCCATCTCAGCCGGAGGTAGCACAAATCAGCGCGGCTGATTTTGAGTCATTGCTACGTGCTGAGCGCGAGGCTGCTGTTGTTTTTGGGAAAATGGAGACAGCCGAAATTAAGGTAAACGACATGGCAGTGAAGGAACCAGAAGGGAATACCCAGGGAGGTAGAAGAGAAGAACAACCGGAACCGTGCATTGATACCAGCAACACTGAAGAGGTAGAGAAGATCGATCTACCGAAAGAAGAGCTGTTCACAGCCAGTGAACAGGGTTCACACTCCGTGAACCATATGCGTAGCTCTAGCAGCTACCCCAGCATGGTTTCAGTCGGTGGAAACCGACAGCAGCAGTCCATTTCCACCGGTATACGCCAGGTGAGAGGTCGTCTTCTGTTGCGCCCTAACAAGGAGTGGTCGTCAAGTCCACATCGAAAAATCAGCTGGTGTTACCGTCGTCAGCTGATTGTCGTCAAGTGTCTTCGACCCTTGTTCTGCGAGGAGCCGCCACCCCCTCATCGCCCCTTGCCACCCAGTGCTGTGATAGTGACAGTGGTAGTGTCGTGTAGTGGTCATTATGTCCTCCAGCTGTGTGTCCCTACACCCCGTGGTCACGTACCAAAGACTAGAGACGTACCCCAAGCTACACGCTTTTGGACAAATACATTTTTATTTTTGTTAGGAATTAAGATTTATTCTAATTCTATTCTATTTGGTTTTTGTTTAAGTATAGATTTGAGTTATCATGGTCAGTTCAGTTGGTTTTTCCAATTAATAACAGATTTGTGTTATTTTGTCTTTTATTAGTTTATTAGTTGTTTTATTGTTTTTATAGTGGTATATTTTGATTTATTGTTAGTATTTGTATTGGTTATATTAGTAGGTAATTATTGTATCAAGTTGACCGTGTCATTTGTTAAGAGGAGGGTAGTGTAACAAGCGCGTTTTTCCAAATTGTTTATTCAGCATTTTATAGTTCAATAACCGCGCTTGTACGAATATTGCAAATATCAATTGGAATTAGTGCACAAGTAGGTTTCTATTGCGTGTGCAAAGAAATTCCTTTGATATTTGCAGACACAGATAATGATGACACGATCAACTTGATGACATACTTTTAGCTGTTTAAAAGGACAGTTTTTGACAGTCCGAAGGAGAGAGTACAAGAGAGTACTGGAGAGTACTGTGGAGTAAAGTCGAAAGAGCTACACCGCTACAAGATGTAGCTATGAAGTAAGATCGTTCAATATTTTGGTAAATGTAACTAAGTAACAATTATACGTTTGCGTCAATTTTAATGTTTGTATTTGTTTGTAAATTTTGCTCAGTTTAAATATAGTAATATTTCATTAAAGCAACCTTGGTCATCACCAGTAAAATGTGTATCAGTATTTACACATTAACAGTTTGGCCACGCACTGTTACACTTGCAAAAACATAGAAAAACGCTGTTTTCAACTAGTCAAACTGATAAATTCATGTTTCTTTCGTGCGAAACAGCGATTTATGAGAAATGACGATAAAATTGTTGTTTTAAACTTGCAAAAACATAAAAAAAACGCTGTTTTCAACTATTCAAACTGATAAATTCATGTTTCTTACGTTCGAAACGGTGGATTTTTGTGAAATCACGATAAAATTGCTGTTTTAAACTTGCAAAAACATAGAAAAACGCTGTTTTGAACTATTCAAACTGACAAATTCATGATTCTTTCGTGCGAAACGGCGATTTATGAGAAATGACGATAAAATTGCTGTTTTAAACTTGCAAAAACATAGAAAAACGCTGTTTTGAACTATTCAAACTGACAAATTCATGTTTCTTTCGTGCGAAACGGCGATTTATGAGATGACGATAAAATTGTTGTTTTAAACTTCAAAAATATAGAAAAACGCTGTTTTCAACTATTCAAACTGATAATTTCATGTTTCTTTCGTGCGAAACGGCGATTTATGAGAAATGGCGTTAAAATTGCTGTTTTAAACTTGCAAAAACATAGAAAAACGCTGTTTTTAACTATTCAAACTGACAAATTCATGTTTCTTTCGTGCGAAACGGCGATTTATGAGAAATGACGATAAAATTGCTGTTCTAAACTTGCAAAAACATAGAAAAACGCTGTTTTGAACTATTCAAACTGACAAATTCATGTTTCTTTCGTGCGAAACGGCGATTTATGAGAAATGACGATAAAATTGCTGTTTTAAACTTGCAAAAACATAGAAAAACGCTGTTTTGAACTATTCAAACTGACAAATTCATGTTTCTTTCGTGCGAAACGGCGATTTATGAGAAATGACGATAAAATTGCTGTTCTAAACTTGCAAAAACATAGAAAAACGCTGTTTTGAACTATTCAAACTGACAAATTCATGTTTCTTTCGTGCGAAACGGCGATTTATGAGAAATGGCGTTAAAATTGCTGTTTTAAACTTGCAAAAACATAGAAAAACGCTGTTTTGAACTATTCAAACTGACAAATTCATGTTTCTTTCGTGCGAAACGGCGATTTATGAGAAATGACGATAAAATTGCTGTTTTAAACTTCAAAAACATAGAAAAACGCTGTTTTCAACTATTCAAACTGATAAATTCATGTATTTGTCGTGCGAAACGGCGATTTATGAGAAATGACGATAAAATTGCTGTTTTAAACTTGCAAAAACATAGAAAAACGCTGTTTTGAACTATTCAAACTGACAAATTCATGTTTTTTTCGTGTGAAACGGCGATTTATGAGAAATGACGATAAAATTGCTGTTTTAAACTTGCAAAAACATAGAAAAACGCTGTTTTGAACTATTCAAACTGACAAATTCATGTTTCTTTCGTATGAAACGGCGATTTATGAGAAATGACGATAAAATTGCTGTTTTAAGCTTGCAAAAACATAGAAAAACGCTGTTTTGAACTATTCAAACTGACAAATTCATGTTTCTTTCGTGCGAAACGGCGATTTATGAGAAATGACGATAAAATTGCTGTTTTAAACTTGCAAAAACATAGAAAAATGCTGTTTTCAACTATTCAAATTGATAAATTCATGTTTCTTAAGTTCGAAACGATGGATTTTTGTGAAATCACGATAAAATTGCTGTTTTAAACTTGCAAAAACCTTGAAAAACGCTGTTTTCAACTATTCAAACTGACAAATTCATGTTTCTTCCGTGCGAAACGGCGATTTATGAGAAATGACGATAAAATTGTTGTTTTAAACTTGCAAATACATAGAAAAACGTTGTTTTGAACTATTCAAACTGACAAATTCATGTTTCTTTCGTGTGAAACGGCGATTTATGAGAAATGACGATAAAATTGCTGTTTTAAACTTGCAAAAACATTGAAAAACGCTGTTTTCAACTATTCAAACTGACAAATTCATGTTTCTTCCGTGCGAAACGGCGATTTATGAGAAATGACGATAATATTGCTTTTTAAAACTTGCAAAAACATAGAAAAACGCTGTTTTGAACTATTCAAACTGACAAATTCATGTTTCTTCCGTGCGAAACGGCGATTTATGAGAAATGACGATAAAATTGCTGTTTTAAACTTGCAAAAACATAGAAAAACGCTGTTATGAACTATTCAAACTGACAAATTCATGTTTCTTTCGTGCGAAACGGCGATTTATGAGAAATGACGATAAAATTGCTGTTTTAAACTTGCAAAAACATAGAAAAACGCTGTTTTGAACTATTCAAACTGACAAATTCATGTTTTTTTCGTGCGAAACGGCGATTTATGAGAAATGACGATAAAATTGCTGTATTAAACTTGCAAAAACATAGAAAAACGCTGTTTTGAACTATTCAAACTGACAAATTCATGTTTCTTTCGTGCGAAACGGCGATTTATGAGAAATGACGATAAAATTGCTGTTTTAAACTTAAAAAACATAGAAAAACGCTGTTTTCAACTATTCAAATTGATAAATTCATGTTTCTTTTGTGCGAAACGGCGATTTATGAGAAATGACGATAAAATTGCTGTTTTAAACTTGCAAAAACATAGAAAAACGCTGTTTTCAACTATTCAAACTGATAAATTCATGTTTCTTACGTTCGAAACGGTGGATTTTTGTGAAATCACGATAAAATTGCTGTTTTAAACTTGCAGAAACATTGCAAAACGCTGTTTTCAACTATTCAAACTGACAAATTCATGTTTCTTCCGTGCGAAACGGCGATTTATGAGAAATGACGATAAAATTGCTGTTTTAAACTTGCAAAATATAGAAAAACGCTGTTTTGAACTATTCAAACTGACAAATTCATGTTTCTTTCGTGTGAAACGGCGATTTATGAGAAATGACGATAAAATTGCTGTTTTAAACTTGCAAAAACATAGAAAAATGCTGTTTTCAACTATTCAAATTGATAAATTCATGTTTCTTACATTCGAAACGATGGATTTTTGTGAAATCACGATAAAATTGCTGTTTTAAACTTGCAAAAACCTTGAAAAACGCTGTTTTCAACTATTCAAACTGACAAATTCATGTTTCTTCCGTGCGAAACGGCGATTTATGAGAAATGACGATAAAATTGTTGTTTTAAACTTGCAAATACATAGAAAAACGTTGTTTTGAACTATTCAAACTGACAAATTCATGTTTCTTTCGTGTGAAACGGCGATTTATGAGAAATGACGATAAAATTTCTGTTTTAAACTTGCAAAAACATTGAAAAACGCTGTTTAACAACTATTCAAACTGACAAATTCATGTTTCTTCCGTGCGAAACGGCGATTTATGAGAAATGACGATAATATTGCTTTTTAAAACTTGCAAAAACATAGAAAAACGCTGTTTTGAACTATTCAAACTGACAAATTCATGTTTCTTCCGTGCGAAACGGCGATTTATGAGAAATGACGATAAAATTGCTGTTTTAAACTTGCAAAAACATAGAAAAACGCTGTTTTCAACTATTCAAACTGATAAATTCATGTTTCTTTCGTGCGAAACGGCGATTAATGAGACATGACGAAAAAAAATTGCTGTTTTAAACTTGCAAAAACATAGAAAAACGCTGTTTTGAACTATTCAAACTGACAAATTCATGTTTTTTTTTTCGTGTGAAACGGCGATTTATGAGAAATGACGATAAAATTGCTGTTTTAAACTTGCAAAAACATAGAAAAACGCTGTTTTGAACTATTCAAACTGACAAATTCATGTTTTTTTCGTGCGAAACGGCGATTTATGAGAAATGACGATAAAATTGCTGTTTTAAACTTGCAAAAACATAGAAAAACGCTGTTTTGAACTATTCAAACTGACAAATTCATGTTTCTTTCGTGCGAAACGGCGATTTATGAGAAATGACGATAAAATTGCTGTTTTAAACTTGCAAAAACATAGAAAAACGCTGTTATGAACTATTCAAACTGACAAATTCATGTTTCTTTCGTGCGAAACGGCGATTTATGAGAAATGACGATAAAATTGCTGTTTTAAACTTGCAAAAACATAGAAAAACGCTGTTTTGAACTATTCAAACTGACAAATTCATGTTTTTTTCGTGCGAAACGGCGATTTATGAGAAATGACGATAAAATTGCTGTTTTAAACTTGCAAAAACATAGAAAAACGCTGTTTTGAACTATTCAAACTGACAAATTCATGTTTCTTTCGTGCGAAACGGCGATTTATGAGAAATGACGATAAAATTGCTGTTTTAAACTTAAAAAACATAGAAAAACGCTGTTTTCAACTATTCAAATTGATAAATTCATGTTTCTTTCGTGCGAAACGGCGATTTATGAGAAATGACGATAAAATTGCTGTTTTAAACTTGCAAAAACATAGAAAAACGCTGTTTTCAACTATTCAAACTGATAAATTCATGTTTCTTACGTTCGAAACGGTGGATTTTTGTGAAATCACGATAAAATTGCTGTTTTAAACTTGCAAAAACATTGAAAAACGCTGTTTTCAACTATTCAAACTGACAAATTCATGTTTTTTTCGTGTGAAACGGCGATTTATGAGAAATGACGATAAAATTGCTGTTTTAAACTTGCAAAAACATAGAAAAACGCTGTTTTGTACTTTTCAAACTGACAAATTCATGTTTCTTTCGTGCGAAACGGCGATTTATGAGATATGACGATAAAATTGCTGTTTTAAACTTGCAAAAACATAAAAAAACGCTGTTTTTAACTATTCAAACTGATAAATTCATGTTTCTTATGTTCGAAACGGTGGATTTTTGTGAACTCACAATAAAATTGCTGTTTTAAACTTGCAAAAACATAGAAAAACGCTGTTTTGAACTATTCAAACTGACAAATTCATGATTCTTTCGTGCGAAACGGCGATTTATGAGAAATGACGATAAAATTTCTGTTTTAAACTTGCAAAAACATAGAAAAACGCTGTTTTGAACTATTCAAACTGACAAATTCATGTTTTTTTCGTGTGAAACGGCGATTTATGAGAAATGACGATAAAATTGCTGTTTTAAACTTGCAAAAACATAGAAAAACGCTGTTTTGAACTTTTCAAACTGACAAATTCATGTTTTTTTGGTGCGAAACGGCGATTTATGAGAAATGACGATAAAATTGCTGTTTTAAACTTGCAAAAACATAAAAAAAACGCTGTTTTCAACTATTCAAACTGATAAATTCATGTTTCTTACGTTCGAAATGGTGGATTTTTGTGAAATCACAATAAAATTGCTGTTTCAAACTTGCAAAAACATAGAAAAACGCTGTTTTGAACTATTCAAACTGACAAATTCATGATTCTTTCGTGCGAAACGGCGATTTATGAGAAATGACGATAAAATTGCTGTTTTAAACTTGCAAAAACATAGAAAAACGCTGTTTTCAACTATTCAAACTGATAAATTCATGTTTCTTACGTTCGAAACGGTGGATTTTTGTGAAATCACGACAAAATTGCTGTTTTAAACTTGCAAAAACATTGAAAACGCTGTTTTCAACTATTCAAACTGACAAATTCATGTTTCTTCCGTGCGAAACGGCGATTTATGAGAAATGACGATAAAATTGCTGTTTTAAACTTGCAAAAACATAGAAAAACGCTGTTTTCAACTATTCAAACTGATAAATTCATGTTTCTTACGTTCGAAAAGGTGGATATTTGTGAAATCACAAAAAAATTGCTGTTTTAAACTTGCAAAAACATAGAAAAACGCTGTTCTGAACTATTCAAACTGACAAATTCATGATTCTTTCGTGCGAAACGGCGATTTATGAGAAATGACGAAAAAATTGCTGTTTTAAACTTGCAAAAACATAGAAAAACGCTGTTATGAACTATTCAAACTGACAAATTCATGTTTCTTTCGTGCGAAACGGCGATTTATGAGAAATGACGATAAAATTGCTGTTTTAAACTTGCAAAAACATAGAAAAACGCTGTTTTGAACTATTCAAACTGACAAATTCATGTTTTTTTCGTGCGAAACGGCGATTTATGAGAAATGACGATAAAATTGCTGTATTAAACTTGCAAAAACATAGAAAAACGCTGTTTTGAACTATTCAAACTGACAAATTCATGTTTCTTTCGTGCGAAACGGCGATTTATGAGAAATGACGATAA
Organism: Poecilus cupreus; assembly: GCA_963942605.1. NCBI lineage: Eukaryota > Metazoa > Arthropoda > Insecta > Coleoptera > Carabidae > Poecilus > Poecilus cupreus. The sequence continues at coordinate 210,144 of CAWWDY010001275.1, forward strand.
AATTGCTGTTTTAAACTTAAAAAACATAGAAAAACGCTGTTTTCAACTATTCAAATTGATAAATTCATGTTTCTTTCGTGCGAAACGGCGATTTATGAGAAATGACGATAAAATTGCTGTTTTAAACTTGCAAAAACATAGAAAAACGCTGTTTTCAACTATTCAAACTGATAAATTCATGTTTCTTACGTTCGAAACGGTGGATTTTTGTGAAATCACGATAAAATTGCTGTTTTAAACTTGCAGAAACATTGAAAAACGCTGTTTTCAACTATTCAAACTGACAAATTCATGTTTCTTCCGTGCGAAACGGCGATTTATGAGAAATGACGATAAAATTGCTGTTTTAAACTTGCAAAATATAGAAAAACGCTGTTTTGAACTATTCAAACTGACAAATTCATGTTTCTTTCGTGTGAAACGGCGATTTATGAGAAATGACGATAAAATTGCTGTTTTAAACTTGCAAAAACATAGAAAAATGCTGTTTTCAACTATTCAAATTGATAAATTCATGTTTCTTACGTTCGAAACGATGGATTTTTGTGAAATCACGATAAAATTGCTGTTTTAAACTTGCAAAAACCTTGTAAAACGCTGTTTTCAACTATTCAAACTGACAAATTCATGTTTCTTCCGTGCGAAACGGCGATTTATGAGAAATGACGATAAAATTGTTGTTTTAAACTTGCAAATACATAGAAAAACGTTGTTTTGAACTATTCAAACTGACAAATTCATGTTTCTTTCGTATGAAACGGCGATTTATGAGAAATGACGATAAAATTTCTGTTTTAAACTTGCAAAAACATTGAAAAACGCTGTTTTCAACTATTCAAACTGACAAAGTCATGTTTCTTCCGTGCGAAACGGCGATTTATGAGAAATGACGATAATATTGCTTTTTAAAACTTGCAAAAACATAGAAAAACGCTGTTTTGAACTATTCAAACTGACAAATTCATGTTTCTTCCGTGCGAAACGGCGATTTATGAGAAATGACGATAAAATTGCTGTTTTAAACTTGCAAAAACATAGAAAAACGCTGTTTTCAACTATTCAAACTGATAAATTCATGTTTCTTTCGTGCGAAACGGCGATTAATGAGACATGACGAAAAAAAATTGCTGTTTTAAACTTGCAAAAACATAGAAAAACGCTGTTTTGAACTATTCAAACTGACAAATTCATGTTTTTTTTTTCGTGTGAAACGGCGATTTATGAGAAATGACGATAAAATTGCTGTTTTAAACTTGCAAAAACATAGAAAAACGCTGTTTTGAACTATTCAAACTGACAAATTCATGTTTTTTTCGTGCGAAAAGGCGATTTATGAGAAATGACGATAAAATTGCTGTTTTAAACTTGCAAAAACATAGAAAAACGCTGTTTTGAACTATTCAAACTGACAAATTCATGTTTCTTTCGTGCGAAACGGCGATTTATGAGAAATGACGATAAAATTGCTGTTTTAAACTTGCAAAAACATAGAAAAACGCTGTTATGAACTATTCAAACTGACAAATTAATGTTTCTTTCGTGCGAAACGGCGATTTATGAGAAATGACGATAAAATTGCTGTTTTAAACTTGCAAAAACATAGAAAAACGCTGTTTTGAACTATTCAAACTGACAAATTCATGTTTTTTTCGTGCGAAACGGCGATTTATGAGAAATGACGATAAAATTGCTGTTTTAAACTTGCAAAAACATAGAAAAACGCTGTTTTGAACTATTCAAACTGACAAATTCATGTTTCTTTCGTGCGAAACGGCGATTTATGAGAAATGACGATAAAATTGCTGTTTTAAACTTAAAAAACATAGAAAAACGCTGTTTTCAACTATTCAAATTGATAAATTCATGTTTCTTTCGTGCGAAACGGCGATTTATGAGAAATGACGATAAAATTGCTGTTTTAAACTTGCAAAAACATAGAAAAACGCTGTTTTCAACTATTCAAACTGATAAATTCATGTTTCTTACGTTCGAAACGGTGGATTTTTGTGAAATCACGATAAAATTGCTGTTTTAAACTTGCAAAAACATTGAAAAACGCTGTTTTCAACTATTCAAACTGACAAATTCATGTTTTTTTCGTGTGAAACGGCGATTTATGAGAAATGACGATAAAATTGCTGTTTTAAACTTGCAAAAACATAGAAAAACGCTGTTTTGTACTTTTCAAACTGACAAATTCATGTTTCTTTCGTGCGAAACGGCGATTTATGAGATATGACGATAAAATTGCTGTTTTAAACTTGCAAAAACATAAAAAAAACGCTGTTTTTAACTATTCAAACTGATAAATTCATGTTTCTTATGTTCGAAACGGTGGATTTTTGTGAAATCACAATAAAATTGCTGTTTTAAACTTGCAAAAACATAGAAAAACGCTGTTTTGAACTATTCAAACTGACAAATTCATGATTCTTTCGTGCGAAACGGCGATTTATGAGAAATGACGATAAAATTTCTGTTTTAAACTTGCAAAAACATAGAAAAACGCTGTTTTGAACTATTCAAACTGACAAATTCATGTTTTTTTCGTGTGAAACGGCGATTTATGAGAAATGACGATAAAATTGCTGTTTTAAACTTGCAAAAACATAGAAAAACGCTGTTTTGAACTTTTCAAACTGACAAATTCATGTTTTTTTGGTGCGAAACGGCGATTTATGAGAAATGACGATAAAATTGTTGTTTTAAACTTGCAAAAACATAAAAAAACGCTGTTTTCAACTATTCAAACTGATAAATTCATGTTTCTTACGTTCGAAATGGTGGATTTTTGTGAAATCACAATAAAATTGCTGTTTCAAACTTGCAAAAACATAGAAAAACGCTGTTTTGAACTATTCAAACTGACAAATTCATGATTCTTTCGTGCGAAACGGCGATTTATGAGAAATGACGATAAAATTGCTGTTTTAAACTTGCAAAAACATAGAAAAACGCTGTTTTCAACTATTCAAACTGATAAATTCATGTTTCTTACGTTCGAAACGGTGGATTTTTGTGAAATCACGACAAAATTGCTGTTTTAAACTTGCAAAAACATTGAAAACGCTGTTTTCAACTATTCAAACTGACAAATTCATGTTTCTTCCGTGCGAAACGGCGATTTATGAGAAATGACGATAAAATTGCTGTTTTAAACTTGCAAAAACATAGAAAAACGCTGTTTTCAACTATTCAAACTGATAAATTCATGTTTCTTACGTTCGAAAAGGTGGATATTTGTGAAATCACAAAAAAATTGCTGTTTTAAACTTGCAAAAACATAGAAAAACGCTGTTCTGAACTATTCAAACTGACAAATTCATGATTCTTTCGTGCGAAACGGCGATTTATGAGAAATGACGAAAAAATTGCTGTTTTAAACTTGCAAAAACATAGAAAAACGCTGTTTTCAACTATTCAAACTGACAAATTCATGCTTCTTCCATGCGAAACGGCGATTTATGAGAAATGACGGTAAAATTGCTGTTTTAAACTTGCAAAAACATAGAAAAACGCTGTTTTGAACTATTCAAACTGACAAATTCATGTTTCTTTCGTGCGAAACGGCGATTTATGAGAAATGACGATAAAATTGCTGTTTTAAACTAGCAAAAACATAGAAAAACGCTGTTTTGAACTATTCAAACTGATAAATTCATGTTTCTTTCGTGCGAAACGGCGATTTATGAGAAATGACGATAAAATTGCTGTTTTAAACTTGCAAAAACATAGAAAAACGTTATTTTTAACAACTCAATCTGATAAATTCATGTTTCTTTCTTGCGAAACGGCGATTTATGAGAAATGACGATAAAATTGCTGTTTTAAACTTGCAAAAACATAGAAAAACGCCGTTCTGAACTATTCAAACTGACAAATTCATGTTTCTTTCGTGCGAAACGGCGATTTATGAGAAATGACGATAAAATTGCTGTTTTAAACTTGCAAAAACATAGAAAAACGCTGTTTTGAACTATTCAAACTGACAAATTCATGTTTCTTTCGTGCGAAACGGCGATTTATGAGAAATGACGATAAAATTGCTGTTTTAAACTTCAAAAACATAGAAAAACGCTGTTTTCAACTATTCAAACTGATAAATTCATGTTTCTTTCGTGCGAAACGGCGATTTATGAGAAATGGCGTTAAAATTGCTGTTTTAAACTTGCAAAAACATAGAAAAACGCTGTTTTTAACTATTCAAACTGACAAATTCATGTTTCTATCGTGCGAAACGGCGATTTATGAGAAATGACGATAAAATTGCTGTTCTAAACTTGCAAAAACATAGAAAAACGCTGTTTTGAACTATTCAAACTGACAAATTCATGTTTCTTTCGTGCGAAACGGCGATTTATGAGAAATGACGATAAAATTGCTGTTTTAAACTTGCAAAAACATAGAAAAACGCTGTTTTGAACTATTCAAACTGACAAATTCATGTTTCTTTCGTGCGAAACGGCGATTTATGAGAAATGACGATAAAATTGCTGTTCTAAACTTGCAAAAACATAGAAAAACGCTGTTTTGAACTATTCAAACTGACAAATTCATGTTTCTTTCGTGCGAAACGGCGATTTATGAGAAATGGCGTTAAAATTGCTGTTTTAAACTTGCAAAAACATAGAAAAACGCTGTTTTGAACTATTCAAACTGACAAATTCATGTTTCTTTCGTGCGAAACGGCGATTTATGAGAAATGACGATAAAATTGCTGTTTTAAACTTCAAAAACATAGAGAAACGCTGTTTTCAACTATTCAAACTGATAAATTCATGTTTCTTTCCTGCGAAACGGCGATTTATGAGAAATGGCGTTAAAATTGCTGTTTTAAACTTGCAAAAACATAGAAAAACGCTGTTTTGAACTATTCAAACTGACAAATTCATGTTTCTTTCGTGCGAAACGGCGATTTATGAGAAATGACGATAAAATTGCTGTTTTAAACTTCAAAAACATAGAGAAACGCTGTTTTCAACTATTCAAACTGACAAATTCATGTTTCTTTCGTGCGAAACGGCGATTTATGAGAAATGACGATAAAATTGCTGTTTTAAACTTGCAAAAACATAGAAAAACGCTGTTTTGAACTATTCAAACTGACAAATTCATGTTTCTTTCGTGCGAAACGGCGATTTATGAGAAATGACGATAAAATTGCTGTTTTAAACTTGCAAAAACATTGAAAATCGCTGTTTTCAACTATTCAAACAGATAAATTCATGTTTCTCACGTTCGAAACGGTGGATTTTTGTGAAATCACGATAAAATTGCTGTTTTGAACTTGCAAAAACATTGAAAAACGCTGTTTTCAACTATTCAAACTGACAAATTCATGTTTCTTCCGTGCGAAACGGCGATTTATGAGAAATGACGATAAAATTGCTGTTTTAAACTTGCAAAAACATAGAAAAACGCTGTTTTGAACTATTCAAACTGACAAATTCATGTTTCTTTCGTGTGAAACGGCGATTTATGAGAAATGACGATAAAATTGCTGTTTTAAAATTGCAAAAACATAGAAAAACGCTGTTTTGAACTATTCAAACTGACAAATTCATGTTTCTTTCGTGCGAAACGGCGATTTATGAGAAATGACGATAAAATTGCTGTTTTAAACTTCAAAAACATAGAAAAACGCTGTTTTCAACTATTCAAACTGATAAATTCATGTATTTGTCGTGCGAAACGGCGATTTATGAGAAATGACGATAAAATTGCTGTTTTAAACTTGCAAAAACATAGAAAAACGCTGTTTTGAACTATTCAAACTGACAAATTCATGTTTTTTTCGTGTGAAACGGCGATTTATGAGAAATGACGATAAAATTGCTGTTTTATACTTGCAAAAACATAGAAAAACGCTGTTTTGAACTATTCAAACTGACAAATTCATGTTTCTTTCGTATGAAACGGCGATTTATGAGAAATGACGATAAAATTGCTGTTTTAAGCTTGCAAAAACATAGAAAAACGCTGTTTTGAACTATTCAAACTGACAAATTCATGTTTCTTTCGTGCGAAACGGCGATTTATGAGAAATGACGATAAAATTGCTGTTTTAAACTTGCAAAAACATAGAAAAATGCTGTTTTCAACTATTCAAATTGATAAATTCATGTTTCTTACGTTCGAAACGATGGATTTTTGTGAAATCACGATAAAATTGCTGTTTAAACTTGCAAAAACCTTGAAAAACGCTGTTTTCAACTATTCAAACTGACAAATTCATGTTTCTTCCGTGCGAAACGGCGATTTATGAGAAATGACGATAAAATTGTTGTTTTAAACTTGCAAATACATAGAAAAACGTTGTTTTGAACTATTCAAACTGACAAATTCATGTTTCTTTCGTGTGAAACGGCGATTTATGAGAAATGACGATAAAATTGCTGTTTTAAACTTGCAAAAACATTGAAAAACGCTGTTTTCAACTATTCAAACTGACAAATTCATGTTTCTTCCATGCGAAACGGCGATTTATGAGAAATGACGATAATATTGCTTTTTAAAACTTGCAAAAACATAGAAAAACGCTGTTTTGAACTATTCAAACTGACAAATTCATGTTTCTTCCGTGCGAAACGGCGATTTATGAGAAATGACGATAAAATTGCTGTTTTAAACTTGCAAAAACATAGAAAAAACGCTGTTATGAACTATTCAAACTGACAAATTCATGTTTCTTTCGTGCGAAACGGCGATTTATGAGAAATGACGATAAAATTGCTGTTTTAAACTTGCAAAAACATAGAAAAAAGCTGTTTTGAACTATTCAAACTGACAAATTCATGTTTTTTTCGTGCGAAACGGCGATTTATGAGAAATGACGATAAAATTGCTGTTTTAAACTTGCAAAAACATAGAAAAAACGCTGTTTTGAACTATTCAAACTGACAAATTCATGTTTCTTTCGTGCGAAACGGCGATTTATGAGAAATGACGATAAAATTGCTGTTTTAAACTTAAAAAACATAGAAAAACGCTGTTTTCAACTATTTAAATTGATAAATTCATGTTTCTTACGTTCGAAACGGTGGATTTTTGTGAAATCACGATAAAATTGCTGTTTTAAACTTGCAAAAACATTGAAAAAACGCTGTTTTCAACTATTCAAACTGACAAATTCATGTTTCTTCCGTGCGAAACGGCGATTTATGAGAAATGACGATAAAATTGCTGTTTTAAACTTGCAAAATATAGAAAAACGCTGTTTTGAACTATTCAAACTGACAAATTCATGTTTCTTTCGTGTGAAACGGCGATTTATGAGAAATGACGATAAAATTGCTGTTTTAAAACTTGCAAAAACATAGAAAAATGCTGTTTTCAACTATTCAAATTGATAAATTCATGTTTCTTACGTTCGAAACGATGGATTTTTGTGAAATCACGATAAAATTGCTGTTTTAAACTTGCAAAAACCTTGAAAAACGCTGTTTTCAACTATTCAAACTGACAAATTCATGTTTCTTCCGTGCGAAACGGCGATTTATGAGAAATGACGATAAAATTGTTGTTTTAAACTTGCAAATACATAGAAAAACGTTGTTTTGAACTATTCAAACTGACAAATTCATGTTTCTTTCGTGTGAAACGGCGCTTTATGAGAAATGACGATAAAATTGCTGTTTTAAACTTGCAAAAACATTGAAAAACGCTGTTTTCAACTATTCAAACTGACAAATTCATGTTTCTTCCGTGCGAAACGGCGATTTATGAGAAATGACGATAATATTGCTTTTTAAAACTTGCAAAAACATAGAAAAACGCTGTTTTGAACTATTCAAACTGACAAATTCATGTTTCTTCCGTGCGAAACGGCGATTTATGAGAAATGACGATAAAATTGCTGTTTTAAACTTGCAAAAACATAGAAAAACGCTGTTTTGAACTATTCAAACTGACAAATTCATGTTTTTTTTTCGTGTGAAACGGCGATTTATGAGAAATGACGATAAAATTGCTGTTTTAAACTTGCAAAAACATAGAAAAACGCTGTTTTGAACTATTCAAACTGACAAATTCATGTTTTTTTCGTGCGAAACGGCGATTTATGAGAAATGACGATAAAATTGCTGTTTTAAACTTGCAAAAACATAGAAAAACGCTGTTTTGAACTATTCAAACTGACAAATTCATGTTTCTTTCGTGCGAAACGGCGATTTATGAGAAATGACGATAAAATTGCTGTTTTAAACTTGCAAAAACATAGAAAAACGCTGTTATGAACTATTCAAACTGACAAATTCATGTTTCTTTCGTGCGAAACGGCGATTTATGAGAAATGACGATAAAATTGCTGTTTTAAACTTGCAAAAACATAGAAAAACGCTGTTTTGAACTATTCAAACTGACAAATTCATGTTTTTTTCGTGCGAAACGGCGATTTATGAGAAATGACGATAAAATTGCTGTTTTAAACTTGCAAAAACATAGAAAAAACGCTGTTTTGAACTATTCAAACTGACAAATTCATGTTTCTTTCGTGCGAAACGGCGATTTATGAGAAATGACGATAAAATTGCTGTTTTAAACTTAAAAAACATAGAAAAACGCTGTTTTCAACTATTTCAAAAATAAATTCATGTTTCTTTCGTGCGAAACGGCGATTTATGAGAAATGACGATAAAATTGCTGTTTTAAACTTGCAAAAAACATAGAAAAACGCTGTTTTCAACTATTCAAACTGATAAATTCATGTTTCTTACGTTCGAAAACGGTGGATTTTTGTGAAATCACGATAAAATTGCTGTTTTAAACTTGCAAAAACATTGAAAAACGCTGTTTTCAACTATTCAAACTGACAAATTCATGTTTCTTCCGTGCGAAACGGCGATTTATGAGAAATGACGATAAAATTGCTGTTTTAAACTTGCAAAATATAGAAAAACGCTGTTTTGAACTATTCAAACTGACAAATTCATGTTTCTTTCGTGCGAAACGGCGATTTATGAGAAATGACGATAAAATTGCTGTTTTAAACTTAAAAAACATAGAAAAACGCTGTTTTCAACTATTCAAATTGATAAATTCATGTTTCTTTCGTGCGAAACGGCGATTTATGAGAAATGACGATAAAATTGCTGTTTTAAACTTGCAAAAACATAGAAAAACGCTGTTTTCAACTATTCAAACTGATAAATTCATGTTTCTTACGTTCGAAACGGTGGATTTTTGTGAAATCACGATAAAATTGCTGTTTTAAACTTGCAAAAACATAGAAAAATGCTGTTTTCAACTATTCAAATTGATAAATTCATGTTTCTTACGTTCGAAACGATGGATTTTTGTGAAATCACGATAAAATTGCTGTTTTAAACTTGCAAAAACCTTGAAAAACGCTGTTTTCAACTATTCAAACTGACAAATTCATGTTTCTTCCGTGCGAAACGGCGATTTATGAGAAATGACGATAAAATTGTTGTTTTAAACTTGCAAATACATAGAAAAACGTTGTTTTGAACTATTCAAACTGACAAATTCATGTTTCTTTCGTGTGAAACGGCGATTTATGAGAAATGACGATAAAATTGCTGTTTTAAACTTGCAAAAACGTTGAAAAACGCTGTTTTCAACTATTCAAACTGACAAATTCATGTTTCTTCCGTGCGAAACGGCGATTTATGAGAAATGACGATAATATTGCTTTTTAAAACTTGCAAAAACATAGAAAAACGCTGTTTTGAACTATTCAAACTGACAAATTCATGTTTCTTCCGTGCTAAACGGCGATTTATGAGAAATGACGATAAAATTGCTGTTTTAAACTTGCAAAAACATAGAAAAACGCTGTTTTCAACTATTCAAACTGATAAATTCATGTTTCTTTCGTGCGAAACGGCGTTTAATGGGACATGACGAAAAAAAATTGCTGTTTTAAAATTGCAAAAACATAGAAAAACGCTGTTTTGAACTATTCAAACTGACAAATTCATGTTTTTTTTTCGTGTGAAACGGCGATTTATGAGAAATGACGATAAAATTGCTGTTTTAAACTTGCAAAAACATAGAAAAACGCTGTTTTGAACTATTCAAACTGACAAATTCATGTTTTTTTCGTGCGAAACGGCGATTTATGAGAAATGACGATAAAATTGCTGTTTTAAACTTGCAAAAACATAGAAAAACGCTGTTTTGAACTATTCAAACTGACAAATTCATGTTTCTTCCGTGCGAAACGGCGATTTATGAGAAATGACGATAAAATTGCTGTTTTAAACTTAAAAAACATAGAAAAACGCAGTTTTCAACTATTCAAATTGATAAATTCATGTTTCTTTCGTGCGAAACGGCGATTTATGAGAAATGACGATAAAATTGCTGTTTTAAACTTGCAAAAACATAGAAAAACGCTGTTTTCAACTATTCAAACTGATAAATTCATGTTTCTTACGTTCGAAACGGTGGATTTTTGTGAAATCACGATAAAATTGCTGTTTTAAACTTGCAAAAACATTCAAAAACGCTGTTTTCAACTATTCAAACTGACAAATTCATGTTTCTTCCGTGCGAAACGGCGATTTATGAGAAATGACGATAAAATTGCTGTTTTAAACTTGCAAAATATAGAAAAACGCTGTTTTGAACTATTCAAACTGACAAATTCATGTTTTTTTCGTGTGAAACGGCGATTTATGAGAAATGACGATAAAATTGCTGTTTTAAACTTGCAAAAACATAGAAAAACGCTGTTTTGAACTATTCAAACAGACAAGTTCATGTTTCTTTCGTGCGAAACGGCGATTTATGAGAAATGACGATAAAATTGCTGTTTTAAACTTCAAAAACATAGAAAAACGCTGTTTTCAACTATTCAAACTGATAAATTCATGTTTCTTTCGTGCGAAACGGCGATTTATGAGAAATGACGATGAAATTGCTGTTTTAAACTTGCAAAAACATAGAAAAACGCTGTTTTTAACTATTCAAACTGACAAATTCATGTTTCTTTCGTGCGAAACGGCGATTTATGAGAAATGACGATAAAATTACTGTTTTAAACTTGCAAAAACATAGAAAAACGCTGTTTTGAACTATTCAAACTGACAAATTCATGTTTCTTTCGTGCGAAACGGCGATTTATGAGAAATGACGATAAAATTGCTGTTTTAAACTTGCAAAAACATAGAAAAATGCTGTTTTCAACTATTCAAATTGATAAATTCATGTTTCTTACGTTCGAAACGATGGATTTTTGTGAAATCACGATAAAATTGCTGTTTTAAACTTGCAAAAACCTTGAAAAACGCTGTTTTCAACTATTCAAACTGACAAATTCATGTTTCTTTCGTGCGAAACGGCGATTTATGAGAAATGACGATAAAATTGTTGTTTTAAACTTGCAAATACATAGAAAAACGTTGTTTTGAACTATTCAAACTGACAAATTCATGTTTTTTTCGTGTGAAACGGCGATTTATGAGAAATGACGATAAAATTGCTGTTTTAAACTTGCAAAAACATTGAAAAACGCTGTTTTCAACTATTCAAACTGACAAATTCATGTTTCTTCCGTGCGAAACGGCGATTTATGAGAAATGACGATAATATTGCTTTTTAAAACTTGCAAAAACATAGAAAAACGCTGTTTTGAACTATTCAAACTGACAAATTCATGTTTCTTCCGTGCGAAACGGCGATTTATGAGAAATGACGATAAAATTGCTGTTTTAAACTTGCAAAAACATAGAAAAACGCTGTTTTCAACTATTCAAACTGATAAATTCATGTTTCTTTCGTGCGAAACGGCGATTAATGAGACATGACGAAAAAAAATTGCTGTTTTAAACTTGCAAAAACATAGAAAAACGCTGTTTTGAACTATTCAAACTGACAAATTCATGTTTTTTTTTCGTGTGAAACGGCGATTTATGAGAAATGACGATAAAATTGCTGTTTTAAACTTGCAAAAACATAGAAAAACGCTGTTTTGAACTATTCAAACTGACAAATTCATGTTTTTTTCGTGCGAAACGGCGATTTATGAGAAATGACGATAAAATTGCTGTTTTAAACTTGCAAAAACATAGAAAAACGCTGTTTTGAACTATTCAAACTGACAAATTCATGTTTCTTTCGTGCGAAACGGCGATTTATGAGAAATGACGATAAAATTGCTGTTTTAAACTTGCAAAAACATAGAAAAACGCTGTTATGAACTATTCAAACTGACAAATTCATGTTTCTTTCGTGCGAAACGGCGATTTATGAGAAATGACGATAAAATTGCTGTTTTAAACTTGCAAAAACATAGAAAAACGCTGTTTTGAACTATTCAAACTGACAAATTCATGTTTTTTCCGTGCGAAACGGCGATTTATGAGAAATGACGATAAAATTGCTGTTTTAAACTTGCAAAAACATAGAAAAACGCTGTTTTGAACTATTCAAACTGACAAATTCATGTTTCTTTCGTGCGAAACGGCGATTTATGAGAAATGACGATAAAATTGCTGTTTTAAACTTAAAAAACATAGAAAAACGCTGTTTTCAACTATTCAAATTGATAAATTCATGTTTCTTTCGTGCGAAACGGCGATTTATGAGAAATGACGATAAAATTGCTGTTTTAAACTTGCAAAAACATAGAAAAACGCTGTTTTCAACTATTCAAACTGATAAATTCATGTTTCTTACGTTCGAAACGGTGGATTTTTGTGAAATCACGATAAAATTGCTGTTTTAAACTTGCAAAAACATTGAAAAACGCTGTTTTCAACTATTCAAACTGACAAATTCATGTTTCTTCCGTGCGAAACGGCGATTTATGAGAAATGACGATAAAATTGCTGTTTTAAACTTGCAAAATATAGAAAAACGCTGTTTTGAACTATTCAAACTGACAAATTCATGTTTCTTTCGTGTGAAACGGCGATTTATGAGAAATGACGATAAAATTGCTGTTTTAAACTTGCAAAAACATAGAAAAATGCTGTTTTCAACTATTCAAATTGATAAATTCATGTTTCTTACGTTCGAAACGATGGATTTTTGTGAAATCACGATAAAATTGCTGTTTTAAACTTGCAAAAACCTTGAAAAACGCTGTTTTCAACTATTCAAACTGACAAATTCATGTTTCTTCCGTGCGAAACGGCGATTTATGAGAAATGACGATAAAATTGTTGTTTTAAACTTGCAAATACATAGAAAAACGTTGTTTTGAACTATTCAAACTGACAAATTCATGTTTCTTTCGTGTGAAACGGCGATTTATGAGAAATGACGATAAAATTGCTGTTTTAAACTTGCAAAAACGTTGAAAAACGCTGTTTTCAACTATTCAAACTGACAAATTCATGTTTCTTCCGTGTGAAACGGCGATTTATGAGAAATGACGATAATATTGCTTTTTAAAACTTGCAAAAACATAGAAAAACGCTGTTTTGAACTATTCAAACTGACAAATTCATGTTTCTTCCGTGCGAAACGGCGATTTATGAGACATGACGAAAAAAAATTGCTGTTTTAAACTTGCAAAAACATAGAAAAACGCTGTTTTGAACTATTCAAACTGACAAATTCATGTTTTTTTTTCGTGTGAAACGGCGATTTATGAGAAATGACGATAAAATTGCTGTTTTAAACTTGCAAAAACATAGAAAAACGCTGTTTTGAACTATTCAAACTGACAAATTCATGTTTTTTTCGTGCGAAACGGCGATTTATGAGAAATGACGATAAAATTGCTGTTTTAAACTTGCAAAAACATAGAAAAACGCTGTTTTGAACTATTCAAACTGACAAATTCATGTTTCTTTCGTGCGAAACGGCGATTTATGAGAAATGACGATAAAATTGCTGTTTTAAACTTAAAAAACATAGAAAAACGCAGTTTTCAACTATTCAAATTGATAAATTCATGTTTCTTTCGTGCGAAACGGCGATTTATGAGAAATGACGATAAAATTGCTGTTTTAAACTTGCAAAAACATAGAAAAACGCTGTTTTCAACTATTCAAACTGATAAATTCATGTTTCTTACGTTCGAAACGGTGGATTTTTGTGAAATCACGATAAAATTGCTGTTTTAAACTTGCAAAAACATTCAAAAACGCTGTTTTCAACTATTCAAACTGACAAATTCATGTTTCTACCGTGCGAAACGGCGATTTATGAGAAATGACGATAAAATTGCTGTTTTAAACTTGCAAAATATAGAAAAACGCTGTTTTGAACTATTCAAACTGACAAATTCATGTTTCTTTCGTGTGAAACGGCGATTTATGAGAAATGACGATAAAATTGCTGTTTTAAACTTGCAAAAACATAGAAAAACGCTGTTTTGAACTATTCAAACAGACAAGTTCATGTTTCTTTCGTGCGAAACGGCGATTTATGAGAAATGACGATAAAATTGCTGTTTTAAACTTCAAAAACATAGAAAAACGCTGTTTTCAACTATTCAAACTGATAAATTCATGTTTCTTTCGTGCGAAACGGCGATTTATGAGAAATGACGATGAAATTGCTGTTTTAAACTTGCAAAAACATAGAAAAACGTTGTTTTTAACTATTCAAACTGACAAATTCATGTTTCTTTCGTGCGAAACGGCGATTTATGAGAAATGACGATAAAATTACTGTTTTAAACTTGCAAAAACATAGAAAAACACTGTTTTGAACTATTCAAACTGACAAATTCATGTTTCTTTCGTGCGAAACGGCGATTTATGAGAAATGACGATAAAATTGCTGTTTTACACTTGCAAAAACATAGAAAAATGCTGTTTTCAACTATTCAAATTGATAAATTCATGTTTCTTACGTTCGAAACGATGGATTTTTGTGAAATCACGATAAAATTGCTGTTTTAAACTTGCAAAAACCTTGAAAAACGCTGTTTTCAACTATTCAAACTGACAAATTCATGTTTCTTCCATGCGAAACGGCGATTTATGAGAAATGACGATAAAATTGTTGTTTTAAACTTGCAAATACATAGAAAAACGTTGTTTTGAACTATTCAAACTGACAAATTCATGTTTCTTTCGTGTGAAACGGCGATTTATGAGAAATGACGATAAAATTGCTGTTTTAAACTTGCAAAAACATTGAAAAACGCTGTTTTCAACTATTCAAACTGACAAATTCATGTTTCTTCCGTGCGAAACGGCGATTTATGAGAAATGACGATAATATTGCTTTTTAAAACTTGCAAAAACATAGAAAAACGCTGTTTTGAACTATTCAAACTGACAAATTCATATTTCTTCCGTGCGAAACGGCGATTTATGAGAAATGACGATAAAATTGCTGTTTTAAACTTGCAAAAACATAGAAAAACGCTGTTTTCAACTATTCAAACTGATAAATTCATGTTTCTTTCGTGCGAAACGGCGATTAATGAGAAATGACGATAAAATTGCTGTTTTAAACTTGCAAAAACATAGAAAAACGCTGTTTTGATCTATTCAAACTGACAAATTCATGTTTTTTTTTCGTGTGAAACGGCGATTTATGAGAAATGACGATAAAATTGCTGTTTTAAACTTGCAAAAACATAGAAAAACGCTGTTTTGAACTATTCAAACTGACAAATTCATGTTTTTTTCGTGCGAAACGGCGATTTATGAGAAATGACGATAAAATTGCTGTTTTAAACTTGCAAAAACATAGAAAAACGCTGTTTTGAACTATTCAAACTGACAAATTCATGTTTCTTTCGTGCGAAACGGCGATTTATGAGAAATGACGATAAAATTGCTGTTTTAAACTTAAAAAACATAGAAAAACGCAGTTTTCAACTATTCAAATTGATAAATTCATGTTTCTTTCGTGCGAAACGGCGATTTATGAGAAATGACGATAAAATTGCTGTTTTAAACTTGCAAAAACATAGAAAAACGCTGTTTTCAACTATTCAAACTGATAAATTCATGTTTCTTACGTTCGAAACGGTGGATTTTTGTGAAATCACGATAAAATTGCTGTTTTAAACTTGCAAAAACATTCAAAAACGCTGTTTTCAACTATTCAAACTGACAAATTCATGTTTCTTCCGTGCGAAACGGCGATTTATGAGAAATGACGATAAAATTGCTGTTTTAAACTTGCAAAATATAGAAAAACGCTGTTTTGAAATATTCAAACTGACAAATTCATGTTTCTTTCGTGTGAAACGGCGATTTATGAGAAATGACGATAAAATTGCTGTTTTAAACTTGCAAAAACATAGAAAAACGCTGTTTTGAACTATTCAAACAGACAAGTTCATGTTTCTTTCGTGCGAAACGGCGATTTATGAGAAATGACGATAAAATTGCTGTTTTAAACTTGCAAAAACATAGAAAAACGCTGTTTTCAACTATTCAAACTGATAAATTCATGTTTCTTTCGTGCGAAACGGCGATTTATGAGAAATGACGATGAAATTGCTGTTTTAAACTTGCAAAAACATAGAAAAACGCTGTTTTTAACTATTCAAACTGACAAATTCATGTTTCTTTCGTGCGAAACGGCGATTTATGAGAAATGACGATAAAATTACTGTTTTAAACTTGCAAAAACATAGAAAAACACTGTTTTGAACTATTCAAACTGACAAATTCATGTTTCTTTCGTGCGAAACGGCGATTTATGAGAAATGACGATAAAATTGCTGTTTTACACTTGCAAAAACATAGAAAAATGCTGTTTTCAACTATTCAAATTGATAAATTCATGTTTCTTACGTTCGAAACGATGGATTTTTGTGAAATCACGATAAAATTGCTGTTTTAAACTTGCAAAAACCTTGAAAAACGCTGTTTTCAACTATTCAAACTGACAAATTCATGTTTCTTCCGTGCGAAACGGCGATTTATGAGAAATGACGATAAAATTGTTGTTTTAAACTTGCAAATACATAGAAAAACGTTGTTTTGAACTATTCAAACTGACAAATTCATGTTTCTTTCGTGTGAAACGGCGATTTATGAGAAATGACGATAAAATTGCTGTTTTAAACTTGCAAAAACATTGAAAAACGCTGTTTTCAACTATTCAAACTGACAAATTCATGTTTCTTCCGTGCGAAACGGCGATTTATGAGAAATGACGATAATATTGCTTTTTAAAACTTGCAAAAACATAGAAAAACGCTGTTTTGAACTATTCAAACTGACAAATTCATATTTCTTCCGTGCGAAACGGCGATTTATGAGAAATGACGATAAAATTGCTGTTTTAAACTTGCAAAAACATAGAAAAACGCTGTTTTCAACTATTCAAACTGATAAATTCATGTTTCTTTCGTGCGAAAGGGCGATTAATGAGAAATGACGATAAAATTGCTGTTTTAAACTTGCAAAAACATAGAAAAACGCTGTTTTGAACTATTCAAACTGACAAATTCATGTTTTTTTTTTCGTGTGAAACGGCGATTTATGAGAAATGACGATAAAATTGCTGTTTTAAACTTGCAAAAACATAGAAAAACGCTGTTTTGAACTATTCAAACTGACAAATTCATGTTTTTTTCGTGCGAAACGGCGATTTATGAGAAATGACGATAAAATTGCTGTTTTAAACTTGCAAAAACATAGAAAAACGCTGTTTTGAACTATTTAAACTGACAAATTCATGTTTCTTTCGTGCGAAACGGCGATTTATGAGAAATGACGATAAAATTGCTGTTTTAAACTTAAAAAACATAGAAAAACGCTGTTTTCAACTATTCAAATTGATAAATTCATGTTTCTTTCGTGCGAAACGGCGATTTATGAGAAATGACGATAAAATTGCTGTTTTAAACTTGCAAAAACATAGAAAAACGCTGTTTTCAACTATTCAAACTGATAAATTTATGTTTCTTACGTTCGAAACGGTGGATTTTTGTGAAATCACGATAAAATTGCTGTTTTAAACTTGCAAAAACATTGAAAAACGCTGTTTTCAACTATTCAAACTGACAAATTCATGTTTCTTCCGTGCGAAACGGCGATTTATGAGAAATGACGATAAAATTGCTGTTTTAAACTTGCAAAATATAGAAAAACGCTGTTTTGAACTATTCAAACTGACAAATTCATGTTTCTTTCGTGTGAAACGGCGATTTATGAGAAATGACGATAAAATTGCTGTTTTAAACTTGCAAAAACATAGAAAAACGCTGTTTTGAACTATTCAAACAGACAAATTCATGTTTCTTTCGTGCGAAACGGCGATTTATGAGAAATGACGATAAAATTGCTGTTTTAAACTTCAAAAACATAGAAAAACGCTGTTTTCAACTATTCAAACTGATAAATTCATGTTTCTTTCGTGCGAAACGGCAATTTATGAGAAATGACGATGAAATTGCTGTTTTAAACTTGCAAAAACATATAAAAACGCTGTTTTTAACTATTCAAACTGACAAATTCATGTTTCTTTCGTGCGAAACGGCGATTTATGAGAAATGACGATAAAATTACTGTTTTAAACTTGCAAAAACATAGAAAAACGCTGTTTTGAACTATTCAAACTGACAAATTCATGTTTCTTTCGTGCGAAACGGTGATTTATGAGAAATGACTATAAAATTGCTGTTTTAAACTTGCAAAAACATAGAAAAACGCTGTTTTCAACTAGTCAAACTGATAAATTCATGTTTCTTTCGTGCGAAACGGCGATTTATGAGAAATGACGATAAAATTGCTGTTTTAAACTTGCAAAAACATAGAAAAACGCTGTTTTGAACTATTCAAACTGACAAATTCATGTTTTTTCGTGTAAAACGGCGATTTATGAGAAATGACGATAAAATTGCTGTTTGAAACTTCAAAAACATAGAAAAACGCTGTTTTCAACTATTCAAACTGATAAATTCATGTTTCTTTCGTGCGAAACGGCGATTTATGAGAAATGACGATGAAATTGCTGTTTTAAACTTGCAAAAACATATAAAAACGTTGTTTTTAACTATTCAAACTGACAAATTCATGTTTCTTTCGTGCGAAACGGCGATTTATGAGAAATGACGATAAAATTACTGTTTTAAACTTGCAAAAACATAGAAAAACGCTGTTTTGAACTATTCAAACTGACAAATTCATGTTTCTTTCGTGCGAAACGGTGATTTATGAGAAATGACGATAAAATTGCTGTTTTAAACTTGCAAAAACATAGAAAAACGCTGTTTTCAACTAGTCAAACTGATAAATTCATGTTTCTTTCGTGCGAAACGGCGATTTATGAGAAATGACGATAAAATTGCTGTTTTAAACTTGCAAAAACATAGAAAAACGCTGTTTTGAACTATTCAAACTGACAAATTCATGTTTTTTCGTGTGAAACGGCGATTTATGAGAAATGACGATAAAATTGCTGTTTTAAACTTGCAAAAACATAGAAAAACGCTGTTTTGAACTATTTAAACTGACAAATTCATGTTTCTTTCGTGCGAAACGGCGATTTATGAGAAATGACGATAAAATTGTTGTTTTACACTTGCAAAAACATAGAAAAACGCAGTTTTCAACCATTCAAACTGATAAATTCATGTTTCTTACGTTCGAAACGGTGGATTTTTGTGAAATCACGATAAAATTGCTGTTTTAAACTTGCAAAAACATTGAAAAACGCTGTTTTCAACTATTCAAACTGACAAATTCATGTTTCTTCCGTGCGAAACGGAGATTTATGAGAAATGACGATAAAATTGCTGTTTTAAACTTGCAAAAACATAGAAAAACGCTGTTTTGAACTATTCAAACTGACAAATTCATGTTTCTTTCGTGTGAAACGGCGATTTATGAGAAATGACGATAAAATTGCTGTTTTAAACTTGCAAAAACATAGAAAAACGCTGTTTTGAACTATTCAAACAGACAAATTCATGTTTCTTTCGTGCGAAACGGCGATTTATGAGAAATGACGATAAAATTGCTGTTTTAAACTTCAAAAACATAGAAAAACGCTGTTTTCAACTATTCAAACTGATAAATTCATGTTTCTTTCGTGCGAAACGGCGATTTATGAGAAATGACGATGAAATTGCTGTTTTAAACTTGCAAAAACATATAAAAACGCTGTTTTTAACTATTCAAACTGACAAATTCATGTTTCTTTCGTGCGAAACGGCGATTTATGAGAAATGACGATAAAATTACTGTTTTAAACTTGCAAAAACATAGAAAAACGCTGTTTTGAACTATTCAAACTGACAAATTCATGTTTCTTTCGTGCGAAACGGTGATTTATAAGAAATGACGATAAAATTGCTGTTTTAAACTTGCAAAAACATAGAAAAACGCTGTTTTCAACTAGTCAAACTGATAAATTCATGTTTCTTTCGTGCGAAACGGCGATTTATGAGAAATGACGATAAAATTGCTGTTTTAAACTTGCAAAAACATAGAAAAACGCTGTTTTGAACTATTCAAACTGACAAATTCATGTTTTTTCGTGTGAAACGGCGATTTATGAGAAATGACGATAAAATTGCTGTTTTAAACTTGCAAAAACATAGAAAAACGCTGTTTTGAACTATTTAAACTGACAAATTCATGTTTCTTTCGTGCGAAACGGCGATTTATGAGAAATGACGATAAAATTGTTGTTTTACACTTGCAAAAACATAGAAAAACGCAGTTTTCAACCATTCAAACTGATAAATTCATGTTTCTTACGTTCGAAACGGTGGATTTTTGTGAAATCACGATAAAATTGCTGTTTTAAACTTGCAAAAACATTGAAAAACGCTGTTTTCAACTATTCAAACTGACAAATTCATGTTTCTTCCGTGCGAAACGGCGATTTATGAGAAATGACGATAAAATTGCTGTTTTAAACTTGCAAAAACATAGAAAAACGCTGTTTTGAACTATTCAAACTGACAAATTTATGTTTCTTTCGTGTGAAACGGCGATTTATGAGAAATGACGATAAAATTGCTGTTTTAAACTTGCAAAAACATAGAAAAACGCTGTTTTGAACTATTCAAACTGACAAATTCATGTTTCTTTCGTGCGAAACGGCGATTTATGAGAAATGACGATAAAATTGCTGTTTTAAACTTCAAAAACATAGAAAAACGCTGTTTTCAACTATTCAAACTGATAAATTCATGTTTCTTCCGTGCGAAACGGCGATTTATGAGAAATGACCATAAAATTGCTGTTTTAAACTTGCAAAAACATAGAAAAACGCTGTTTTGAACTATTCAAACTGACAAATTCATGTTTTTTTCGTGTGAAACGGTGATTTATGAGAAATGACGATAAAATTGCTGTTTTAAACTTGCAAAAACATAGAAAAACGCTGTTTTGAACTATTCAAACTGACAAATTCATGTTTCTTTCGTATGAAACGGCGATTTATGAGAAATGACGATAAAATTGCTGTTTTAAGCTTGCAAAAACATAGAAAAACGCTGTTTTGAACTATACAAACTGACAAATTCATGTTTCTTTCGTGCGAAACGGCGATTTATGAGAAATGACGATAAAATTGCTGTTTTAAACTTGCAAAAACATAGAAAAACGCTGTTTTGAACTATTCAAACTGACAAATTCATGTTTCTTTCGTGTGAAACGGCGATTTATGAGAAATGACGATAAAATTGCTGTTTTAAACTTGCAAAAACATAGAAAAACGCTGTTTTGAACTATTCAAACTGACAAATTCATGTTTCTTTCGTGCGAAACGGCGATTTATGAGAAATGACGATAAAATTTCTGTTTTAAACTTCAAAAACATAGAAAAACGCTGTTTTCAACTATTCAAACTGATAAATTCATGTTTCTTTTGTGCGAAACGGCGATTTATGAGAAATGACGATAAAATTGCTGTTTTAAACTTGCAAAAACATAGAAAAATGCTGTTTTCAACTATTCAAATTGATAAATTCATGTTTCTTACGTTCGAAACGATGGATTTTTGTGAAATCACGATAAAATTTCTGTTTTAATCTTGCAAAAACCTTGAAAAACGCTGTTTTCAACTATTCAAACTGACAAATTCATGTTTCTTCCGTGCGAAACGGCGATTTATGAGAAATGACGATAAAATTGTTGTTTTAAACTTGCAAATACCTAGAAAAACGTTGTTTTGAACTATTCAAACTGACAAAATCATGTTTCTTTCGTGTGAAACGGCGATTTATGAGAAATGACGATAAAATTGCTGTTTTAAACTTGCAAAAACATTGAAAAACGCTGTTTTCAACTATTCAAACTGACAAATTCATGTTTCTTCCGTGCGAAACGGCGATTTATGAGAAATGACGATAATATTGCTTTTTAAAACTTGCATAAACATAGAAAAACGCTGTTTTGAACTATTCAAACTGACAAATTCATGTTTCTTTCGTGCGAAACGGCGATTTATGAGAAATGACGATAAAATTGCTGTTTTAAACTTGCAAAAACATAGAAAAACGCTGTTTTCAACTATTCAAACTGATAAATTCATGTTTCTTTCGTGCGAAACGGCGATTAATGAGAAATGACGATAAAATTGCTGTTTTAAACTTGCAAAAACATAGAAAAACGCTGTTTTGAACTATTCAAACTGACAAATTCATGTTTTTTTCGTGTGAAACGGCGATTTATGAGAAATGACGATAAAATTGCTGTTTTAAACTTGCAAAAACATAGAAAAACGCTGTTTTCAAGAATTCAAACTGATAAATTTATGTTTCTTACGTTCAAAACGGTGGATTTTTGTGAAATCACGATAAAATTGCTGTTTTAAACTTGCAAAAACATTGAAAAACGCTGTTTTCAACTATTCAAACTGACAAATTCATGTTTCTTCCGTGCGAAACGGCGATTTATGAGATATGACGATAAAATTGCTGTTTTAAACTTGCAAAAACATAGAAAAACGCTGTTTTGAACTATTCAAACTGACAAATTCATGTTTTTTCGTGAGAAACGGCGATTTATGAGAAATGACGATAAAATTGCTGTTTTAAACTTGCAAAAACATAGAAAAACGCTGTTTTGAACTATTCAAACTGACAAATTCATGTTTCTTTCGTGCGAAACGGCGATTTATGAGAAATGACGATAAAATTGTTGTTTTACACTTGCAAAAACATAGAAAAACGCAGTTTTTCAACTATTCAAACTGATAAATTCATGTTTCTTACGTTCAAAACGGTGGATTTTTGTGAAATCACGATAAAATTGCTGTTTTAAACTTGCAAAAACATTGAAAAACGCTGTTTTCAACTATTCAAACTGACAAATTCATGTTTCTTCCGTGCGAAACGGCGATTTATGAGAAATGACGATAAAATTGCTGTTTTAAACTTGCAAAAACATAGAAAAACGCTGTTTTGAACTATTCAAACTGACAAATTCATGTTTCTTTCGTGTGAAACGGCGATTTATGAGAAATGACGATAAAATTGCTGTTTTAAACTTGCAAAAACATAGAAAAACGCTGTTTTGAACTATTCAAACTGACAAATTCATGTTTCTTTCGTGCGAAACGGCGATTTATGAGAAATGACGATAAAATTGCTGTTTTAAACTTCAAAAACATAGAAAAACGCTGTTTTCAACTATTCAAACTGATAAATTCATGTTTCTTTCGTGCGAAACGGCGATTTATGAGAAATGCCGATAAAATTGCTGTTTTAAACTTGCAAAAACATAGAAAAATGCTGTTTTCAACTATTCAAATTGATAAATTCATGTTTCTTACGTTCGAAACGATGGATTTTTGTGAAATCACGATAAAATTTCTGTTTTAATCTTGCAAAAACCTTGAAAAACGCTGTTTTCAACTATTCAAACTGACAAATTCATGTTTCTTCCGTGCGAAACGGCGATTTATGAGAAATGACGATAAAATTGTTGTTTTAAACTTGCAAATACATAGAAAAACGTTGTTTTGAACTATTCAAACTGACAAAATAATGTTTCTTTCGTGTGAAACGGCGATTTATGAGAAATGACGATAAAATTGCTGTTTTAAACTTGCAAAAACATTGAAAAACGCTGTTTTCAACTATTTAAACTGACAAATTCATGTTTCTTCCGTGCGAAACGGCGATTTATGAGAAATGACGATAATATTGCTTTTTAAAACTTGCAAAAACATAAAAAAACGCTGTTTTGAACTATTCAAACTGACAAATTCATGTTTCTTTCGTGCGAAACGGCGATTTATGAGAAATGACGATAAAATTGCTGTTTTAAACTTGCAAAAACATAGAAAAACGCTGTTTTCAACTATTCAAACTGATAAATTCATGTTTCTTTCGTGCGAAACGGCGATTTATGAGAAATGACGATAAAATTGCTGTTTTAAACTTGCAAAAACATAGAAAAACGCTGTTTTGAACTATTCAAACTGACAAATTCATGTTTCTTTCGTGCGAAACGGCGATTTATGAGAAATGACGATAAAATTGCTGTTTTAAACTTCAAAAACATAGAAAAACGCTGTTTTCAACTATTCAAACTGATAAATTCATGTTTCTTCCGTGCGAAACGGCGATTTATGAGAAATGACCATAAAATTGCTGTTTTAAACTTGCAAAAACATAGAAAAACGCTGTTTTGAACTATTCAAACTGACAAATTCATGTTTTTTTCGTGTGAAACGGCGATTTATGAGAAATGACGATAAAATTGCTGTTTTAAACTTGCAAAAACATAGAAAAACGCTGTTTTGAACTATTCAAACTGACAAATTCATGTTTCTTTCGTATGAAACGGCGATTTATGAGAAATGACGATAAAATTGCTGTTTTAAGCTTGCAAAAACATAGAAAAACGCTGTTTTGAACTATACAAACTGACAAATTCATGTTTCTTTCGTGCGAAACGGCGATTTATGAGAAATGACGATAAAATTGCTGTTTTAAACTTGCAAAAACATAGAAAAACGCTGTTTTGAACTATTCAAACTGACAAATTCATGTTTCTTTCGTGTGAAACGGCGATTTATGAGAAATGACGATAAAATTGCTGTTTTAAACTTGCAAAAACATAGAAAAACGCTGTTTTGAACTATTCAAACTGACAAATTCATGTTTCTTTCGTGCGAAACGGCGATTTATGAGAAATGACGATAAAATTTCTGTTTTAAACTTCAAAAACATAGAAAAACGCTGTTTTCAACTATTCAAACTGATAAATTCATGTTTCTTTTGTGCGAAACGGCGATTTATGAGAAATGACGATAAAATTGCTGTTTTAAACTTGCAAAAACATAGAAAAATGCTGTTTTCAACTATTCAAATTGATAAATTCATGTTTCTTACGTTCGAAACGATGGATTTTTGTGAAATCACGATAAAATTTCTGTTTTAATCTTGCAAAAACCTTGAAAAACGCTGTTTTCAACTATTCAAACTGACAAATTCATGTTTCTTCCGTGCGAAACGGCGATTTATGAGAAATGACGATAAAATTGTTGTTTTAAACTTGCAAATACCTAGAAAAACGTTGTTTTGAACTATTCAAACTGACAAAATCATGTTTCTTTCGTGTGAAACGGCGATTTATGAGAAATGACGATAAAATTGCTGTTTTAAACTTGCAAAAACATTGAAAAACGCTGTTTTCAACTATTCAAACTGACAAATTCATGTTTCTTCCGTGCGAAACGGCGATTTATGAGAAATGACGATAATATTGCTTTTTAAAACTTGCATAAACATAGAAAAACGCTGTTTTGAACTATTCAAACTGACAAATTCATGTTTCTTTCGTGCGAAACGGCGATTTATGAGAAATGACGATAAAATTGCTGTTTTAAACTTGCAAAAACATAGAAAAACGCTGTTTTCAACTATTCAAACTGATAAATTCATGTTTCTTTCGTGCGAAACGGCGATTAATGAGAAATGACGATAAAATTGCTGTTTTAAACTTGCAAAAACATAGAAAAACGCTGTTTTGAACTATTCAAACTGACAAATTCATGTTTTTTTCGTGTGAAACGGCGATTTATGAGAAATGACGATAAAATTGCTGTTTTAAACTTGCAAAAACATAGAAAAACGCTGTTTTCAAGAATTCAAACTGATAAATTTATGTTTCTTACGTTCAAAACGGTGGATTTTTGTGAAATCACGATAAAATTGCTGTTTTAAACTTGCAAAAACATTGAAAAACGCTGTTTTCAACTATTCAAACTGACAAATTCATATTTCTTCCGTGCGAAACGGCGATTTATGAGATATGACGATAAAATTGCTGTTTTAAACTTGCAAAAACATAGAAAAACGCTGTTTTGAACTATTCAAACTGACAAATTCATGTTTTTTCGTGAGAAACGGCGATTTATGAGAAATGACGATAAAATTGCTGTTTTAAACTTGCAAAAACATAGAAAAACGCTGTTTTGAACTATTCAAACTGACAAATTCATGTTTCTTTCGTGCGAAACGGCGATTTATGAGAAATGACGATAAAATTGTTGTTTTACACTTGCAAAAACATAGAAAAACGCAGTTTTCAACTATTCAAACTGATAAATTCATGTTTCTTACGTTCAAAACGGTGGATTTTTGTGAAATCACGATAAAATTGCTGTTTTAAACTTGCAAAAACATTGAAAAACGCTGTTTTCAACTATTCAAACTGACAAATTCATGTTTCTTCCGTGCGAAACGGCGATTTATGAGAAATGACGATAAAATTGCTGTTTTAAACTTGCAAAAACATAGAAAAACGCTGTTTTGAACTATTCAAACTGACAAATTCATGTTTCTTTCGTGTGAAACGGCGATTTATGAGAAATGACGATAAAATTGCTGTTTTAAACTTGCAAAAACATAGAAAAACGCTGTTTTGAACTATTCAAACTGACAAATTCATGTTTCTTTCGTGCGAAACGGCGATTTATGAGAAATGACGATAAAATTGCTGTTTTAAACTTCAAAAACATAGAAAAACGCTGTTTTCAACTATTCAAACTGATAAATTCATGTTTCTTTCGTGCGAAACGGCGATTTATGAGAAATGACGATAAAATTGCTGTTTTAAACTTGCAAAAACATAGAAAAATGCTGTTTTCAACTATTCAAATTGATAAATTCATGTTTCTTACGTTCGAAACGATGGATTTTTGTGAAATCACGATAAAATTTCTGTTTTAATCTTGCAAAAACCTTGAAAAACGCTGTTTTCAACTATTCAAACTGACAAATTCATGTTTCTTCCGTGCGAAACGGCGATTTATGAGAAATGACGATAAAATTGTTGTTTTAAACTTGCAAATACATAGAAAAACGTTGTTTTGAACTATTCAAACTGACAAAATCATGTTTCTTTCGTGTGAAACGGCGATTTATGAGAAATGACGATAAAATTGCTGTTTTAAACTTGCAAAAACATTGAAAAACGCTGTTTTCAACTATTCAAACTGACAAATTCATGTTTCTTCCGTGCGAAACGGCGATTTATGAGAAATGACGATAATATTGCTTTTTAAAACTTGCAAAAACATAAAAAAACGCTGTTTTGAACTATTCAAACTGACAAATTCATGTTTCTTTCGTGCGAAACGGCGATTTATGAGAAATGACGATAAAATTGCTGTTTTAAACTTGCAAAAACATAGAAAAACGCTGTTTTCAACTATTCAAACTGATAAATTCATGTTTCTTTCGTGCGAAACGGCGATTAATGAGAAATGACGATAAAATTGCTGTTTTAAACTTGCAAAAACATAGAAAAACGCTGTTTTGAACTATTCAAACTGACAAATTCATGTTTTTTTCGTGTGAAACGGCGATTTATGAGAAATGACAATAAAATTGCTGTTTTAAACTTGCAAAAACATAGAAAAACGCTGTTTTCAAGAATTCAAACTGATAAATTTATGTTTCTTACGTTCAAAACGGTGGATTTTTGTGAAATCACGATAAAATTGCTGTTTTAAACTTGCAAAAACATTGAAAAACGCTGTTTTCAACTATTCAAACTGACAAATTCATGTTTCTTCCGTGCGAAACGGCGATTTATGAGATATGACGATAAAATTGCTGTTTTAAACTTGCAAAAACATAGAAAAACGCTGTTTTGAACTATTCAAACTAACAAATTCATGTTTCTTTCGTGTGAAACGGCGATTTATGAGAAATGACGATAAAATTGCTGTTTTAAACTTGCAAAAACATAGAAAAACGCTGGTTTGAACTATTCAAATTGACAAATTAATGTTTCTTTCGTGCGAAACGGCGATTTATGAGAAATGACGATAAAATTGCTGTTTTAAACTTGCAAAATATAGAAAAACGCTATTTTGAACTATTCAAACTGACAAATTCATGTTTCTTTCGTGTGAAACGGCGATTTATGAGAAATGACGATAAAATTGCTGTTTTAAACTTGCAAAAACATAGAAATACGCTGTTTTGAACTATTTAAACTGACAAATTCATGTTTCTTTCGTGCGAAACGGCGATTTATGAGAAATGACGATAAAATTGTTGTTTTACACTTGCAAAAACATAGAAAAACGCAGTTTTCAACCATTCAAACTGATAAATTCATGTTTCTTACGTTCGAAACGGTGGATTTTTGTGAAATCACGATAAAATTGCTGTTTTAAACTTGCAAAAACATTGAAAAACGCTGTTTTCAACTATTCAAACTGGCAAATTCATGTTTCTTCCGTGCGAAACGGCGATTTATGAGAAATGACGATAAAATTGCTGTTTTAAACTTGCAAAATATAGAAAAACGCTGTTTTGAACTATTCAAACTGACAAATTCATGTTTCTTTCGTGTGAAACGGCGATTTATGAGAAATGACGATAAAATTGCTGTTTTAAACTTCAAAAACATAGAAAAACGCTGTTTTCTACTATTCAAACTGATAAATTCATGTTTCTTTCGTGCGAAACGGCGATTTATGAGAAATGACGATGAAATTGCTGTTTTAAACTTGCAAAAACATAGAAAAACGCTGTTTTTAACTATTCAAACTGACAAATTCATGTTTCTTTCGTGCGAAACGGCGATTTATGAGAAATGACGATAAAATTGCTGTTTTAAACTTGCAAAAACATAGAAAAACGCTGTTTTGAACTATTCAAACTGACAAATTCATGTTTCTTTCGTGCGAAACGGTGATTTATGAGAAATGACGATAAAATTGCTGTTTTAAACTTGCAAAAATATAGAAAAACGCTGTTTTCAACTAGTCAAACTGATAAATTCATGTTTCTTTCGTGCGAAACGGCGATTTATGAGAAATGACGATAAAATTGCTGTTTTAAACTTGCAAAAACATAGAAAAACGCTGTTTTGAACTATTCAAACTGACAAATTCATGTTTTTTCGTGAGAAACGGCGATTTATGAGAAATGACGATAAAATTGCTGTTTTAAACTTGCAAAAACATAGAAAAACGCTGTTTTGAACTATTCAAACTGACAAATTCATGTTTTTTCGTGAGAAACGGCGATTTATGAGAAATGACGATAAAATTGCTGTTTTAAACTTGCAAAAACATAGAAAAACGCTGTTTTGAACTATTCAAACTGACAAATTCATGTTTCTTTCGTATGAAACGGAGATTTATGAGAAATGACGATAAAATTGCTGTTTTAAGCTTGCAAAAACATAGAAAAACGCTGTTTTGAACTATTCAAACTGACAAATTCATGTTTCTTTCGTGCGAAACGGCGATTTATGAGAAATGACGATAAAATTGCTGTTTTAAACTTGCAAAAACATAGAAAAATGCTGTTTTCAACTATTCAAATTGATAAATTCATGTTTCTTACGTTCGAAACGATGGATTTTTGTGAAATCACGATAAAATTTCTGTTTTAAACTTGCAAAAACCTTGAAAAACGCTGTTTTCAACTATTCAAACTGACAAATTCATGTTTCTTCCGTGCGAAACGGCGATTTATGAGAAATGACGATAAAATTGTTGTTTTAAACTTGCAAATACATAGAAAAACGTTGTTTTGAACTATTCAAACTGACAAAATCATGTTTCTTTCGTGTGAAACGGCGATTTATGAGAAATGACGATAAAATTGCTGTTTTAAACTTGCAAAAACATTGAAAAACGCTGTTTTCAACTATTCAAACTGACAAATTCATGTTTCTTCCGTGCGAAACGGCGATTTATGAGAAATGACGATAATATTGCTTTTTAAAACTTGCAAAAACATAGAAAAACGCTGTTTTGAACTATTCAAACTGACAAATTCATGTTTCTTTCGTGCGAAACGGCGATTTATGAGAAATGACGATAAAATTGCTGTTTTAAACTTGCAAAAACATAGAAAAACGCTGTTTTCAACTATTCAAACTGATAAATTCATGTTTCTTTCGTGCGAAACGACGATTTATGAGAAATGACGATAAAATTGCTGTTTCAAACTTGCAAAAACATTGAAAAACGCTGTTTTCAAGAATTCAAACTGATAAATTTATGTTTCTTACGTTCAAAACGGTGGATTTTTGTGAAATCACGATAAAATTGCTGTTTTAAACTTGCAAAAACATTGAAAAACGCTGTTTTCAACTATTCAAACTGACAAATTCATGTTTCTTCCGTGCGAAACGGCGATTTATGAAATATGACGATAAAATTGCTGTTTTAAACTTGCAAAAACATAGAAAAACGCTGTTTTGAACTATTCAAACTAACAAATTCATGTTTCTTTCGTGTGAAACGGCGATTTATGAGAAATGACGATAAAATTGCTGTTTTAAACTTGCAAAAACATAGAAAAACGCTGGTTTGAACTATTCAAATTGACAAATTCATGTTTCTTTCGTGCGAAACGGCGATTTATGAGAAATGACGATAAAATTGCTGTTTTAAACTTGCAAAATATAGAAAAACGCTGTTTTGAACTATTCAAACTGACAAATTCATATTTCTTTCGTGTGAAACGGCGATTTATGAGAAATGACGATAAAATTGCTGTTTTAAACTTGCAAAAACATAGAAAAACGCTGTTTTGAACTATTCAAACAGACAAATTCATGTTTCTTTCGTGCGAAACGGCGATTTATGAGAAATGACGATAAAATTGCTGTTTTAAACTTCAAAAACATAGAAAAACGCTGTTTTCAACTATTCAAACTGATAAATTCATGTTTCTTTCGTGCGAAACGGCGATTTATGAGAAATGACGATGAAATTGCTGTTTTAAACTTGCAAAAACATAGAAAAACGCTGTTTTTAACTATTCAAACTGACAAATTCATGTTTCTTTCGTGCGAAACGGCGATTTATGAAAAATGACGATAAAATTGCTGTTTTAAACTTGCAAAAACATAGAAAAACGCTGTTTTGAACTATTCAAACTGACAAATTCATGTTTCTTTCGTGCGAAACGGTGATTTATGAGAAATGACGATAAAATTGCTGTTTTAAACTTGCAAAAATATAGAAAAACGCTGTTTTCAACTAGTCAAACTGATAAATTCATGTTTCTTTCGTGCGAAACGGCGATTTATGAGAAATGACGATAAAATTGCTGTTTTAAACTTGCAAAAACATAGAAAAACGCTGTTTTGAACTATTCAAACTGACAAATTCATGTTTTTTCGTGAGAAACGGCGATTTATTAGAAATGACGATAAAATTGCTGTTTTAAACTTGCAAAAACATAGAAAAACGCTGTTTTGAACTATTCAAACTGACAAATTCATGTTTCTTTCGTGCGAAACGGCGATTTATGAGAAATGACGATAAAATTGTTGTTTTACACTTGCAAAAACATAGAAAAACGCAGTTTTCAACTATTCAAACTGATAAATTCATGTTTCTTACGTTCGAAACGGTGGATTTTTGTAAAATCACGATAAAATTGCTGTTTTAAACTTGCAAAAACATTGAAAAACGCTGTTTTCAACTATTCAAACTGACAAATTCATGTTTCTTCCGTGCGAAACGGCGATTTATGAGAAATGACGATAAAATTGCTGTTTTAAACTTGCAAAAACATAGAAAAACGCTGTTTTGAACTATTCAAACTGACAAATTCATGTTTCTTTCGTGTGAAACGGCGATTTATGAGAAATGACGATAAAATTGCTGTTTTAAACTTGCAAAAACATAGAAAAACGCTGTGTTGAACTATTCAAACTGACAAATTCATGTTTCTTTCGTGCGAAACGGCGATTTATGAGAAATGACGATAAAATTGCTGTTTTAAACTTCAAAAACATAGAAAAACGCTGTTTTCAACTATTCAAACTGATAAATTCATGTTTCTTTCGTGCGAAACGGCGATTTATGAGAAATGACGATAAAATTGCTGTTTTAAACTTGCAAAAACATAGAAAAACGCTGTTTTGAACTATTCAAACTGACAAATTCATGTTTTTTTCGTGTGAAACGGCGATTTATGAGAAATGACGATAAAATTGCTGTTTTAAACTTGCAAAAACATAGAAAAATGCTGTTTTCAACTATTCAAATTGATAAATTCATGTTTCTTACGTTCGAAACGATGGATTTTTGTGAAATCACGATAAAATTTCTGTTTTAAACTTGCAAAAACCTTGAAAAACGCTGTTTTCAACTATTCAAACTGACAAATTCATGTTTCTTCCGTGCGAAACGGCGATTTATGAGAAATGACGATAAAATTGTTGTTTTAAACTTGCAAATACATAGAAAAACGTTGTTTTGAACTATTCAAACTGACAAAATCATGTTTCTTTCGTGTGAAACGGCGATTTATGAGAAATGACGATAAAATTGCTGTTTTAAACTTGCAAAAACATTGAAAAACGCTGTTTTCAACTATTCAAACTGACAAAATCATGTTTCTTCCGTGCGAAACGGCGATTTATGAGAAATGACGATAATATTGCTTTTTAAAACTTGCAAAAACATAGAAAAACGCTGTTTTGAACTATTCAAACTGACAAATTCATGTTTCTTTCGTGCGAAACGGCGATTTATGAGAAATGACGATAAAATTGTTGTTTTAAACTTGCAAAAACATAGAAAAACGCTGTTTTGAACTATTCAAACTGACAAATTCATGTTTTTTTCGTGCGAAACGGCGATTTATGAGAAATGACGATAAAATTGTTGTTTTAAACTTGCAAATACATAGAAAAACGTTGTTTTGAACTATTCAAACTGACAAAATCATGTTTCTTTCGTGTGAAACGGCGATTTATGAGAAATGACGATAAAATTGCTGTTTTAAACTTGCAAAAACATTGAAAAACGCTGTTTTCAACTATTCAAACTGACAAAATCATGTTTCTTCCGTGCGAAACGGCGATTTATGAGAAATGACGATAATATTGCTTTTTAAAACTTGCAAAAACATAGAAAAACGCTGTTTTGAACTATTCAAACTGACAAATTCATGTTTCTTTCGTGCGAAACGGCGATTTATGAGAAATGACGATAAAATTGCTGTTTTAAACTTGCAAAAACATAGAAAAACGCTGTTTTCAACTATTCAAACTGATAAATTCATGTTTTTTTCGTGCGAAACGGCGATTTATGAGAAATGACGATAAAATTGCTGTTTTAAACTTGCAAAAACATAGAAAAACGCTGTTTTGAACTATTCAAACTGACAAATTCATGTTTTTTTCGTGTGAAACGGCGATTTATGAGAAATGACGATAAAATTGCTGTTTTAAACTTGCAAAAACATAGAAAAATGCTGTTTTCAACTATTCAAATTGATAAATTCATGTTTCTTACGTTCGAAACGATGGATTTTTGTGAAATCACGATAAAATTT
The DNA here is from genome assembly GCA_963942605.1 of Poecilus cupreus. NCBI lineage: Eukaryota > Metazoa > Arthropoda > Insecta > Coleoptera > Carabidae > Poecilus > Poecilus cupreus. The sequence continues at coordinate 243,772 of CAWWDY010001275.1, forward strand.
CTGTTTTAAACTTGCAAAAACCTTGAAAAACGCTGTTTTCAACTATTCAAACTGACAAATTCATGTTTCTTCCGTGCGAAACGGCGATTTATGAGAAATGACGATAAAATTGTTGTTTTAAACTTGCAAATACATAGAAAAACGTTGTTTTGAACTATTCAAACTGACAAAATCATGTTTCTTTCGTGTGAAACGGCGATTTATGAGAAATGACGATAAAATTGCTGTTTTAAACTTGCAAAAACATTGAAAAACGCTGTTTTCAACTATTCAAACTGACAAAATCATGTTTCTTCCGTGCGAAACGGCGATTTATGAGAAATGACGATAATATTGCTTTTTAAAACTTGCAAAAACATAGAAAAACGCTGTTTTGAACTATTCAAACTGACAAATTCATGTTTCTTTCGTGCGAAACGGCGATTTATGAGAAATGACGATAAAATTGCTGTTTTAAACTTGCAAAAACATAGAAAAACGCTGTTTTCAACTATTCAAACTGATAAATTCATGTTTCTTTCGTGCGAAACGGCGATTAATGAGAAATGACGATAAAATTGCTGTTTTAAACTTGCAAAAACATAGAAAAACGCTGTTTTCAAGAATTCAAACTGATAAATTTATGTTTCTTACGTTCAAAACGGTGGATTTTTGTGAAATCACGATAAAATTGCTGTTTTAAACTTGCAAAAACATTGAAAAACGCTGTTTTCAACTATTCAAACTGACAAATTCATGTTTCTTCCGTGCGAAACGGCGATTTATGAGATATGACAGTAGGGAAAGATGGGGCATTCTAGATCAGCCACCCGGTGGATTCTCCATAAGAGCAATGAGTGCGAGAGAGAACGCGATAGTTCATTCATAAATTTGTGGTTGTCTTTGTCTAATACTATATCGTAGTAAGGTAATACGTAGTACAGGTGATACGTAGCCGATAACAGGTAATACGTAGTAAAATAGTAAGGTAATACGTAGTACAGGTGATACGTAGTAAAGGTGATAACAGGTAATATTAATAACAGGTGATAATAGGTAATATATAGTAAAGGTGATAATAGCAGGTAATATTAATAACAGGTAATAAATATAATATGTAGTAAAGGTAATAACAGGTGGTAGACAGATTAAGATGATTAAGAAAAATTAAGAATAAGGGCCGGAAGAGAGTTTTAATCACAAACGTCTTGAAGATGTGTCGGAAATGACGTATTACATGTAAAAAATATTTGGAAAAAAACCAGAGCATAATTGTTTCTAGAACGATGTATATGGCTTATCTCACTCACTCACATGTCTTATCACATGTCGTACATCAGAAATGCCGTATTTTATAAGGAAAAAGTGTAAAAAATATTTGAAACAAAAACAACAGATGACATAGCTTGTATTGTTAATAAATATCTCAACAGGTGTTATTATATTAAGATGTTTTCTTAATAATTGGTGGACGAAATGATGCACCAACATTATAAACCCGTTTAATCAACAAATCTTATATAAATACGTACACAATGTATTCTTTACACTTAGTATATAGTTGAGTGTTAAACTGGAATAAACAACAATAATTCTCCTTTCTAACAATAATAATATAAAACAATGGAGTACGCAAGAAATTGTGTTTATTTGGGTAATAATATTTTTGGTCAACTTAGATTATTTGATCCCGTAATATCACAATATCATATTAATATACACAATAAATTAAAAGTCGAAATTAATGGTAACAATGTAACGTGGTTTATACCAAAAAATGTGTTCGAAAAATATACAAATCACATTAAATTTCATTTACATTTAATAACAACAGAATCAAATATAATAAAGTTAAATAAATTACCTATAACTAATAATAGTGAGAGTGAAATTCAAATTTTACTTTATCCTGGCGAAAATGATTTACGTTCATGGGGTAATCATGGAGGTGACTTTTGTATTGTGAATCCAAATTGCTCAGTAGCAAAAGAATTAAATTTAATAAATAATAATAGCATTACAAAATTATTTATTACAACGTATAAACAAATCAGATCAAAAAATATTTCTCGTACTGCCATAGACGGATGTAGTAGTATGTATAGTGATAACGACGACAGCAACGACTGCAATGAGATTGATGAAACTGATAAGCCATCAAAAAAACTAAATAAAACCAAAGCTCATTTTGCAACATATGGCAAATCGTCTCAATCATTTGTAGATGCGAATTTTACTGTAAATACGAATACAGCTGTGGAAACAACTTTTAATTTTATTATTTGCTCGCAACAAGAGGAATAATCAGGTAATTAATATTATTTACTTATATATTTTTATACTTAGAAATAATTTTTGTTTTCTAGCTTAACACAATGCCGCAAACCAAACCAATAATGTGTACTTATTGTTCAAAACCTGGGTGTAAAGGACTGCCTAGGAAGTGCCCAGGTTGCGAGGGAAAGTTTACTTGGACATTTATGCCACCAACTACTCTACTTCCTGGCACAATAACTTGTTATAAAACTAGTTGTATATATTACGAGGGAATTAATAATGTTTATGTATTTCATCCGAAATTGTGTAGTAGTATATGAAACTAATAGAAAATCATTTAAAATTTAACTATATTATAATTACCTATGTATACATATATGTATAATAAAATAATATGTCACATTAAAAAATATGGATTTTATTTCGTGTACGATAAGTATACGTTTATGATAATTTCTGCAGGATGTATCTACAATTCAGCGTCGCTAGATAAAATATTTCGCAATATTAATTTTGACAACAATTTTAGTGATTAACATTCACATACTTATGATAATTTCTGCAGGATGTATCTACAATTCAGCGTCGCTAGATAAAATATTTCACAATATTAATTTTGACAACAATTTTAGTGATTAAAATTCACATATTTTTTAAAGCATGTACATTTCCTGTGACTCGAGGCATCAAAAACGAATTGAGATTGTATATTAATTTGGTGGGAGTAGAGATAAAAAATATAAAAGAAAACATCATAAACGATTGCACTCACTTGTTTGTTAGTGTTGAACGTGTTTGTATCCGATTAAAATGTAAGTTAACATTTTAATTTTTTTAATTATTCTTAATTATTTTTAATTACTGTTTAAAGATGGTTCGCCAAAATAAACAATATCCCAGTGGAACATATGCATCAAAAAAACGAATTCAACCTCATACAGTTGAAGTATCAGCTAAACGAATAAGGCATGAACAAGTGTCAACTGCTAAGCCAGTGATGCCTGAAGAGGCGACCACTCAACAATATATGTCAGTTTTGGAGGATGAAACGTTAGCAGAATTTTTAAAACCAAATAACCAACTGGTTTCCAAATCTTCAAACAATCAAGTGGAAGAACAGACGTCTAAAGCGTGGAAAATAAATAAACTACTTAACGAATTAAGGTATCCATTAAATAATAGTTTAACAAAATGGATTAGTGTAGGAATAGACCCGCTAAATCAATTTCAAATAACTGTTAAACTAACAAATAATTTTTCTTACTCGGGTATTAATTTCACTTTATTAGAATGGATGCAATTTATGCAACAAAGTATAGCAATTTTATCTTACTTTAATGGTGAGAATAATATTGATTATGAAATGTTAAATAATTATAATATATATTTTTATTTTGTTCATAATAAACCAGTAATTTCGTTAAAAAGTGGAAATAATACTAATGAGTTATGCTTGGGTGCAGAATCGTATAAAGAATTGATTAACTTAAAGTATATCATACAAAACGCTATAAATAAGTTACAATATTTAGACTTTTATAATTATTATAATACTATTGTTAAAAGAGCACTAGAGTGTAATAATAATAACATTTTTGTAGACTTTTGTTGTAATATTGATAAGTTATTAAACATAGACAATAGCTTATGTAAATTAGGTATAACTGAACTAATGTATTATTATCCTGAAATTGTGCAGAAAGATGTTGAATTTTATAATGTTAAATAAATTTGTAGGTATAAAAGAAAAATATTTAATCGTAAAAAAGAAGAGTTGAAAAATGCAATAAAATTGTATAGAGATATTAAATGTATTGAGAAAAAAATGTCAGAATTGTTTATATAAAAATAAATGATGTAGAATCTGAAATTAAAATAAAACATTTATTATGTTTAAAGTTGTTTTTTTATTTATAAATCATCATACATAGTTTCATTATTATCGTCTAACAGATTTTTAATTTTGTATACATTGCTCATTGCACATACATATGGTTCACAATGTTCAAAACATCTGCGAAGAGATAAACACTTTTTTAAAGATTTACACTCATTAAATTCCTTTAAATTTATTATTTCACAGTTGTTTAAATTGTACCACTTCAAAAATTCTTTTTTATTTGCACCTTTCACATATATTTTATTAGCTGTTTGCAATATTTTTCGTAAAATATCACACATGTCTCCATAATCAATGTGTCCATCGCTCCATCGTAGTCCATGATGATTGCGGTACAACCAAATTGCAGTTTTTTTTATTTTGTTGAGGTAAATCAGCCCATGCGAACGGAGGTTTTACAAGAAAATGTTGTAATTTAGAACCGTCTCTTAACAGTACGGCAATTTCTTTAGGCACTATAATATAGTTAGTTGCTTGAAAGCCTTGTATATCAACAATGAGTTCCATCTTGCTCGAAGTCAAAATTTAAACTATTGCTTTTATGTTCCCTGATAGTGGGTTATATTCAACAATGCGATCGTGTATAATGAGGGAGTAAGCAGCCGTATTAGCGGGGAAATTTTCACTGGATTCAAATTCAACTCTGACGTCAACCGACGCAGATTTTATTGACTCATTTTGGTTACTACAGTCAATTACAATTAACGGAGCAATGTTTTTAAATTCTTCTAAATTCAAAAACGGAGTAGTTTCTCGCCCATAAAAAGAATTTTGAAGTTGACAAAACATATGATATGCTAGTGCATATTGATTAATTGTAAAATCCAAATTTAAGTTCTCATACGGATAACAAACCGAATTTAAGTACAATTTAAAATTTGTTAATTTACAATGATCAAAGTGACTTGCATCTTTTTCATATTTATTTTTTTTATCAGTTTGTAATCCAAATATTAGAAAACGCGGTTTTTCAAGAGCATTTGAAGTTTTAATAGGCCACACAATTTTTCTTGACTGAGGTATAGAAGGGTATTTATATAAATCCCAACTTCTAAACGCAATTGGTAAATTAATATTATTTTCCAAAACTTTTAACAATTTTAATCGTTGCTTATCATCAAAAAAAATATGTGGAACACACCATTTGATTTTATTTAAAGATAATTTTAATTCAGCAGAAGACGTGTAAACATTTAAATCATTACGAGCACGTATTAAAATAAGTTCTTGTTTAATGTTTATAATAATTTTATTATGGTCTTCAGCAAATCCGAGTAAAGTTCGTAGAGGAATGCAAACGTTAAAATTTCCATGTGAATCTATTTTATTAGACTTTAGTCCCCAACCAGCATTTTCCAGCGCTTGATATTCTGCACTATTTAACAAAACATATCCTTTCATAGTGCTACATATTCCAACTAATTTATTTTTTTCAATATCGATACCATTTAGAGCATATCTTATTTCTTCAAATAAACTTGCAAAACCATTGTTTGTTATTTTTGTATCTGCTGGAGGGTCGGTACCATCAGGTTTTTTGAGTTGTCCCTCAATATACAAGTAACTTTCACTGGGATTTGTATATATATCTTGTTGTTGAATTTGTATACGAATTTCGTCACTATTATTAATAGTTGTAGCAATATATGGTTGATATGTATGTAATTCTTTTCGTGAAATAGAATTATCGTACTCAATGGCTGAATTAATTTGCAGAATATTGCTCATTTTTAATTTTGAACCCCTGCTGTATTAAAAAGTTTATATTTTCACGTGTTAAACTCGTTGAAGTTTGACGACGAATGCGTTTATTATGTGTATTTAAAACTCTTTTATATACAATTCCCATATTATATTTTTTTCAAATGCAATTTTACTGTAATTAGCTCTCCTCGAAAATTAACTAAATCACCGTCTTGATCTATAAGACTTAGCGTAATGTTGTTTATTGTTCGAGTGTTGACTGGTAAATAAATAACATTTGTTGGTACTTCGGATATTTTAAAGCCAGGAGTGCACGACGGATGAAAACTGTATACAGTATGCATAATTTCATTGTTCTTATATGCACCATTCACAATATTACATTCAATTAATATAGAATTTACTTTTGTTATATTTACCGGCAAGTCCGATTCGTGTAGTTCAATAGGTTTTAAGACTTTTTTTGAAAAACCTAATAATGGTCCAATGCAATCATTAGGTGTAAAATCTATTTCTAGAGTACTTTTTATTTCACATTTTAATGTATTATTATTAGGGCGTAAAGTGAAAAAGTTTTGTTTTTGTCCACGTGATTCTCTTTTAATTTCGTTACTTATTGAAACAAATTCTGCATTTGGATCACCCACTTTTACACGTATATAATTATTTATATCATCAATTTCATAAGACCCAATGGGGATTTCAAATTTTTTATTTTTATTATAATAAAATTTGTTATTATGAACGTCAATGTTTGGTATCGAGTGATACGTTTCAAAATCTACTAGACCAATACAATAATCATCATCCAACTCAATTGGCGGAAAAAAATCTGTACTTATCTCAGACGTATTACCAGTAAGTGTTATAGTCAAAGACATATTTGTAAATGATAATATTTTTATTTATTTTATAGTATTTATAAGAAAGTTTATACATACGAGGGTTGCCTTTTATATTTCGGGATTAGGCAATCCTAGTGCTGCTATCTGGCAACTGACGTTCCTATAGTAAAGTTTGGCATTTTTGACAATATATGTACTCAGAACGTTTTGACGTACGAACACTTTTTGTGTAGTTAACAGTAATTTGAAAAATTCATTTCGGCCAAAAAATGGATTTAAATCGTGAACATTTTTGTGCGATTATTTTTTACAACTTTAGACGTGGATTAATTCAACAACAGTGCATCGATGAACTTAATTCGATTTTTGTCGATGAAGCACCATCAGGGACCAGTGTTTATTGATGATTTACTGAATTCAATCGCGGCCGTAGTTCGCTCAACGACGAGTTTCGTGAAGGTGGTCCAAAATCGATTGTTGTTCCGAAAAACATTGATTCTATGCGCGAACTGATATTGCAAGATCGTCATGTAACTTATCGTGAGATTGAAGCTTCCTTGGACATTAGTGGGACCAGCATACATACAATATTGCATAAACATTTTTCTGTAAAAAAAATTTTTTCACGTTGGATCCCACATAATTTGACAATCGCTCAAAAAAAGGCTCGTGTCAATGGGTCGCAAGAAATGCTCAAAAATACGATCGCGGTGCTTCAAAACATGTGTATCACATCGGGACAGGTGACGAATCGTGGATCTATGCGTATGAGTCCGAAAGTAAACAGCAGTCGACTGTAGGGGTCTTCTAAGGCGAGCCAAACCCAACAAAAGTCGTTCGGGCGCGAAGCACTTTGAAGCAAATGGTCGCCTGTTTTTTCGGAAAAACTGGACCTGTCTCAATCGTACCATTGGGGTAACGTAGAACGGTCCATTCTGAATGGTACACAACCATTTGTTTGCCAGAAGTCTTCGGAAAAATAAGAAAAACCAACCGCTGAAAACGGATCATTCACCACCACGACAATTCGAGCTCGCACACATCGACTGAGACAAGAAAATTTTTGAGCACACAAAACGTCGATTTGACGAGTCATCCGCCGTATAGTCAATACTTGGCACCCAATGACTTCTTTTTATTCCCGAATATTAGAAATTAATTGCGGGGTCAACATTTTTCGACACTTGATGAAGCGGTCGATGCGCTCAAAATGCATGTTTTGGAGATACCTCAATCGGAATGGAAAAAGTGCTTCGAAAATTGGTTCACACGTTGCAAAAGTATATTGACCTACATGGTGAATATTTTAAAAAGCAATAAAGCCATTTTTGATGATAAATATTCATTTGTTTTCTCTAATCCCGAAATATAAAAGGCAACCCTCGTAAATGACCACAATTATATGTGTTATATTTTTGATATTGTTTATAATTATATTGGAGATTTACATTGGGACCAAAATATTTTACAAGTTCTTGTGGCGGCGGTAAGTTTCCAAAACTATCAAAATATATTACTTCTCGATCTCGTTTTACAAACGCTACCCAATGGCTTCCCGGTCCATCTCTGTCATCTAAGTTTATAATTGCACATTCATTTATTTTTGGTTTTTTTGGTAGGGCGTTACGCATGTAGACTCCTCGAAAGTATGGAATATTTTTTGCAAATTTTTTTAACTCTAAATCGTTTAACGCCCTTTTTGGCAGTTTTTTGATGTTAAAAAAAGCCCCAATCCTTTCTTATATGGTCGCAGATATAGTCCACTACCCTGTTTTCCTAATGCAATGGCCTCCATTTGTCGATTATGTCTTTCAGCTTCGACTAATTTTTTTTTCGCAGCTGATGCACTATTCACCGCTTTAGCAATACCAGCCGCACCTCCGGCAAGAGCTCCAGTTGCAGATAAACCGGCAAATAGTGGTATTAAAAATGGCAAAATACCACCTGTCTTTGGAACTGGTATTATACGGGATGTTAGTTTAGGTTTTTTATATTTCATAGACATTTTTGCTGCTTTCAGAGCAATTTTAATAGCTTTTTTAGGATCTTTAACTTTAGATTTTTTTAATGCTATACGCGCATCTTTAATGGCTCCATTAAACGACCCCGTACCAAATTTTCGTTTTGCTTTCATTGCGTTACTTACAGCCCAAGCCGCTGCTTTTTCCCCGAACGACGCGTCTTTTGCACGAACTCGTTGCCAAGCTTTTTCTTGTAATATGTAGTCTGCTTGATGTCTATCTTTTAAATTGTTATGTTTGGAATACGATATATCATGATCTTTACAAGCCTCGTCCAGCGGATTGATACCTGTGTCTCCTCTTGCCAATCTTTCACTAAGTTTTGTTCCAGGTCCACAATACTGATATCCGGGGATGTGTAGTTCAACCGGGAGAGAATTTATTGTTTTATTTAACAATCCCTGCCCGTATAACAACATGTATGCGACTAATAAATATATAAATACGCAGTCATTATTTATATCTTTTCAGTAATTAAAATGAAGTTTATTAAACAAAAACAAAAGTTAGACGTTAAAAATTTTGATATTAAACAAAATAAAAAATTAGTTAGACACAGCCCCCTTTTACCAAATACTATTCGTTGTATTGTATGCGGTCCATCAAACTGTGGAAAAACAAACGTTATTTTAGGTTTACTAATGCATGAAAATGGGTTAAAATATGCAAATGTATATGTTTATTCCAAATCTCTGCATCAGCCTAAATATAAATTTTTAGAAAATTGTTTGCAACGTGTAAAAGGTATGGGTTATTTTCCGTACAATGAAAATATTGATATAGTTAAACCAAAAAATGCAAAACTAAATTCAGTATTTATATTTGACGATGTAGCGTGCGATAAACAAGACTGTATGCGAGATTATTTTAGTATGGGTCGTCATAATAAAATTGACTCATTCTATTTATCTCAATCATATGCAAAAATTCCAAAGCATTTAATTCGAGACAATGCAAATTTAATAATTTTATTTAAACAAGATGAAATGAATTTGAAACATATATATAACGATCACGTTAATACAGACATGTCCAAGAATACATTGTGAAAAATTACGATCTCCACCGGGACTCGAACCCGGGTCTCTGCCTTGCCGGGGCAGCGCCTTAAACCGCTGGGCTATAGAGATCCGATGGTTAATCGCAATCTTTCACAATTGAAATCGCATTGATTGAGTCGCTAGAGAACGTACTTTTTACTGTACGTTAAGCGTCACGTTTTCGGTGTGGGACGAATCGCCACTGCATTTAGACACCTTGTGAATTTGTCAGATGTTAATTAATTAAGCCCCCATATCTGAGTCGATATTAGAATAAGGATTGGTTTCTAGACGACGTATATACAAGAATACATTGTGAAAAATTACGATCTCCACCGGGACTCGAACCCGGGTCTCTGCCTTGCCGGGGCAGCGCCTTAAACCGCTGGGCTATAGAGATCCGATGGTTAATCGCAATCTTTCACAATTGAAATCGCATTGATTGAGTCGCTAGAGAACGTACTTTTTACTGTACGTTAAGCGTCACGTTTTCGGTGTGGGACGAATCGCCACTGCATTTAGACACCTTGTGAATTTGTCAGATGTTAATTAATTAAGCCCCCATATCTGAGTCGATATTAGAATAAGGATTGGTTTCTAGACGACGTATATACAAGAATACATTGTGAAAAATTACGATCTCCACCGGGACTCGAACCCGGGTCTCTGCCTTGCCGGGGCAGCGCCTTAAACCGCTGGGCTATAGAGATCCGATGGTTAATCGCAATCTTTCACAATTGAAATCGCATTGATTGAGTCGCTAGAGAACGTACTTTTTACTGTACGTTAAGCGTCACGTTTTCGGTGTGTGACGAATCGCCACTGCATTTAGACACCTTGTGAATTTGTCAGATGTTAATTAATTAAGCCCCCATATCTGAGTCGATATTAGAATAAGGATTGGTTTCTAGACGACGTATATACAAGAATACATTGTGAAAAATTACGATCTCCACCGGGACTCGAACCCGTCATTTGAAAAGTTTAAAAAATTGTGTGCACATTGTTGGAAAGATAAGTACGGATTTGTTGTAATTGACAAAGATAGTCACGAGGGGCGTTACCGTTGTGGCTTTGATAATTTTTGTAAATGGATGGAATAAGAATTTTATGTGATATAATTATACCTTTAATAACAATTATTATTGTAATTGTCATTGTATTTATAAGCTTGAAACATTAAATAAATATTTATTTTGAGACTGAGCGTCTATTAGTTAACATAATGACTAAGGGGGAAAAAACGTTAAAAGATATTATAGAAGTTAGCAATACAATACGTAAAAAATTTAATGCTTTAAAACATGGTAAAATAGCAACTGAAGAATTGTTGCAAGAAACATTTAAACCCGTAACAGAACCTTTAAAAGAGATTGTCAAACAAATAAAACCAAGTGACACAGTGATATTAAAAAAGCAAAAAAAAGATAGTGACACATTAAATTCTCCTAGAGCAAAACTATTAGGAAAACGGAAAAATGAATTCCCTGTAAAGTACTATAGAAAACCGAATGTAAATTTAGATAAAACAAAAACAGAAGAATCTTTCTTAGAAGATGAATATTTAAATAAAACAAAACCTGAAGTATCTTTCTTGGAAGATGAGGAGGTTTTTGAATCAGAGCCTGAAGAAACTGAACTTACAATTAAAGATCCTGAAAATGAATTAGAACAATTAGAACAACAATTTGGTGATATAGCTGGTTCATATTTATTTCACTTTGCAACTGCTAAAGATTCTGATACCGTGTATGGAGTTCGATATCAACATGATCGTTTCATGATTGGTAATTCACCAATTGAAATAGAACACAATGACATTAAAGTCGGTGATAAATGGTATAAAGGAACATATGGTTTGTATGAATTACTTTTTTAAAAAAGACCACTTTCTTACGAAAAAGAAGATGAAAACAATTACTTAGATATTGCATTAAAAACAAATGTTCATCGTAGAAATTATGATTCCAATGGTGCAATAAAAGGTTCGCAAAATTATAAATATTTACACATAATAAAACCATACATAACAACTGGAGGTGCACCATATACAAGTAAATCTCAATCAGTAGGTTTTGGTTTAATGAATTACACAAATTTTAAACGTGAGTTTGTTTATTGGGATAACCCAAACGAATTAGTGGATAGATTACGTTTACTATTAGCTTCGAAATCAGCTGGTCATACAGGTCATAATAATGAAATTATGTCTATTGTGGAAGAATTACGAGAGGCAAATATAATAGTTTAATACTTTCATCTAGTTGTAAAATGTCGATTGACAAATTTGGTCGAATAATAAAACGTTCGCGCACATCTAAAAATTTAAATTTAAATGCATACGGACAATATGACTTGGAAAATCATCGTTTAATAAATTTATCACAACCTATACTTGACGATGAAGCTGCTACAAAAAAATATATTGATGACAGAATTTTTGGGTTGGAAAAAGAAATAGGCGAAACAACTCTATCATTAAAAAATAAAATTTATGACGCTAAAGGAAAAGAAATACGAAATTTACATAAACCTACTGAAGATAATAGTGCTGTTGTTAAATACTATGTTGATTATTACATTCAAAAATTATTACGTAGAATTGAAAATATAGAAAAAATTAATAATATAAAACCAAACGAGAACGATTTATTCTTAATTGAGAAAAAAAATGAGCAAGCATCAAGTAGTTCAGGAGCTCCACAAACCGGCAAGACGCAATTACCCAAGACGTAAAGTGATAACAAAAGGAATTGATGACTTATGGCAAATTGATTTAGTTGAAATGATTCCATACGCTTCAATAAACAAAGGATTTAAATATTTATTAACCGTTATTGATGTTTTCTCCAAGTTTGCTTTTGCCGAGCCTGTAAAAAGTAAATCAGCTCATGACGTTACTGAAGCTATGATAAAAATTTTTAAACAGGGACGTATTCCAGTTAATTTACAATCAGATCACGGAAAAGAATTTTACAATATACAATTTTATAATTTAATGAAAAAATATAATATAAATCATTATTCTACTTATAGTAATTTAAAAGCAAGTGTAGTTGAACGGTTTAATCGCACACTAAAATCTATAATGTTTAAAGAATTTAGTTTACGTGGCTCATATAAATGGATTGATATTTTACAAAAATTAGTTACAAATTATAACAATACACAACATAAAACAATTAAAATGAAACCAATTGATGTGACGTTTGAAAACGAAGCAAAATTATTAAGTACAGTATATAGTAACATAAAAATTGCTGGACCTGCAAAATTTAAAGTTGGTGATCATGTACGTATTAGTAAAATAAAAGGTGAATTTGCAAAGGGTTATACACCAAACTGGAGTACTGAAATTTTTACAATTACAAAAGTGCAATTTACAAACCCAGTCACTTACCTGCTTGAAGATTTTCAAAACAACCCCATTAAGGGTGGCTTTTATGAACATGAACTTCAAAAAACTAAGTACCCTGATGTGTATCTTGTAGAAAAAGTTATAAAAGCAAAAGGACCTAAAGTTTATGTGAAATGGCTTGGATTTGATTCACAACATAATTCATGGATAAATAAGTCTCATATTGTTTAAATAAATATGTCATTAGCTGAAAACTTTAGTTGCTTTTTAATTGTCAAGCTGAAAACATCATGAAACGTCAAATTGAATTCGAAGAAGCAGAACCTGCTGCAAAAATTGTAAAAAGTGATATTACATCAATTTGTTACGAATTAATTATAAAAACAGAAAATGAAGAGTATCATAAAGCCTTTTACGGTGATTTTGTAGTTATTATGATAAAAAGTAATGACTTTAGAAACGGTTATGTTAATGCAACAAAACTTTGTCAAAATGGGGGAAAACACTTCTACAATTGGATGGCAAATAAACGTTCTCAAGAATTATTATTTGAGGTAAATAAAGAGTTGCGGGTTGCATACGCATCCCTTGGAATCCCAAGCGATGGAAATTATGCAATTTATACAACTACTGGCGGTGAAGATACAGTTATTAGAGGAACATACATTCATCCAGACATCATTGTTCACGTAGCATCTTGGGTTTCCATACACTTTGCTTTAAAAGTATCAAAAATAATTAATGAATACTACGTTAATTATTTTCTTGCCGAGTATAAAAACAATGAAAATAAATTAAAAGCATATATTACCGAAATGCAACCAAAAGTTATACATGAGCCCATCTCAGAGAATAAATACTCAACACTTTGTGTTTTCAAGATAAGTGATACCGAATATTATGTAACAACTGTATGTCTTCGAGATTTATTCAAAAAACATTCAAAACTTCAACAAAAATATCCTGAAATTCAGTTAGTAAAAGAATTGTATGATGTACCAAACGCCAAACATTTACTTGACAATATTAAATTACAATTAAAAGATTTTGCTAATTGTAAGAGAAATATTATTGTATTAAAAAATATATCTGAATGTGATTTTTTAAATGTTATTAAAAAATAAAATTGTAATAAATGGTATAAAATAAAACATGTAATTTGAAATTGGGTTTTTATTTAATTACATATTTACAATATCAAAAATACAAATATAATAAACATAATTAGTTTTATTTAACTGTACAAGTATTTACATTAATAACATTAAAAATAAATATTAAACAATCTCATGAAATCAATATATGACCCCAAGCTAAAGTGCTAGTACCATCAGAACAAATAAACCGTTTATCATCATTAGAACTTAGTGATATTTTATTTTGCTCGATGGTGTACACTGTATGCTTGTAACTTCTAAAAATTTGCTGCTTTTGATATATGAGGTCATTAGTTAACATACATTTTTTATAGTCAGGACCAGTCAAAATTTTATCCACCACACATTTCTTAACACCCTTAGCTTTCTTTTTCCAATTGTTTTGATCCTCTTCTGTGCAATAGGCATACATTTTTGGACGTAAGGCTATAAATTGTTGCATTAATTTACCGCCCAATTCGTCTTTCATTAGTCCTAATACAGCTTTATTTTTCTGAGGCATGTTGTAAACATTGTCCGAGCAGAAATTACTAGTATCAAATTTTTCAATATTGTTTAACATATCTTTATAAATATCATCTGTTTCTATTAATAATACAAAACTATCGGTATCACAATAGCATAAAGCAACTCGTTCACCATACTTTGGTTTTAAGTACTCATAAAAAAAATTGTACATGAGTAATTTTGATAAGTCTAATACTGCAAAACCCACATATATTGGTTTATTGTATATAACTTTAAGTTTTTCAAATTGAATTGCACACAAGTTTTCATTAAATATCGAGACGCTTTTCACATTTGGTTTTGCGAGAAGCGATTCAGCACCGGGTTTACGTCCAATATTCTCCCAATGATTAACAAGTTTTATGTCAACACGCTTATCTATGCTCTCCATTGTTTTACCAAAGATGGCATTGTTTAAAAGTTTAAAAAAATCCTTTTCGAAATCATTCTTCGCAGATTGTCGCAATATTGTGTTAAAATCCACATATTGTTTTAACCAATCAAACTGTTTAAACTGAATTATTCTATGTATTTTTTTAATTTTAAGATTATGTTTCAACGCCTGCTTTAAATTACGGTAATGAATAACATATTTACTCTTATCATATAAATTTGGAATAAGTTTTGGATTTTTAAATTTTGAATTTGGTGGTATTATACTCTCAGCCAAAAATGGTAAATCGTTGTGTGAAGAATGAAGCAATTTAGGATATTCAATATCAGCTTCAATAAAATAGCCAACTGAGGAATTATCATCAATTATAGTTACGTCAAAGTTTAAAATTTCATCTTCGTTTAACCATCGAAATCCACCGTACGGTATACATTGGGATAATGCCCACCCGTACAGATTATTCGCATCCCAATATGTTAAATATGTGCTCGGATTATTTGAATTATATTCCCGCATGTATTTATTGTTTGCTTTCACATATCGCAAAGAGGCTTGACAAATACCCCCACGTATACCTTTTTGAATGAAATGATGCATGTCTATATCAGTAATTAATTCTAATTCTATACAAGTCATTTTTAACATAGCATCCCAACTTAACCCTGGCGCTGTATAGTAGTGGGCAGGGTCGAGTTTATAAGTTTTCATACACACATTACGGAATTGTTCGAAAATATCTGTGAGCAATAATACATCTGTTTTGCAATACAAATCAGAATAATCTCTCAAAGTTTTACACTTAAACACGTTCCATACAGTCTTTGCATGGTTATATTCATTTTCTGTTATGTTATAATTATTCATTAAATCATCAAAAACATTTTTATGTGGAAGAACAGCCTCATTTAGTTTCTCGAATGAGTCCATATATTTATATGGGAAAACCCCCTTTCTACGCAGTAATTTAAAGTGTTCATCTTCGGAAAAATATTTTCGCACTTCAACACATTGCTCATCCGTTAAATTATTCGCTAGCTTCTCCAACGAACTCGCCATAAACCGAAGCGAGTCCACAAATCTTAATTTCATATAAATTTTATTTTCCATCCCCATTTTATTGTCATACTCATCCACATATAAATGTTTTGTAAAAGAAATGTATTTTTCCTTGTTTTGCGGAATAATATCAATTTTTTCCTCATCACAGCCAAATTCTTTGATAAACATGTGAGCGTCATAGTTTGATAAATTATGAAAAAAAATTGGAATCATTTTTGGTATTTTATAATTCAGGTTACATTTAGAGTGAGCTACACCTCTAAATTTCCCAGTAAGATGATCATGATCTGCTACTCGATCTTCAGCTTTCAACACTTTATTACATATATTACATTCTGTAGCCGTATCAAATAAATATTTTTCGCTAGCAGTTAATTTTGTCATAGGTAGTACAACACTTAAATGCTTATTATATATTTGTCTCACATCGCTATACAGCTTATTACAAAATACTTTTGCACAGTCTTCCCCGGTGTATGTTACAAATTTTGACAGTGAATCATCAAATGAACACTTAATGTTGTATGCAAAACTATATGGAACGTGTTCGTGTGTTTTATTTGTATAGCTATTATTCGGATCTGGAGAGCATGTATCAATGGGTTTTAACAGTGACTCGAAATCTGCGTATACAACAAATGGTACACGCATTTGTCGCTCATAATTTTGAAATTTTAAAATATTGCCGGGAATCATATCTCCATTTTTATCTAATTTCATTTCCTCCGTGGGCATTATAGTATAAACTTTACTACAATCATTCGCCCGATGTTGTTCAAAGCCAGCTTGTGAACTAAAAAATGTTAAACATCCATCACATAAATATTTTTTGCTATGATGTGACGATATTTGACTCCTCACAAGTCGTGAGAAATCCCTTATCCACACATAGTGGCCTTTAACACCATCTTCTAAATATAATAAATTTATATGTTTTTCTCGAGTTTGATTCGTGTGGTAAATCGGACCCACTACGTCATAATTTTTCGTCTTGTAATTATGTTCTAAACAATACACGTTAATTGAAACATTATTCATGAATTCGAATTTTGGAATGTTTTTAATTTTCATGGGGAATTCTAGTCCAGCATATTTTAAAACCTTTTCATAATGTGGGTATGAGCTAACTCGAACTGAATTATTAATCACTGGATAGAGTGCAGAAGTTACAGCCCAAAGAAAGCAATATTCGTCGTTGTTTTCAACATTAATACACGCTTTTTTATTTCGAATTTGCTTTGGTAATTCTATAAATGATAAACCTCGAATTGGCTTATATTTATTAATATTAAATTCTAGGTGAGATATTCCCCGTAATGTCCACCCAGAATCCCGTTCCTGAAATTCTTCACATTTTGTTTTTATAGTGGAGCACATATTATCATAAGCGTCAGAAAATTGATTCATACTAGGTGATACCTCTTGAAATTTAGAGTTAAAAGATTTTAATTCACCTGCTGGATTTTTTTCATTAATATAAAAACCAAATAATTCTAAATTAAATTTAATACCAGACTTATATGATTCTATGATTGTTTTAATCAATTCATTTATAATATGTTTATTGTCTTGTAAAAATTTGATAATATTAATTCCTGACCCGTTGATGCGGTAACTTGCAATTCGCTGTTTAAAACTGCTACAAATTTCCACTACATCTTTTTTGTATGGTTTGATAGTCTGTTGGAGATGCTTCTGCGATCTCAAGTGTCCAGTATACTTGCATTTTGTTGTAAACCCCTCATCGCATAGTGCACAATACAGGTTGGATTTCTGCTGTTGCTGTTGGGACTCTGCTAGCTTAATCTTTTTTATGGGTGGTGGCGCCAGATTTTCCTTGTTTTCAGCATCTAAATATAAATTATAATTAATAAACTATTTTTTCCTCACAATTGTTAACTTACCGTTTTCGTTATGCTGTCTTAGCATGTGTCGTTTACGCGCATCATTACGTGTAAACGACATTGTACATAGTCCGCAATTAAAGTTTGCCGTTCCGTCCCCATAGCATACTTTCATATGTCGGAACAGATTACTTCTACTTGCAAAAGTTTTTTTTGCACTTCACACATTCAATCATTATTGTAGATTGTATAACACTTTATAGTTAACTGCCGGTGGCTCACTTATGACTGATAGCAATTAAACAGTAATGTTCTATTTATTATATTTTATTCAACGGATGTGATAAGACATGTGAGTGAGTGAGATAAGCCATATACATTGGTCTAGAAAAAATTATGCTCTGGTTTTTTTCCAAATATTTTTTACACTTTTTCCTTATAAAATACGGCATTTCTGATGTACGACATGTGATAAGACATGTGAGTGAGTGAGATAAGCCATATACATCGTTCTAGAAACAATTATGCTCTGGTTTTTTTCCAAATATTTTTTACATGTAATACGTCATTTCCGACACATCTTCAAGACGTTTGTGATTAAAACTCTCTTCCGGCCCTTATTCTTAATTTTTCTTAATCATCTTAATCTGTCTACCACCTGTTATTACCTTTACTACATATTATATTTATTACCTGTTATTAATATTACCTGCTATTATCACCTTTACTATATATTACCTATTATCACCTGTTATTAATATTACCTGTTATCACCTTTACTACGTATCACCTGTACTACGTATTACCTTACTATTTTACTACGTATTACCTGTTATCGGCTACGTATCACCTGTACTACGTATTACCTTACTACGATATAGTATTAGACAAAGACAACCACAAATTTATGAATGAACTATCGCGTTCTCTCTCGCACTCATTGCTCTTATGGAGAATCCACCGGGTGGCTGATCTAGAATGCCCCATCTTTCCCTACTTATGACGATAAAATTGCTGTTTTAAACTTGCAAAAAAATATAAAAACGCTGTTTTGAACTATTCAAACTGACAAATTCATGTTTCTTTCGTGCGAAACGGCGATTTATGAGAAATGACGATAAAATTGCTGTTTTAAACTTGCAAAAACATAGAAAAACGCTGTTTTGAACTATTCAAACTGACAAATTCATGTTTTTTTCGTGCGAAATGGCGATTTATGACAAATGACGATAAAATTGCTGTTTTAAACTTGCAAAAACATAGAAAAACGCTGTTTTGAACTATTAAAACTGACAAATTCATGTTTCTTTCGTGCGAATCGGCGATTTATGAGAAATGACGATAAAATTGCTGTTTTAAACTTGCAAAAACATTGAAAAACGCTGTTTTCAACTATTCAAACTGACAAATTCATGTTTCTTCCGTGCGAAACGGCGATTTATGAGAAATGACGATAAAATTGTTGTTTTAAACTTGCAAAAACATAGAAAAACGCTGTTTTGAACTATTCAAACTGACAATTTCATGTTTCTTTCGTGCGAAACGGCGATTTATGAGAAATGACGATAAAATTGCTGTTTTAAACTTCAAAAACATAGAAAAACGCTGTTTTCAACTATTCAAACTGATAAATTCATGTTTCTTTCGTGCGAAACGGCGATATATGAGAAATGACGATAAAATTGCTGTTTTAAACTTGCAAAAACATAGAAAAACGCTGTTTTTAACTATTCAAACTGACAAATTCATGTTTCTTTCGTGCGAAACGGCGATTTATGAGAAATGACGATAAAATTGCTGTTCTAAACTTGCAAAAACATAGAAAAACGCTGTTTTGAACTATTCAAACTGACAAATTCATGTTTCTTTCGTGCGAAACGGCGATTTATGAGAAATGACGATAAAATTGCTGTTTTAAACTTCAAAAACATAGAAAAACGCTGTTTTCAACTATTCAAACTGATAAATTCATGTTTCTTTCGTGCGAAACGGTGATTTATGAGAAATGGCGTTAAAATTGCTGTTTTAAACTTGCAAAAACATAGAAAAACGCTGTTTTGAACTATTCAAACTGACAAATTCATGTTTTTTTCGTGTGAAACGGCGATTTATGAGAAATGACGATAAAATTGCTGTTTTAAACTTGCAAAAACATAGAAAAACGCTGTTTTGAACTATTCAAACTGACAAATTCATGTTTCTTTCGCGCGAAACAGCGATTTATGAGAAATGACGATAAAATTGTTGTTTTAAACTTGCAAAAACATAGAAAAACGCAGTTTTCAACTATTCAAACTGATAAATTCATGTTTCTTACATTCGAAACGGTGGATTTTTGTGAAATCACGATAAAATTGCTGTTTTAAACTTGCAAAAACATTGAAAAACGCTGTTTTCAACTATTCAAACTGACAAATTCATGTTTCTTCCGTGCGAAACGGCGATTTATGAGAAATGACGATAAAATTGCTGTTTTAAACTTGCAACAACATAGAAAAACGCTGTTTTGAACTATTCAAACTGACAAATTCATGTTTCTTTCGTGTGAAACGGCGATTTTTGAGAAATGACGATAAAATTGCTGTTTTAAACTTGCAAAAACATAGAAAAACGCTGTTTTGAACTATTCAAACTGACAAATTCATGTTTCTTTCGTGCGAAACGGCGATTTATGAGAAATGACGATAAAATTGCAAAAACATAGAAAAACGCTATTTTGAACTTTTCAAACTGACAAATTCATGTTTCTTCCGTGCGAAACGGCGATTTATGAGAAATGACGATAAAATTGCTGTTTTAAACTTGCAAAAACATAGAAAAACGCTGTTTTGAACTATTCAAACTGACAAATTCATGTTTCTTTCGTGCGAAACGGCGATTTATGAGAAATGACGATAAAATTGCTGTTTTAAACTTCAAAAACATAGAAAAACGCTGTTTTCAACTATTCAAACTGATAAATTCATGTTTCTTTCGTGCGAAACGGCGATTTATGAGAAATTACGATAAAATTGCTGTTTTAAACTTGCAACAACATAGAAAAACGCTGTTTTGAACTATTCAAACTGACAGATTCATGTTTCTTTCGTGTGAAACGGCGATTTATGAGAAATGACGATAAAATTGCTGTTTTAAACTTGCAAAAACATAGAAAAACGCTGTTTTGAACTATTCAAACTGACAAATTCATGTTTCTTTCGTGCGAAACGGCGATTTATGAGAAATGACGATAAAATTGCTGTTTTAAACTTGCAAAAACATAGAAAAACGCTATTTTGAACTTTTCAAACTGACAAATTCATGTTTCTTCCGTGCGAAACGGCGATTTATGAGAAATGACGATAAAATTGCTGTTTTAAACTTGCAAAAACATAGAAAAACGCTGTTTTGAACTATTCAAACTGACAAATTCATGTTTCTTTCATGCGAAACGGCGATTTATGAGAAATGACGATAAAATTGCTGTTTTAAACTTCAAAAACATAGAAAAACGCTGTTTTCAACTATTCAAACTGATAAATTCATGTTTCTTTCGTGCGAAACGGCGATATATGAGAAATGACGATAAAATTGCTGTTTTAAACTTCGCAAAAACATAGAAAAACGCTGTTTTTAACTATTCAAACTGACAAATTCATGTTTCTTTCGTGCGAAACGGCGATTTATGAGAAATGACGATAAAATTGCTGTTCTAAACTTGCAAAAACATATAAAAACGCTGTTTTGAACTATTCAAACTGACAAATTCATGTTTCTTTCGTGCAAAACGGTGATTTATGAGAAATGACGATAAAATTGCTGTTTTAAACTTGCAAAAACATAGAAAAACGCTGTTTTGAACTATTCAAACTGACAAATTCATGTTTCTTTCGTGCGAAACGGCGATTTATGAGAAATGACGATAAAATTGCTGTTTTAAACTTCAAAAACATAGAAAAACGCTGTTTTCAACTATTCAAACTGATAAATTCATGTTTCTTTCGTGCGAAACGGCGATTTATGAGAAATGGCGTTAAAATTGCTGTTTTAAACTTGCAAAAACATAGAAAAACGCTGTTTTGAACTATTCAAACTGACAAATTCATGTTTTTTTCGTGTGAAACGGCGATTTATGAGAAATGACGATAAAATTGCTGTTTTAAACTTGCAAAAACATAGAAAAACGCTGTTTTGAACTATTCAAACTGACAAATTCATGTTTCTTTCGTGCGAAACAGCGATTTATGAGAAATGACGATAAAATTGTTGTTTTAAACTTGCAAAAACATAGAAAAACGCAGTTTTCAACTATTCAAACTGATAAATTCATGTTTCTTACGTTCGAAACGGTGGATTTTTGTGAAATCACGATAAAATTGCTGTTTTAAACTTGCAAAAACATTGAAAAACGCTGTTTTCAACTATTCAAACTGACAAATTCATGTTTCTTCCGTGCGAAACGGCGATTTATGAGAAATGACGATAAAATTGCTGTTTTAAACTTGCAACAACATAGAAAAACGCTGTTTTGAACTATTCAAACTGACAAATTCATGTTTCTTTCGTGTGAAACGGCGATTTATGAGAAATGACGATAAAATTGCTGTTTTAAACTTGCAAAAACATAGAAAAACGCTGTTTTGAACTATTCAAACTGACAAATTCATGTTTCTTTCGTGCGAAACGGCGATTTATGAGAAATGACGATAAAATTGCTGTTTTAAACTTGCAAAAACATAGAAAAACGCTATTTTGAACTTTTCAAACTGACAAATTCATGTTTCTTCCGTGCGAAACGGCGATTTATGAGAAATGACGATAAAATTGCTGTTTTAAACTTGCAAAAACATAGAAAAACGCTGTTTTGAACTATTCAAACTGACAAATTCATGTTTCTTTCATGCGAAACGGCGATTTATGAGAAATGACGATAAAATTGCTGTTTTAAACTTCAAAAACATAGAAAAACGCTGTTTTCAACTATTCAAACTGATAAATTCATGTTTCTTTCGTGCGAAACGGCGATATATGAGAAATGACGATAAAATTGCTGTTTTAAACTTCGCAAAAACATAGAAAAACGCTGTTTTTAACTATTCAAACTGACAAATTCATGTTTCTTTCGTGCGAAACGGCGATTTATGAGAAATGACGATAAAATTGCTGTTCTAAACTTGCAAAAACATATAAAAACGCTGTTTTGAACTATTCAAACTGACAAATTCATGTTTCTTTCGTGCAAAACGGTGATTTATGAGAAATGACGATAAAATTGCTGTTTTAAACTTGCAAAAACATAGAAAAACGCTGTTTTGAACTATTCAAACTGACAAATTCATGTTTCTTTCGTGCGAAACGGCGATTTATGAGAAATGACGATAAAATTGCTGTTTTAAACTTCAAAAACATAGAAAAACGCTGTTTTCAACTATTCAAACTGATAAATTCATGTTTCTTTCGTGCGAAACGGCGATTTATGAGAAATGGCGTTAAAATTGCTGTTTTAAACTTGCAAAAACATAGAAAAACGCTGTTTTGAACTATTCAAACTGACAAATTCATGTTTTTTTCGTGTGAAACGGCGATTTATGAGAAATGACGATAAAATTGCTGTTTTAAACTTGCAAAAACATAGAAAAACGCTGTTTTGAACTATTCAAACTGACAAATTCATGTTTCTTTCGTGCGAAACAGCGATTTATGAGAAATGACGATAAAATTGTTGTTTTAAACTTGCAAAAACATAGAAAAACGCAGTTTTCAACTATTCAAACTGATAAATTCATGTTTCTTACGTTCGAAACGGTGGATTTTTGTGAAATCACGATAAAATTGCTGTTTTAAACTTGCAAAAACATTGAAAAACGCTGTTTTCAACTATTCAAACTGACAAATTCATGTTTCTTCCGTGCGAAACGGCGATTTATGAGAAATGACGATAAAATTGCTGTTTTAAACTTGCAACAACATAGAAAAACGCTGTTTTGAACTATTCAAACTGACAAATTCATGTTTCTTTCGTGTGAAACGGCGATTTATGAGAAATGACGATAAAATTGCTGTTTTAAACTTGCAAAAACATAGAAAAACGCTGTTTTGAACTATTCAAACTGACAAATTCATGTTTCTTTCGTGCGAAACGGCGATTTATGAGAAATGACGATAAAATTGCTGTTTTAAACTTGCAAAAACATAGAAAAACGCTATTTTGAACTTTTCAAACTGACAAATTCATGTTTCTTTCGTGCGAAACGGCGATTTATGAGAAATGACGATAAAATTGCTGTTTTAAACTTGCAAAAACATAGAAAAACGCTGTTTTCAACTATTCAAACTGATAAATTCATGTTTCTTACGTTCGAAACGGTGGATTTTTGTGAAATCACAATAAAATTGCTGTTTTAAACTTGCAAAAACATAGAAAAACGCTGTTTTGAACTATTCAAACTGACAAATTCATGATTCTTTCGTGCGAAACGGCGATTTATGAGAAATGACGATAAAATTGCTGTTTCAACTTGCAAAAACATAGAAAAACGCTGTTTTCAATTATTCAAACTGATAAATTCATGTTTCTTACGTTCGAAACGGTGGATTTTTGTGAAATCACGATAAAATAGCTGTTTTAAACTTGCAAAAACATTGAAA
Organism: Poecilus cupreus; assembly: GCA_963942605.1. NCBI lineage: Eukaryota > Metazoa > Arthropoda > Insecta > Coleoptera > Carabidae > Poecilus > Poecilus cupreus. Next base: position 268,484 of record CAWWDY010001275.1, read on the forward strand.
CACGCTGTTTTCAACTATTCAAACTGACAAATTAATGTTTCTTCCGTGCGAAACGGCGATTTATGAGAAATGACGATAAAATTGCTGTTTTAACTTGCAAAAACATAGAAAAACGCTGTTTTCAACTATTCAAACTGATAAATTCATGTTTCTTACGTTCGAAACGGTGGATTTTTGTGAAATCACAATAAAATTGCTGTTTTGAACTTGCAAAAACATAGAAAAACGTTATTTTTAACAACTCAATCTGATAAATTCATGTTTCTTTCTTGCGAAACGGCGATTTATGAGAAATGACGATAAAATTGCTGTTTTAAACTTGCAAAAACATAGAAAAACGCTGTTTTCAACTATTCAAACTGATAAATTCATGTTTCTTACGTTCGAAAAGGTGGATTTTTGTGAAATCACAATAAAATTGCTGTTTTAAACTTGCAAAAACATAGAAAAACGCTGTTCTGAACTACTCAAACTGACAAATTCATGATTCTTTCGTGCGAAACGGCGATTTATGAGAAATGACGATAAAATTGCTGTTTTAAACTTGCAAAAACATTGAAAAACGCTGTTTTCAACTATTCAAACTGACAAATTAATGTTTTTTCCGTGCGAAACGGCGATTTATGAGAAATGACGATAAAATTGCTGTTTTAAACTTGCAAAAACATAGAAAAACGCTGTTTTGAACTATTCAAACTGACAAATTCATATTTCTTTCGTGCGAAACGGCGATTTATGAGAAATGACGATAAAATTGCTGTTTTAAACTTCAAAAACATAGAAAAACGCTGTTTTCAACTATTCAAACTGATAAATTCATGTTTCTTTCGTGCGAAACGGCGATTTATGAGAAATGGCGTTAAAATTGCTGTTTTAAACTTGCAAAAACATAGAAAAACGCTGTTTTGAACTATTCAAACTGACAAATTCATGTTTTTTTCGTGTGAAACGGCGATTTATGAGAAATGACGATAAAATTGCTGTTTTAAACTTGCAAAAACATAGAAAAACGCTGTTTTGAACTATTCAAACTGATAAATTCATGTTTCTTACGTTCGAAACGGTGGATTTTTGTGAAATCACAATAAAATTGCTGTTTTAAACTTGCAAAAACATAGAAAAACGTTATTTTTAACAACTCAATCTGATAAATTCATGTTTCTTTCTTGCGAAACGGCGATTTATGAGAAATGACGATAAAATTGCTGTTTTAAACTTGCAAAAACATAGAAAAACGCTGTTTTCAACTATTCAATTTGATAAATTCATGTTTCTTACGTTCGAAAAGGTGGATTTTTGTGAAATCACAATAAAATTGCTGTTTTAAACTTGCAAAAACATAGAAAAACGCTGTTCTGAACTATTCAAACTGACAAATTCATGATTCTTTCGTGCGAAACGGCGATTTATGAGAAATGACGATAAAATTGCTGTTTTAAACTTGCAAAAACATTGAAAAACGCTGTTTTCAACTATTCAAACTGACAAATTAATGTTTTTTCCATGCGAAACGGCGATTTATGAGAAATGACGATAAAATTGCTGTTTTAAACTTGCAAAAACATAGAAAAACGCTGTTTTGAACTATTCAAACTGACAAATTCATGTTTCTTTCGTGCGAAACGGCGATTTAAGAGAAATGACGATAAAATTGCTGTTTTAAACTTCAAAAACATAGAAAAACGCTGTTTTCAACTATTCAAACTGATAAATTCATGTTTCTTTCGTGCGAAACGGCGATTTATGAGAAATGGCGTTAAAATTGCTGTTTTAAACTTGCAAAAACATAGAAAAACGCTGTTTTGAACTATTCAAACTGACAAATTCATGTTTTTTTCGTGTGAAACGGCGATTTATGAGAAATGACGATAAAATTGCTGTTTTAAACTTGCAAAAACATAGAAAAACGCTGTTTTGAACTATTCAAACTGACAAATTCATGTTTCTTTCGTGCGAAACAGCGATTTATGAGAAATGACGATAAAATTGTTGTTTTAAACTTGCAAAAACATAGAAAAACGCAGTTTTCAACTATTCAAACTGATAAATTCATGTTTCTTACGTTCGAAACGGTGGATTTTTGTGAAATCACGATAAAATTGCTGTTTTAAACTTGCAAAAACATTGAAAAACGCTGTTTTCAACTATTCAAACTGACAAATTCATGTTTCTTCCGTGCGAAACGGCGATTTATGAGAAATGACGATAAAATTGCTGTTTTAAACTTGCAACAACATAGAAAAACGCTGTTTTGAACTATTCAAACTGACAAATTCATGTTTCTTCCGTGCGAAACGGCGATTTATGAGAAATGACGATAAAATTGCTGTTTTAAACTTGCAAAAACATAGAAAAACGCTGTTTTCAACTATTCAAACTGATAAATTCATGTTTCTTACGTTCGAAAAGGTGGATTTTTGTGAAATCACAATAAAATTGCTGTTTTAAACTTGCAAAAACATAGAAAAACGCTGTTCTGAACTATTCAAACTGACAAATTCATGATTCTTTCGTGCGAAACGGCGATTTATGAGAAATGACGATAAAATTGCTGTTTTAAACTTGCAAAAACATGGAAAAACGCTGTTTTGAACTATTCAAACTGACAAATTCATGTTTCTTTCGTGCGAAACGGCGATTTATGAGAAATGACGATAAAATTCCTGTTTTAAACTAGCAAAAACATAGAAAAACGCTGTTTTGAACTATTCAAACTGATAAATTCATGTTTCTTTCGTGCGAAACGGCGATTTATGAGAAATGACGATAAAATTGCTGTTTTAAACTTGCAAAAACATAGAAAAACTTTATTTTTAACAACTCAATCTGATAAATTCATGTTTCTTTCTTGCGAAACGGCGATTTATGAGAAATGACGATAAAATTGCTGTTTTAAACTTGCAAAAACATAGAAAAACGCTGTTTTCAACTATTCAAACTGATAAATTCATGTTTCTTACGTTCGAAAAGGTGGATTTTTGTGAAATCACAATAAAATTGCTGTTTTAAACTTGCAAAAACATAGAAAAACGCTGTTTTGAACTATTCAAACTGACAAATTCATGTTTCTTTCATGCGAAACGGCGATTTATGAGAAATGACGATAAAATTGCTGTTTTAAACTTCAAAAACATAGAAAAACGCTGTTTTCAACTATTCAAACTGATAAATTCATGTTTCTTTCGTGCGAAACGGCGATATATGAGAAATGACGATAAAATTGCTGTTTTAAACTTCGCAAAAACATAGAAAAACGCTGTTTTTAACTATTCAAACTGACAAATTCATGTTTCTTTCGTGCGAAACGGCGATTTATGAGAAATGACGATAAAATTGCTGTTCTAAACTTGCAAAAACATATAAAAACGCTGTTTTGAACTATTCAAACTGACAAATTCATGTTTCTTTCGTGCAAAACGGTGATTTATGAGAAATGACGATAAAATTGCTGTTTTAAACTTGCAAAAACATAGAAAAACGCTGTTTTGAACTATTCAAACTGACAAATTCATGTTTCTTTCGTGCGAAACGGCGATTTATGAGAAATGACGATAAAATTGCTGTTTTAAACTTCAAAAACATAGAAAAACGCTGTTTTCAACTATTCAAACTGATAAATTCATGTTTCTTTCGTGCGAAACGGCGATTTATGAGAAATGGCGTTAAAATTGCTGTTTTAAACTTGCAAAAACATAGAAAAACGCTGTTTTGAACTATTCAAACTGACAAATTCATGTTTTTTTCGTGTGAAACGGCGATTTATGAGAAATGACGATAAAATTGCTGTTTTAAACTTGCAAAAACATAGAAAAACGCTGTTTTGAACTATTCAAACTGACAAATTCATGTTTCTTTCGTGCGAAACAGCGATTTATGAGAAATGACGATAAAATTGTTGTTTTAAACTTGCAAAAACATAGAAAAACGCAGTTTTCAACTATTCAAACTGATAAATTCATGTTTCTTACGTTCGAAACGGTGGATTTTTGTGAAATCACGATAAAATTGCTGTTTTAAACTTGCAAAAACATTGAAAAACGCTGTTTTCAACTATTCAAACTGACAAATTCATGTTTCTTCCGTGCGAAACGGCGATTTATGAGAAATGACGATAAAATTGCTGTTTTAAACTTGCAACAACATAGAAAAACGCTGTTTTGAACTATTCAAACTGACAAATTCATGTTTCTTTGGTGTGAAACGGCGATTTATGAGAAATGACGATAAAATTGCTGTTTTAAACTTGCAAAAACATAGAAAAACGCTGTTTTGAACTATTCAAACTGACAAATTCATGTTTCTTTCGTGCGAAACGGCGATTTATGAGAAATGACGATAAAATTGCTGTTTTAAACTTGCAAAAACATAGAAAAACGCTATTTTGAACTTTTCAAACTGACAAATTCATGTTTCTTTCGTGCGAAACGGCGATTTATGAGAAATGACGATAAAATTGCTGTTTTAAACTTGCAAAAACATAGAAAAACGCTGTTTTCAACTATTCAAACTGATAAATTCATGTTTCTTACGTTCGAAACGGTGGATTTTTGTGAAATCACAATAAAATTGCTGTTTTAAACTTGCAAAAACATAGAAAAACGCTGTTTTGAACTATTCAAACTGACAAATTCATGATTCTTTCGTGCGAAACGGCGATTTATGAGAAATGACGATAAAATTGCTGTTTCAACTTGCAAAAACATAGAAAAACGCTGTTTTCAATTATTCAAACTGATAAATTCATGTTTCTTACGTTCGAAACGGTGGATTTTTGTGAAATCACGATAAAATAGCTGTTTTAAACTTGCAAAAACATTGAAACACGCTGTTTTCAACTATTCAAACTGACAAATTAATGTTTCTTCCGTGCGAAACGGCGATTTATGAGAAATGACGATAAAATTGCTGTTTTAACTTGCAAAAACATAGAAAAACGCTGTTTTCAACTATTCAAACTGATAAATTCATGTTTCTTACGTTCGAAACGGTGGATTTTTGTGAAATCACAATAAAATTGCTGTTTTAAACTTGCAAAAACATAGAAAAACGTTATTTTTAACAACTCAATCTGATAAATTCATGTTTCTTTCTTGCGAAACGGCGATTTATGAGAAATGACGATAAAATTGCTGTTTTAAACTTGCAAAAACATAGAAAAACGCTGTTTTCAACTATTCAAACTGATAAATTCATGTTTCTTACGTTCGAAAAGGTGGATTTTTGTGAAATCACAATAAAATTGCTGTTTTAAACTTGCAAAAACATAGAAAAACGCTGTTCTGAACTATTCAAACTGACAAATTCATGACTCTTTCGTGCGAAACGGCGATTTATGAGAAATGACGATAAAATTGCTGTTTTAAACTTGCAAAAACATTGAAAAACGCTGTTTTCAACTATTCAAACTGACAAATTAATGTTTTTTCCGTGCGAAACGGCGATTTATGAGAAATGACGATAAAATTGCTGTTTTAAACTTGCAAAAACATAGAAAAACGCTGTTTTGAACTATTCAAACTGACAAATTCATGTTTCTTTCGTGCGAAACGGCGATTTATGAGAAATGACGATAAAATTGCTGTTTTAAACTTCAAAAACATAGAAAAACGCTGTTTTCAACTATTCAAACTGATAAATTCATGTTTCTTTCGTGCGAAACGGCGATTTATGAGAAATGGCGTTAAAATTGCTGTTTTAAACTTGCAAAAACATAGAAAAACGCTGTTTTGAACTATTCAAACTGACAAATTCATGTTTTTTTCGTGTGAAACGGCGATTTATGAGAAATGACGATAAAATTGCTGTTTTAAACTTGCAAAAACATAGAAAAACGCTGTTTTGAACTATTCAAACTGATAAATTCATGTTTCTTACGTTCGAAACGGTGGATTTTTGTGAAATCACAATAAAATTGCTGTTTTAAACTTGCAAAAACATAGAAAAACGTTATTTTTAACAACTCAATCTGATAAATTCATGTTTCTTTCTTGCGAAACGGCGATTTATGAGAAATGACGATAAAATTGCTGTTTTAAACTTGCAAAAACATAGAAAAACGCTGTTTTCAACTATTCAAACTGATAAATTCATGTTTCTTACGTTCGAAAAGGTGGATTTTTGTGAAATCACAATAAAATTGCTGTTTTAAACTTGCAAAAACATAGAAAAACGCTGTTCTGAACTATTCAAACTGACAAATTCATGATTCTTTCGTGCGAAACGGCGATTTATGAGAAATGACGATAAAATTGCTGTTTTAAACTTGCAAAAACATTGAAAAACGCTGTTTTCAACTATTCAAACTGACAAATTAATGTTTTTTCCGTGCGAAACGGCGATTTATGAGAAATGACGATAAAATTGCTGTTTTAAACTTGCAAAAACATAGAAAAACGCTGTTTTGAACTATTCAAACTGACAAATTCATGTTTCTTTCGTGCGAAACGGCGATTTATGAGAAATGACGATAAAATTGCTGTTTTAAACTTCAAAAACATAGAAAAACGCTGTTTTCAACTATTCAAACTGATAAATTCATGTTTCTTTCGTGCGAAACGGCGATTTATGAGAAATGGCGTTAAAATTGCTGTTTTAAACTTGCAAAAACATAGAAAAACGCTGTTTTGAACTATTCAAACTGACAAATTCATGTTTTTTTTCGTGTGAAACGGCGATTTATGAGAAATGACGATAAAATTGCTGTTTTTAAACTTGCAAAAACATAGAAAAACGCTGTTTTGAACTATTCAAACTGACAAATTCATGTTTCTTTCGTGCGAAACAGCGATTTATGAGAAATGACGATAAAATTGTTGTTTTAAACTTGCAAAAACATAGAAAAACGCAGTTTTCAACTATTCAAACTGATAAATTCATGTTTCTTACGTTCGAAACGGTGGATTTTTGTGAAATCACGATAAAATTGCTGTTTTAAACTTGCAAAAACATTGAAAAACGCTGTTTTCAACTATTCAAACTGACAAATTCATGTTTCTTCCGTGCGAAACGGCGATTTATGAGAAATGACGATAAAATTGCTGTTTTAAACTTGCAACAACATAGAAAAACGCTGTTTTGAACTATTCAAACTGACAAATTCATGTTTCTTCCGTGCGAAACGGCGATTTATGAGAAATGACGATAAAATTGCTGTTTTAAACTTGCAAAAACATAGAAAAACGCTGTTTTCAACTATTCAAACTGATAAATTCATGTTTCTTACGTTCGAAAAGGTGGATTTTTGTGAAATCACAATAAAATTGCTGTTTTAAACTTGCAAAAACATAGAAAAACGCTGTTCTGAACTATTCAAACTGACAAATTCATGATTCTTTCGTGCGAAACGGCGATTTATGAGAAATGACGATAAAATTGCTGTTTTAAACTTGCAAAAACATGGAAAAACGCTGTTTTGAACTATTCAAACTGACAAATTCATGTTTCTTTCGTGCGAAACGGCGATTTATGAGAAATGACGATAAAATTCCTGTTTTAAACTAGCAAAAACATAGAAAAACGCTGTTTTGAACTATTCAAACTGATAAATTCATGTTTCTTTCGTGCGAAACGGCGATTTATGAGAAATGACGATAAAATTGCTGTTTTAAACTTGCAAAAACATAGAAAAACTTTATTTTTAACAACTCAATCTGATAAATTCATGTTTCTTTCTTGCGAAACGGCGATTTATGAGAAATGACGATAAAATTGCTGTTTTAAACTTGCAAAAACATAGAAAAACGCTGTTTTCAACTATTCAAACTGATAAATTCATGTTTCTTACGTTCGAAAAGGTGGATTTTTGTGAAATCACAATAAAATTGCTGTTTTAAACTTGCAAAAACATAGAAAAACGCTGTTCTGAACTATTCAAACTGACAAATTCATGATTCTTTCGTGCGAAACGGCGATTTATGAGAAATGACGATAAAATTGCTGTTTTAAACTTGCAAAAACATTGAAAAACGCTGTTTTCAACTATTCAAACTGACAAATTAATGTTTTTTCCGTGCGAAACGGCGATTTATGAGAAATGACGATAAAATTGCTGTTTTAAACTTGCAAAAACATAGAAAAACGCTGTTTTGAACTATTCAAACTGACAAATTCATGTTTCTTTCGTGCGAAACGGCGATTTATGAGAAATGACGATAAAATTGCTGTTTTAAACTTCAAAAACATAGGAAAACGCTGTTTTCAACTATTCAAACTGATAAATTCATGTTTCTTTCGTGCGAAACGGCGATTTATGAGAAATGGCGTTAAAATTGCTGTTTTAAACTTGCAAAAACATAGAAAAACGCTGTTTTGAACTATTCATACTGACAAATTCATGTTTTTTTCGTGTGAAACGGCGATTTATGAGAAATGACGATAAAATTGCTGTTTTAAACTTGCAAAAACATAGAAAAACGCTGTTTTGAACTATTCAAACTGACAAATTCATGTTTCTTTCGTGCGAAACAGCGATTTATGAGAAATGACGATAAAATTGTTGTTTTAAACTTGCAAAAACATAGAAAAACGCAGTTTTCAACTATTCAAACTGATAAATTCATGTTTCTTACGTTCGAAACGGTGGATTTTTGTGAAATCACGATAAAATTGCTGTTTTAAACTTGCAAAAACATTGAAAAACGCTGTTTTCAACTATTCAAACTGACAAATTCATGTTTCTTCCGTGCGAAACGGCGATTTATGAGAAATGACGATAAAATTGCTGTTTTAAACTTGCAACAACATAGAAAAACGCTGTTTTGAACTATTCAAACTGACAAATTCATGTTTCTTTCGTGCGAAACGGCGATTTATGAGAAATGACGATAAAATTGCTGTTTTAAACTTGCAAAAACATAGAAAAACGCTATTTTGAACTTTTCAAACTGACAAATTCATGTTTCTTTCGTGCGAAACGGCGATTTATGAGAAATGACGATAAAATTGCTGTTTTAAACTTGCAAAAACATAGAAAAACGCTGTTTTCAACTATTCAAACTGATAAATTCATGTTTCTTACGTTCGAAACGGTGGATTTTTGTGAAATCACAATAAAATTGCTGTTTTAAACTTGCAAAAACATAGAAAAACGCTGTTTTGAACTATTCAAACTGACAAATTCATGATTCTTTCGTGCGAAACGGCGATTTATGAGAAATGACGATAAAATTGCTGTTTTAACTTGCAAAAACATAGAAAAACGCTGTTTTCAATCATTCAAACTGATAAATTCATGTTTCTTACGTTCGAAACGGTGGATTTTTGTGAAATCACGATAAAATAGCTGTTTTAAACTTGCAAAAACATTGAAAAACGCTGTTTTCAACTATTCAAACTGACAAATTAATGTTTCTTCCGTGCGAAACGGCGATTTATGAGAAATGACGATAAAATTGCTGTTTTAACTTGCAAAAACATAGAAAAACGCTGTTTTCAACTATTCAAACTGATAAATTCATGTTTCTTACGTTCGAAACGGTGGATTTTTGTGAAATCACGATAAAATAGCTGTTTTAAACTTGCAAAAACATTGAAAAACGCTGTTTTCAACTATTCAAACTGACAAATTAATGTTTTTTCCGTGCGAAACGGCGATTTATGAGAAATGACGATAAAATTGCTGTTTTAAACTTGCAAAAACATAGAAAAACGCTGTTTTGAACTATTCAAACTGACAAATTCATGTTTCTTTCGTGCGAAACGGCGATTTATGAGAAATTACGGTAAAATTGCTGTTTTAAACTTGCAAAAACATAGAAAAACGCTGTTTTGAATTATTCAAACTGATAAATTCATGTTTCTTTCGTGCGAAACTGCGATTTATGATAAATGACGATAAAATTGCTGTTTTAAACTTGCAAAAACATAGAAAAACGCTGTTTTGAACTATTCAAACTGACAAGTTCATGTTTTTTTCGTGTGAAACGGCGATTTATGAGAAATGACGATAAAATTGCTGTTTTAAACTTGCAAAAACATAGAAAAACGCTGTTTTGAACTTTTCAAACTGACAAATTCATGTTCCTTCCGTGCGAAACGGCGATTTATGAGAAATGACGATAAAATTGCTGTTTTAAACTTGCAAAAACATAGAAAAACGCTGTTTTCAACTATTCAAACTGATAAATTCATGTTTCTTACGTTCGAAAAGGTGGATTTTTGTGAAATCACAATAAAATTGCTGTTTTAAACTTGCAAAAACATAGAAAAACGCTGTTCTGAACTATTCAAACTGACAAATTCATGATTCTTTCGTGCGAAACGGCGATTTATGGGAAATGACGATAAAATTGCTGTTTTAAACTTGCAAAAACATAGAAAAACGCTGTTTTGAACTATTCAAACTGACAAATTCATGTTTCTTTCGTGCGAAACGGCGATTTATGAGAAATGACGATAAAATTCCTGTTTTAAACTAGCAAAAACATAGAAAAACGCTGTTTTGAACTATTCAAACTGATAAATTCATGTTTCTTTCGTGCGAAACGGCGATTTATGAGAAATGACGATAAAATTGCTGTTTTAAACTTGCAAAAACATAGAAAAACGTTATTTTTAACAACTCAATCTGATAAATTCATGTTTCTTTCTTGCGAAACGGCGATTTATGAGAAATGACGATAAAATTGCTGTTTTAAACTTGCAAAAACATAGAAAAACGCTGTTTTCAACTATTCAAACTGATAAATTCATGTTTCTTACGTTCGAAATGGTGGATTTTTGTGAAATCACAATAAAATTGCTGTTTTAAACTTGCAAAAACATAGAAAAACGCTGTTCTGAACTATTCAAACTGACAAATTCATGATTCTTTCGTGCGAAACGGCGATTTATGAGAAATGACGATAAAATTGCTGTTTTAAACTTGCAAAAACATTGAAAAACGCTGTTTTCAACTATTTAAACTGACAAATTAATGTTTTTTCCGTGCGAAACGGCGATTTATGAGAAATGACGATAAAATTGCTGTTTTAAACTTGCAAAAACATAGAAAAACGCTGTTTTGAACTATTCAAACTGACAAATTCATGTTTCTTTCGTGCGAAACGGCGATTTATGAGAAATGACGGTAAAATTGCTGTTTTAAACTTGCAAAAACATAGAAAAACGCTGTTTTGAATTATTCAAACTGATAAATTCATGTTTCTTTCGTGCGAAACTGCGATTTATGATAAATGACGATAAAATTGCTGTTTTAAACTTGCAAAAACATAGAAAAACGCTGTTTTGAACTATTCAAACTGACAAGTTCATGTTTTTTTCGTGTGAAACGGCGATTTATGAGAAATGACGATAAAATTGCTGTTTTAAACTTGCAAAAACATAGAAAAACGCTGTTTTGAACTTTTCAAACTGACAAATTCATGTTTTTTCCGTGCGAAACGGCGATTTATGAGAAATGACGATAAAATTGCTGTTTTAAACTTGCAAAAACATAGAAAAACGCTGTTTTCAACTATTCAAACTGATAAATTCATGTTTCTTACGTTCGAAATGGTGGATTTTTGTGAAATCACAATAAAATTGCTGTTTTAAACTTGCAAAAACATAGAAAAACGCTGTTCTGAACTATTCAAACTGACAAATTCATGATTCTTTCGTGCGAAACGGCGATTTATGAGAAATGACGATAAAATTGCTGTTTTAAACTTGCAAAAACATTGAAAAACGCTGTTTTCAACTATTTAAACTGACAAATTAATGTTTTTTCCGTGCGAAACGGCGATTTATGAGAAATGACGATAAAATTGCTGTTTTAAACTTGCAAAAACATAGAAAAACGCTGTTTTGAACTATTCAAACTGACAAATTCATGTTTCTTTCGTGCGAAACGGCGATTTATGAGAAATGACGGTAAAATTGCTGTTTTAAACTTGCAAAAACATAGAAAAACGCTGTTTTGAATTATTCAAACTGATAAATTCATGTTTCTTTCGTGCGAAACTGCGATTTATGATAAATGACGATAAAATTGCTGTTTTAAACTTGCAAAAACATAGAAAAACGCTGTTTTGAACTATTCAAACTGACAAGTTCATGTTTTTTTCGTGTGAAACGGCGATTTATGAGAAATGACGATAAAATTGCTGTTTTAAACTTGCAAAAACATAGAAAAACGCTGTTTTGAACTTTTCAAACTGACAAATTCATGTTTTTTCCGTGCGAAACGGCGATTTATGAGAAATGACGATAAAATTGCTGTTTTAAACTTGCAAAAACATAGAAAAACGCTGTTTTCAACTATTCAAACTGATAAATTCATGTTTCTTACGTTCGAAAAGGTGGATTTTTGTGAAATCACAATAAAATTGCTGTTTTAAACTTGCAAAAACATAGAAAAACGCTGTTCTGAACTATTCAAACTGACAAATTCATGATTCTTTCGTGCGAAACGGCGATTTATGAGAAATGACGATAAAATTGCTGTTTTAAACTTGCAAAAACATAGAAAAACGCTGTTTTGAACTATTCAAACTGATAAATTCATGTTTCTTACGTTCGAAACGATGGATTTTTGTTAAATCACGATAAAATTGCTGTTTTAAACTTGCAAAAACATTGAAAAACGCTGTTTTCAACTATTCAAACTGACAAATTAATGTTTCTTCCGTGCGAAACGGCGATTTATGAGAAATGACGATAAAATTGCTGTTTTAAACTTGCAAAAACATAGAAAAACGTTATTTTTAACAACTCAATCTGATAAATTCATGTTTCTTTCTTGCGAAACGGCGATTTATGAGAAATAACGATAAAACTGCTGTTTATACTTGCAAAAACATAGAAAAACGCTGTTTTCAACTATTCAAACTGATAAATTTATGTGTCTTTCGTGCGAAACGGCGATTTATGAGAAATGACGATAAAATTGCTGTTTTAAACTTGCAAAAACATAGAAAAACGCTGTTATGAACTATTCAAACTGACAAATTCATGTTTCTTTCGTGCGAAACGGCGATTTATGAGAAATGACGATAAAATTGCTGTTTTAAACTTGCAAAAACATAGAAAAATGCTGTTTTCAACTAATCAAATTGATAAATTCATGTTTCTTACGTTCGAAACGGTGGATTTTTGTGAAATCACGATAAAATTGTTGTTTTAAACTTGCAAAAACCTTGAAAAACGCTGTTTTCAACTATTCAAACTGATAAATTCATGTTTATTTTGTGCGAAACGGCGATTTATGAGAAATGACGATAAAATTACTGTTTTAAACTTGCAAAAACAAGAAAAACGCTGTTTTCAACTATTCAAACTGATAAATTCATGTTCTTTCGTGCGAAACGGCGATTTATGAGAAATGACGATAAAATTGCTGTTTTAAACTTGCAAAAACATAGAAAAACGCTGTTTTCAACTATTCAAACTGATAAATTCATATTTCTTACGTTCGAAACGGTGGATTTTTGTGAAATTACGATAAAATTGCTGTTTTAAACTTGAAAAAACATTGAAAAACGCTGTTTTCAACTATTCAAACTGACAAATTCATGTTTCTTCCGTGCGAAACGGCGATTTATGAGAAATGACGATAAAATTGCTGTTTTAAACTTGCAGAAACATAGAAAAACGCTGTTTTGAACTATTCAAACTGACAAATTCATGTTTCTTTCGTGCGAAACGGCGATTTATGAGAAATGACGATAAAATTGCTGTTTTAAACTAGCAAAAACATAGAAAAACCCTGTTTTGAACTATTCAAACTGATAAATTCATGTTTCTTTCGTGCGAAACGGCGATTTATGAGAAATGACGATAAAATTGCTGTTTTAAACTTGCAAAAACATAGAAAAACGCTGTTATGAACTATTCAAACTGACAAATTCATGTTTCTTTCGTGCGAAACGGCGATTTATGAGAAATGACGATAAAATTGCTGTTTTAAACTTGCAAAAACATAGAAAAATGCTGTTTTCAACTAATCAAATTGATAAATTCATGTTTCTTACGTTCGAAACGGTGGATTTTTGTGAAATCACGATAAAATTGTTGTTTTAAACTTGCAAAAACCTTGAAAAACGCTGTTTTCAACTATTCAAACTGATAAATTCATGTTTATTTTGTGCGAAACGGCGATTTATGAGAAATGACGATAAAATTACTGTTTTAAACTTGCAAAAACAAGAAAAACGCTGTTTTCAACTATTCAAACTGATAAATTCATGTTCTTTCGTGCGAAACGGCGATTTATGAGAAATGACGATAAAATTGCTGTTTTAAACTTGCAAAAACATAGAAAAACGCTGTTTTCAACTATTCAAACTGATAAATTCATATTTCTTACGTTCGAAACGGTGGATTTTTGTGAAATTACGATAAAATTGCTGTTTTAAACTTGAAAAAACATTGAAAAACGCTGTTTTCAACTATTCAAACTGACAAATTCATGTTTCTTCCGTGCGAAACGGCGATTTATGAGAAATGACGATAAAATTGCTGTTTTAAACTTGCAGAAACATAGAAAAACGCTGTTTTGAACTATTCAAACTGACAAATTCATGTTTCTTTCGTGCGAAACGGCGATTTATGAGAAATGACGATAAAATTGCTGTTTTAAACTAGCAAAAACATAGAAAAACCCTGTTTTGAACTATTCAAACTGATAAATTCATGTTTCTTTCGTGCGAAACGGCGATTTATGAGAAATGACGATAAAATTGCTGTTTTAAACTTGCAAAAACATAAAAAAACGTTATTTTTAACAACTCAATCTGATAAATTCATGTTTCTTTCTTGCGAAACGGCGATTTATGAGAAATGACGATAAAACTGCTGTTTATACTTGCAAAAACATAGAAAAACGCTGTTTTCAACTATTCAAACTGATAGATTTATGTGTCTTTCGTGCGAAACAGCGATTTATGAGAAATGACGATAAAATTGCTGTTTTAAACTTGCAAAAACATAGAAAAACGCTGTTTTCAACTATTCAAACTGATAAATTCATGTTTCTTTCGTGTGAAACGGCGATTTATAAGAAATGACGATAAAATTGCTGTTTTAAACTTGCAAAAACATAGAAAAACGCTGTTATGAACTATTCAAACTGACAAATTCATGTTTCTTTCGTGCGAAACGGCGATTTATGAGAAATGACGATAAAATTGCTGTTTTAAACTTGCAAAAACATAGAAAAATGCTGTTTTCAACTAATCAAATTGATAAATTCATGTTTCTTACGTTCGAAACGGTGGATTTTTGTGAAATCACGATAAAATTGTTGTTTTAAACTTGCAAAAACATTGAAAAACGCTGTTTTCAACTATTCAAACTGATAAATTCATGTTTATTTTGTGCGAAACGGCGATTTATGAGAAATGACGATAAAATTACTGTTTTAAACTTGCAAAAACAAGAAAAACGCTGTTTTCAACTATTCAAACTGATAAATTCATGTTCTTTCGTGCGAAACGGCGATTTATGAGAAATGACGATAAAATTGCTGTTTTAAACTTGCAAAAACATAGAAAAACGCTGTTTTGAACTATTCAAACTGACAAATTCATGATTCTTTCGTGCAAAACGGCGATTTATGAGAAATAACGATAAAATTGCTGTTTTAACTTGCAAAAACATAGAAAAACGCTGTTTTCAACTATTCAAACTGATAAATTCATGTTTCTTACGTTCGAAACGGTGGATTTTTGTGAAATCACGATAAAATAGCTGTTTTAAACTTGCAAAAACATTGAAAAACGCTGTTTTCAACTATTCAAACTGACAAATTAATGTTTCTTCCGTGCGAAACGGCGATTTATGAGAAATGACGATAAAATTGCTGTTTTAAACTTGCAAAAACATAGAAAAACGCTGTTTTGAACTATTCAAACTGACAAATTCATGTTTCTTTCGTGCGAAACGGCAATTTATGAGAAATGACGGTAAAATTGCTGTTTTAAACTTGCAAAAACATAGAAAAACGCTGTTTTGAATTATTCAAACTGATAAATTCATGTTTCTTTCGTGCGAAACTGCGATTTATGATAAATGACGATAAAATTGCTGTTTTAAACTTGCAAAAACATAGAAAAACGCTGTTTTGAACTATTCAAACTGACAAGTTCATGTTTTTTTCGTGTGAAACGGCGATTTATGAGAAATGACGATAAAATTGCTGTTTTAAACTTGCAAAAACATAGAAAAACGCTGTTTTGAACTTTTCAAACTGACAAATTCATGTTTCTTTCGTGCGAAACGGCGATTTATGAGAAATGACGATAAAATTGCTGTTTTAATCTTGCAAAAACATAAAAAAACGCTGTTTTCAACTATTCAAACTGATAAATTCATGTTTCTTACGTTCGAAACGGTGGATTTTTGTGAAATCACAATAAAATTGCTGTTTTAAACTTGCAAAAACATAGAAAAACGCTGTTTTGAACTATTCAAACTGACAAATTCATGATTCTTTCGTGCGAAACGGCGATTTATGAGAAATGACGATAAAATTACTGTTTTAAACTTGCAAAAACATAGAAAAACGCTGTTTTCAACTATTTAAACTGATAAATTCATGTTTCTTACGTTCGAAACGGTGGATTTTTGTGAAATCACGACAAAATTGCTGTTTTAAACTTTCAAAAACATTGAAAACGCTGTTTTCAACTATTCAAACTGACAAATTCATGTTTCTTCCGTGCGAAACGGCGATTTATGAGAAATGACGATAAAATTGCTGTTTTAACTTGCAAAAACATAGAAAAACGCTGTTTTCAACTATTCAAACTGATAAATTCATGTTTCTTACGTTCGAAACGGTGGATTTTTGTGAAATCACGATAAAATAGCTGTTTTAAACTTGCAAAAACATTGAAAAACGCTGTTTTCAACTATTCAAACTGACAAATTAATGTTTTTTCCGTGCGAAACGGCGATTTATGAGAAATGACGATAAAATTGCTGTTTTAAACTTGCAAAAACATAGAAAAACGCTGTTTTGAACTATTCAAACTGACAAATTCATGTTTCTTTCGTGCGAAACGGCGATTTATGAGAAATGACGGTAAAATTGCTGTTTTAAACTTGCAAAAACATAGAAAAACGCTGTTTTGAATTATTCAAACTGATAAATTCATGTTTCTTTCGTGCGAAACTGCGATTTATGATAAATGACGATAAAATTGCTGTTTTAAACTTGCAAAAACATAGAAAAACGCTGTTTTGAACTATTTAAACTGACAAGTTCATGTTTTTTTCGTGTGAAACGGCGATTTATGAGAAATGACGATAAAATTGCTGTTTTAAACTTGCAAAAACATAGAAAAACGCTGTTTTGAACTTTTCAAACTGACAAATTCATGTTTCTTCCGTGCGAAACGGCGATTTATGAGAAATGACGATAAAATTGCTGTTTTAAACTTGCAAAAACATAGAAAAACGCTGTTTTCAACTATTCAAACTGATAAATTCATGTTTCTTACGTTCGAAAAGGTGGATTTTTGTGAAATCACAATAAAATTGCTGTTTTAAACTTGCAAAAACATAGAAAAACGCTGTTCTGAACTATTCAAACTGACAAATTCATGATTCTTTCGTGCGAAACGGCGATTTATGAGAAATGACGATAAAATTGCTGTTTTAAACTTGCAAAAACAAAGAAAAACGCTGTTTTCAACTATTCAAACTGACAATTTCATGCTTCTTTCGTGCGAAACGGCGATTTATGAGAAATGACGATAAAATTGCTGTTTTAAACTTGTAAAAACATAGAAAAACGCTGTTTTGAACTATTCAAACTGACAAATTCATGTTTTTTTCGTGTGAAACGGCGATTTATGAGAAATGACGATAAAATTGCTGTTTTAAACTAGCAAAATCATAGAAAAACGCTGTTTTGAACTATTCAAACTGATAAATTCATGTTTCTTTCGTGCGAAACCGCGATTTATGAGAAATGACGATAAAATTGCTGTTTTAAACTTGCAAAAACATAGAAAAACGCTGTTTTGAACTATTCAAACTGACAAATTCATGTTTCTTTCGTGCGAAACGGCGATTTATGAGAAATGACGGTAAAATTGCTGTTTTAAACTTGTAAAAACATAGAAAAACGCTGTTTTGAACTATTCAAACTGACAAATTCATGTTTTTTTCGTGTGAAACGGCGATTTATGAGAAATGACGATAAAATTGCTGTTTTAAACTAGCAAAATCATAGAAAAACGCTGTTTTGAACTATTCAAACTGATAAATTCATGTTTCTTTCGTGCGAAACCGCGATTTATGAGAAATGACGATAAAATTGCTGTTTTAAACTTGCAAAAACATAGAAAAACGTTATTTTTAACAACTCAATCTGATAAATTCATGTTTCTTTCTTGCGAAACGGCGATTTATGAGAAATGACGATAAAATTGCTGTTTTAAACTTGCAAAAACATAGAAAAACGCTGTTTTCAACTATTCAAACTGATAAATTCATGTTTCTTACGTTCTAAAAGGTGGATTTTTGTGAAATCACAATAAAATTGCTGTTTTAAAACTTGCAAAAACATAGAAAAACGCTGTTCTGAACTATTCAAACTGACAAATTCATGATTCTTTCGTGCGAAACGGCGATTTATGAGAAATGACGATAAAATTGCTGTTTTAAACTTGCAAAAACATAGAAAAACGCTGTTTTCAACTATTCAAACTGATAAATTCATGTTTCTTACGTTCGAAACGATGGATTTTTGTTAAATCACGATAAAATTGCTGTTTTAAACTTGCAAAAACATTGAAAAACGCTGTTTTCAACTATTCAAACTGACAAATTAATGTTTCTTCCGTGCAAAACGGCGATTTATGAGAAATGACGATAAAATTGCTGTTTTAAACTTGCAAAAACATAGAAAAACGCTGTTTTGAACTATTCAAACTGACAAATTCATGCTTCTTTCGTGCGAAACGGCGATTTATGAGAAATGACGATAAAATTGCTGTTTTAAACTTGCAGAAACATAGAAAAACGCTGTTTTGAACTATTCAAACTGACAAATTCATGTTTCTTTCGTGCGAAACGGCGATTTATGAGAAATGACGATAAAATTGCTGTTTTAAACTAGCAAAAACATAGAAAAACCCTGTTTTGAACTATTCAAACTGATAAATTCATGTTTCTTTCGTGCGAAACGGCGATTTATGAGAAATGATGATAAAATTGCTGTATAAAACTTGCAAAAACATAAAAAAAACGTTATTTTTAACAACTCAATCTGATAAATTCATGTTTCTTTCTTGCGAAACGGCGATTTATGAGAAATGACGATAAAACTGCTGTTTATACTTGCAAAAACATAGAAAAACGCTGTTTTCAACTATTCAAACTGATAAATTTATGTGTCTTTCGTGCGAAACGGCGATTTATGAGAAATGACGATAAAATTGCTGTTTTAAACTTGCAAAAACATAGAAAAACGCTGTTTTCAACTATTCAAACTGATAAATTCATGTTTCTTTCGTGTGAAACGGCGATTTATGAGAAATGACGATAAAATTGCTGTTTTAAACTTGCAACAACATAGAAAAATGCTGTTATGAACTATTCAAACTGACAAATTCATGTTTCTTTCGTGCGAAACGGCGATTTATGAGAAATGACGATAAAATTGCTGTTTTAAACTTGCAAAAACATAGAAAAATGCTGTTTCCAATTAATCAAATTGATAAATTCATGTTTCTTACGTTCGAAACGGTGGATTTTTGTGAAATCACGATAAAATTGTTGTTTTAAACTTGCAAAAACCTTGAAAAACGCTGTTTTCAACTATTCAAACTGATAAATTCATGTTTATTTTGTGCGAAACGGCGATTTATGAGAAATGACGATAAAATTACTGTTTTAAACTTGCAAAAACAAGAAAAACGCTGTTTTCAACTGTTCAAACTGATAAATTCATGTTCTTTCGTGCGAAACGGCGATTTATGAGAAATGACGATAAAATTGCTGTTTTAAACTTGCAAAAACATAGAAAAACTCTTTTTTCAACTATTCAAACTGATAAATTCATATTTCTTACGTTCGAAACGGTGGATTTTTGTGAAATTACGATAAAATTTCTGTTTTAAACTTGAAAAAACATTGAAAAACGCTGTTTTCAACTATTCAAACTGACAAATTCATGTTTCTTCCGTGCGAAACGGCGATTTATGAGAAATGACGATAATATTGCTGTTTTAAACTTGCAAAAACATAGAAAAACGCTGTTTTGAACTATTCAAACTGACAAATTCATGTTTCTTTCGTGTGAAACGGCGATTTATGAGAAATGACGATAAAATTGCTGTTTTAAACTTGCAAAAACATTGAAAAACACTGTTTTCAACTATTCAAACTAACAAATTCATGTTTCTTCCGTGCGAAATGGCGATTTATGAGAAATGACGATAAAATTGCTGTTTTAAACTTCAAAAACATAGAAAAACGCTGTTTTCAACTATTCAAACTGATAAATTCATGTTCTTTCGTGCGAAACGGCGATTTATGAGAAATGACGATAAAATTGCTGTTTTAAACTTGCAAAAACATAGAAAAACGCTGTTTTCAACTATTCAAACTGATAAATTCATATTTCTTACGTTCGAAACGGTGGATTTTTGTGAAATCACGATAAAATTGCTGTTTTAAACTTGAAAAAACATTGAAAAACGCTGTTTTCAACTATTCAAACTGACAAATTCATGTTTCTTCCGTGCGAAACGGCGATTTATGAGAAATGACGATAATATTGCTGTTTTAAACTTGCAAAAACATAGAAAAACGCTGTTTTGAACTATTCAAACTGACAAATTCATGTTTCTTTCGTGTGAAACGGCGATTTATGAGAAATGACGATAAAATTGCTGTTTTAAACTTGCAAAAACATAGAAAAACGCTGTTTTCAACTATTCAAACTGATAAATTCATGTTTCTTTCGTGCGAAACGGCGATTTATGAGAAATGACGATAAAATTGCTGTTTTAAACTTGCAAAAACATAGAAAAACGCTGTTTTGAACTATTCAAACTGACAAATTCATGTTTCCTTCGTGCGAAACGGCGATTTATGAGAAATGACGATAAAAATGCTGTTCTAAACTTCAAAAACATAGAAAAACGCTGTTTTCAACTATTCAAACTGATAAATTCATGTTTCTTTCGTGCGAAGCGGCGATTTATGAGAAATGACGATAAAATTGCTGTTTTAAACTTGCAAAAACATAGAAAAACGCTGTTTTGAACTATTCAAACTGACAAATTCATGTTTCTTTCGTGCGAAACGGTGATTTATGAGAAATGACGATAAAATTGCTGTTTTAAACTTGCAAAAACATAGAAAAACGCTGTTTTCAACTATTCAAACTGATAAATTCATGTTTCTTTCGTGCGAAACGGCGATTTATGAGAAATGACGATAAAATTGCTGTTTTAAACTTGTTAAAACATAGAAAAACGCTGTTTTGAACTATTCAAACTGACAAATTCATGTTTTTTTCGTGTGAAACGGCGATTTATGAGAAATGACGATAAAATTGCTGTTTTAAACTTGCAAAAACATAGAAAAACGCTGTTTTGAACTATTCAAACTGACAAATTCATGTTTCTTTCGTGTAAAACGGCGATTTATGAGAAATGACGATAAAATTGCTGTTTTAAACTTGCAAAAACATAGAAAAACGCTGTTTTGAACTATTCAAACTGACAAATTCATGTTTCTTTCGTGCGAAACGGCGATTTATGAGAAATGACGATAAAATTGGTAATTTAAACTTGCAAAAACATAGAAAAACGCTGTTTTTAACTATTCAAACTGATAAATTCATGTTTCTTACGTTCGAAACGATGGATTTTTGTTAAATCACGATAAAATTGCTGTTTTAAACTTGCAAAAACATTGAAAAACGCTGTTTTCAACTATTCAAACTGACAAATTAATGTTTCTTCCGTGCGAAACGGCGATTTATGAGAAATGACGATAAAATTGCTGTTTTAAACTTGCAAAAACATAGAAAAACGCTGTTTTGAACTATTCAAACTGACAAATTCATGCTTCTTTCGTGCGAAACGGCGATTTATGAGAAATGACGATAAAATTGCTGTTTTAAACTTGCAGAAACATAGAAAAACGCTGTTTTGAACTATTCAAACTGACAAATTCATGTTTCTTTCGTGCGAAACGGCGATTTATGAGAAATGACGATAAAATTGCTGTTTTAAACTAGCAAAAACATAGAAAAACCCTGTTTTGAACTATTCAAACTGATAAATTCATGTTTCTTTCGTGCGAAACGGCGATTTATGAGAAATGACGATAAAATTGCTGTATAAAACTTGCAAAAACATAAAAAAACGTTATTTTTAACAACTCAATCTGATAAATTCATGTTTCTTTCTTGCGAAACGGCGATTTATGAGAAATGACGATAAAACTGCTGTTTATACTTGCAAAAACATAGAAAAACGCTGTTTTCAACTATTCAAACTGATAAATTTATGTGTCTTTCGTGCGAAACGGCGATTTATGAGAAATGACGATAAAATTGCTGTTTTAAACTTGCAAAAACATAGAAAAACGCTGTTTTCAACTATTCAAACTGATAAATTCATGTTTCTTTCGTGTGAAACGGCGATTTATGAGAAATGACGATAAAATTGCTGTTTTAAAGTTGCAACAACATAGAAAAATGCTGTTATGAACTATTCAAACTGACAAATTCATGTTTCTTTCGTGCGAAACGGCGATTTATGAGAAATGACGATAAAATTGCTGTTTTAAACTTGCAAAAACATAGAAAAATGCTGTTTCCAATTAATCAAATTGATAAATTCATGTTTCTTACGTTCGAAACGGTGGATTTTTGTGAAATCACGATAAAATTGTTGTTTTAAACTTGCAAAAACCTTGAAAAACGCTGTTTTCAACTATTCAAACAGATAAATTCATGTTTATTTTGTGCGAAACGGCGATTTATGAGAAATGACGATAAAATTACTGTTTTAAACTTGCAAAAACAAGAAAAACGCTGTTTTCAACTGTTCAAACTGATAAATTCATGTTCTTTCGTGCGAAACGGCGATTTATGAGAAATGACGATAAAATTGCTGTTTTAAACTTGCAAAAACATAGAAAAACGCTTTTTTCAACTATTCAAACTGATAAATTCATATTTCTTACGTTCGAAACGGTGGATTTTTGTGAAATTACGATAAAATTGCTCTTTTAACCTTGAAAAAACATTGAAAAACGCTGTTTTCAACTATTCAAACTGACAAATTCATGTTTCTTCCGTGCGAAACGGCGATTTATGAGAAATGACGATAATATTGCTGTTTTAAACTTGCAAAAACATAGAAAAACGCTGTTTTGAACTATTCAAACTGACAAATTCATGTTTTTTTCGTGTGAAACGGCGATTTATGAGAAATGACGATAAAATTGCTGTTTTAAACTTGCAAAAACATAGAAAAACGCTGTTTTCAACTATTCAAACTGATAAATTCATGTTTATTTCGTGCGAAACGGCGATTTATGAGAAATGACGATAAAATTGCTGTTTTAAACTTGCAAAAACATTGAAAAACACTGTTTTCAACTATTCAAACTAACAAATTCATGTTTCTTCCGTGCGAAACGGCGATTTATGAGAAATGACGATAAAATTGCTGTTTTAAACTTCAAAAACATAGAAAAACGATGTTTTCAACTATTCAAACTGATAAATTCATGTTCTTTCGTGCGAAACGGCGATTTATGAGAAATGACGATAAAATTGCTGTTTTAAACTTGCAAAAACATAGAAAAACGCTGTTTTCAACTATTCAAACTGATAAATTCATATTTCTTACGTTCGAAACGGTGGATTTTTGTGAAATCACGATAAAATTGCTGTTTTAAACTTGAAAAAACATTGAAAAACGCTGTTTTCAACTATTCAAACTGACAAATTCATGTTTCTTCCGTGCGAAACGGCGATTTATGAGAAATGACGATAATATTGCTGTTTTAAACTTGCTAAAACATAGAAAAACGCTGTTTTGAACTATTCAAACTGACAAATTCATGTTTCTTTCGTGTGAAACGGCGATTTATGAGAAATGACGATAAAATTGCTGTTTTAAACTTGCAAAAACATAGAAAAACGCTGTTTTCAACTATTCAAACTGATAAATTCATGTTTCTTTCGTGCGAAACGGCGATTTATGAGAAATGACCATAAAATTGCTGTTTTAAATTTGCAAAAACATAGAAAAACGCTGTTTTGAACTATTCAAACTGACAAATTCATGTTTCTTTCGTGCGAAGCGGCGATTTATGAGAAATGACGATAAAATTGCTGTTTTAAACTTGCAAAAACATAGAAAAACGCTGTTTTGAACTATTCAAACTGACAAATTCATGTTTCTTTCGTGCGAAACGGTGATTTATGAGAAATGACGATAAAATTGCTGTTTTAAACTTGCAAAAACATAGAAAAACGCTGTTTTCAAACTATTCAAACTGATAAATTCATGTTTCTTTCGTGCGAAACGGCGATTTAGGAGAAATGACGATAAAATTGCTGTTTTAAACTTGTAAAAACATAGAAAAACGCTGTTTTGAACTATTCAAACTGACAAATTCATGTTTTTTACGTGTGAAACGGCGATTTATGAGAAATGACGATAAAATTGCTGTTTAAACTTGCAAAAACATAGAAAAACGCTGTTTTGAACTATTCAAACTGACAAATTCATGTTTCTTTCGTGTAAAACGGCGATTTATGAGAAATGACGATAAAATTGCTGTTTTAAACTTGCAAAAACATAGAAAAACGCTGTTTTGAACTATTCAAACTGACAAATTCATGTTTCTTTCGTGCGAAACGGCGATTTATGAGAAATGACGATAAAATTGCTAATTTAAACTTGCAAAAACATAGAAAAACGCTGTTTTCAACTATTCAAACTGATAAATTCATGTTTCTTACGTTCGAAAAGGAGGATTTTTGTGAAATCACGATAAAATTGCTGTTTTAAACTTGCAAAAACATTGAAAAACACTGTTTTCAACTATTCAAACTGACAAATTCATGTTTCTTCCGTGCGAAACGGCGATTTATGAGAAATGACGATAAAATTGCTGTTTTAAACTTCAAAAACATAGAAAAACGCTATTTTCAACTATTCAAACTGATAAATTCATGTTTCTTTCGTGCGAAACGGCGATTTATGAGAAATGACGATAAAATTGCTGTTTTAAACTTGTAAAAACATAGAAAAACGCTGTTTTGAACTATTCAAACTGACAAATTCATGTTTTTTTCGTGTGAAACGGCGATTTATGAGAAATGACGATAAAATTGCTGTTTTAAACTTGCAAAAACATAGAAAAACGCTGTTTTGAACTATTCAAACTGACAAATTCATGTTTCTTTCGTGTAAAACGGCGATTTATGAGAAATGACGATAAAATTGCTGTTTTAAACTTGCAAAAACATAGAAAAACGCTGTTTTGAACTATTCAAACTGACAAATTCATGTTTCTTTCGTGCGAAACGGCGATTTATGAGAAATGACGATAAAATTGCTAATTTAAACTTGCAAAAACATAGAAAAACGCTGTTTTCAACTATTCAAACTGATAAATTCATGGTTTCATTACGTTCGAAAAGGAGGATTTTTGTGAAATCACGATAAAATTGCTGTTTTAAACTTGCAAAAACATTGAAAAACACTGTTTTCAACTATTCAAACTGACAAATTCATGTTTCTTCCGTGCGAAACGGCGATTTATGAGAAATGACGATAAAATTGCTGTTTTAAACTTCAAAAACATAGAAAAACGCTATTTTCAACTATTCAAACTGATAAATTCATGTTTCTTTCGTGCGAAACGGCGATTTATGAGAAATGACGATAAAATTGCTGTTTTAAACTTGCAAAAACATAGAAAAACGCTGTTTTGAACTATTCAAACTGACAAATTCATGTTTCTTTCGTGTGAAACGGCGATTTATGAGAAATGACGATAAAATTGCTGTTTTAAACTTGCAAAAACATAGAAAAACGCCGTTTTGAACTATTCAAACTGACAAATTCATGTTTCTTTCGTGCGAAACGGCGATTTATGAGAAATGACGATAAAATTGCCTGTTTTAAACTTGCAAAAACATAGAAAAACGCTGTTTTGAACTATTCAAACTGACAAATTCATGTTTCTTTCGTGCGATACGGCGATTTATGAGAAATGACGATAAAATTGCTGTTTTAAACTTGCAAAAACATAGAAAAACGCTGTTTTCAACTATTCAAACTGATAAATTCATGTTCTTACGTTCGAAAACGGTGGATTTTTGTGAAATCACGATAAAATTGCTGTATTAAACTTGCAAAAACATTGAAAAACGCTGTTTTCAACTATTCAAACTGACAAATTCATGTTTCTTCCGTGCGAAACGGCGATTTATGAGAAATGACGATAAAATTGCTGTTTTAAACTAGCAAAATCATAGAAAAACGCTGTTTTGAACTATTCAAACTGATAAATTCATGTTTCTTTCGTGCGAAACGGCGATTTATGAGAAATGACGATAAAATTGCTGTTTTAAACTTGCAAAAACATAGAAAAACGCTGTTTGAACTATTCAAACTGACAAATTTATGTTTCTTTCGTGCGAAATGACGATAAAATTGCTGTTTTAAACTTGCAAAAACATAGAAAAAACGCTGTTTTGAACTATTCAAACTGACAAATTCATGTTTCTTTCGTGTGAAACTGCGATTTATGAGAAATGTCGATAAAATTGCTGTTTTAAACTTGCAAAAACATAGAAAAACGCTGTTTGCAACTAGTCAAACTGATAAATTCATGTTTCTTTCGTGCGAAACGGCGATTTATGAGAAATGGCGTTAAAATTACTGTTCTAAACTTGCAAAAACATAGAAAAACGCTGTTTTGAACTATTCAAACTGACAAATTCATGTTTTTTTCGTGTGAAACGGCGATTTATGAGAAATGACGATAAAATTGCTGTTTTAAACTTACAAAAACATAGAAAAACGCTGTTTTGAACTATTCAAAACTGACAAATTCATGTTTCCTTTGTGCGAAACGGCGACTTATGAGAAATGACGATAAAATTGCTGTTTTAAACTTCAAAAACATAGAAAAACGCTGTTTTCAACTATTCAAACTGATAAATTCATGTTTCTTTCGTGCGAAGCGGCGATTTATGAGAAATGACGATAAAATTGCTGTTTTAAACTTGCAAAAACATAGAAAAACGCTGTTTTGAACTATTCGAACTGACAAATTCATGTTCTTTTGTGCGAAACGGTGATTTATGAGAAATGACGATAAAATTGCTGTTTTAAACTTGCAAAAACATAGAAAAACGCTGTTTTCAACTATTCAAACTGATAAATTCATGTTTCTTTCGTGCGAAACGGCGATTTATGAGAAATGACGATAAAATTGCTGTTTTAAACTTGTAAAAACATAGAAAAACGCTGTTTTAAACTAATCAAACTGACAAATTCATGTTTTTTTCGTGTGAAACGGCGATTTATGAGAAATGACGATAAAATTGCTGTTTTAAACTTGCAAAAACATAGAAAAACGCTGTTTTGAACTATTCAAACTGACAAATTCATGTTTCTTTCATGTAAAACGGCGATTTATGAGAAATGACGATAAAATTGCTGTTTTAAACTTGCAAAAACAAAGAAAAACGCTGTTTTGAACAATTCAAACTGACAAATTCATGTTTCTTTCGTGCGAAACGGCGATTTATGAGAAATGACGATAAAATTGCTGTTTTAAACTTGTAAAAACATAGAAAAACGCTGTTTGAACTATTCAAACTGACAAATTCATGTTTTTTTCGTGTGAAACGGCGATTTATGAGAAATGACGATAAAATTGCTGTTTTAAACTTGCAAAAACATAGAAAAACGCTGTTTTGAACTATTCAAACTGACAAATTCATGTATCTTTCGTGTAAAACGGCGATTTATGAGAAATGACGATAAAATTGCTGTTTTAAACTTGCAAAAACATAGAAAAACGCTGTTTTGAACTATTCAAACTGACAAATTCATGTTTCTTTCGTGCGAAACGGCGATTTATGAGAAATGACGATAAAATTGCTAATTTAAACTTGCAAAAACATAGAAAAACGCTGTTTTCAACTATTCAAACTGATAATTCATGTTTCTTACGTTCGAAACGATGGATTTTTGTTAAATCACGATAAAATTGCTGTTTTAAACTTGCAAAAACATTGAAAAACGCTGTTTTCAACTATTCAAACTGACAAATTAATGTTTCTTCCGTGCGAAACGGCGATTTATGAGAAATGACGATAAAATTGCTGTTTTAAACTTGCAAAAACATAGAAAAACGCTGTTTTGAACTATTCAAACTGACAAATTCATGTTTCTTTTCGTGCGAATCGGCGATTTATGAGAAATGACGATAAAATTGCTGTTTTAAACTTGCAAAAACATTGAAAAACGCTGTTTTCAACTATTCAAACTGACAAATTCATGTTTCTTCCGTGCGAAACGGCGATTTATGAGAAATGACGATAAAATTGCTGTTTTAAACTTGCAAAAACATAGAAAAACGCTGTTTTCAACAATTCAAACTGACAAATTCATGTTTCTTTCGTGCGAAACGGCGATTTATGAGAAATGACGATAAAATTGCTGTTTTAAACTTGCAAAAACATAGAAAAACGCTGTTTTGAACTATTCAAAACTGACAAATTCATGTTTTTTTCGTGTGAAACGGCGATTTATGAGAAATGACGATAAAATTGCTGTTTTAAACTTGCAAAAACATAGAAAAACGCTGTTTTCAACAATTCAAACTGATAAATTTATGTTTCTTACGTTCGAAACGGTGGATTTTTGTGAAATCACGATAAAATTGCTGTTTTAAACTTGCAAAAACATTGAAAAACGCTGTTTTCAAGTATTCAAACTGACAAATCCATGTTTCTTCCGTGCAAAACGGCGATTTATAAGATATGACGATAAAATTGCTGTTTTAAAACTTGCAAAAACATAGAAAAACGCTGTTTTCAACAATTCAAACTGATAAATTTATGTTTCTTACGTTCGAAACGGTGGATTTTTGTGAAATCACGATAAAATTGCTGTTTTAAACTTGCAAAAACATAGAAAAACGCTGTTTTGAACTATTCAAACTGACAAATTCATGCTTCTTTCGTGCGAAACGGCGATTTATGAGAAATGACGATAAAATTGCTGTTTTAAACTTGCAGAAACATAGAAAAACGCTGTTTTGAACTATTCAAACAGACAAATTCATGTTTCTTTCGTGCGAAACGGCGATTTATGAGAAATGACGATAAAATTGCTGTTTTAAACTAGCAAAAACATAGAAAAACCCTGTTTTGAACTATTCAAACTGATAAATTCATGTTTCTTTCGTGCGAAACGGCGATTATGAGAAATGACGATAAAATTGCTGTATAAAACTTGCAAAAACATAAAAAAACGTTATTTTTAACAACTCTAATCTGATAAATTCATGTTTCTTTCTTGCGAAACGGCGATTTATGAGAAATGACGATAAAACTGCTGTTTATACTTGCAAAAACATAGAAAAACGCTGTTTTCAACTATTCAAACTGATTAAATTTATGTGTCTTTCGTGCGAAACGGCGATTTATGAGAAATGACGATAAAATTGCTGTATAAAACTTGCAAAAACATAAAAAAACGTTATTTTTAACAACTCAATCTGATAAATTCATGTTTCTTTTCTTGCGAAACGGCGATTTATGAGAAATGACGATAAAACTGCTGTTTATACTTGCAAAAAACATAGAAAAACGCTGTTTTCAACTATTCAAACTGATAAATTTATGTGTCTTTCGTGCGAAACGGCGATTTATGAGAAATGACGATAAAATTGCTGTTTTAAACTAGCAAAAAGAAACAAAAAAAAAAACCCTGTTTTGAACTATTCAAACTGATAAATTCATGTTTCTTTCGTGCGAAACGGCGATTTATGAGAAATGACGATAAAATTGCTGTATAAAACTTGCAAAAACATAAAAAAACGTTATTTTTAACAACTCAATCTGATTAAATTCATGTTTCTTTCTTGCGAAACGGCGATTTATGAGAAATGACGATAAAACTGCTGTTTATACTTGCAAAAACATAGAAAAACGCTGTTTTCAACTATTCAAACTGATAAATTTATGTGTCTTTCGTGCGAAACGGCGATTTATGAGAAATGACGATAAAATTGCTGTTTTAAACTTGCAAAAACATAGAAAAACGCTGTTTTCAACTATTCAAACTGATAAATTCATGTTTCTTTCGTGTGAAACGGCGATTTATGAGAAATGACGATAAAATTGCTGTTTTAAACTTGCAACAACATAGAAAAATGCTGTTATGAACTATTCAAACTGACAAATTCATGTTTCTTTCGTGCGAAACGGCGATTTATGAGAAATGACGATAAAATTGCTGTTTTAAACTTGCAAAAACATAGAAAAATGCTGTTTCCAATTAATCAAATTGATAAATTCATGTTTCTTACGTTCGAAACGGTGGATTTTTGTGAAATCACGATAAAATTGTTGTTTTAAACTTGCAAAAACCTTGAAAAACGCTGTTTTCAACTATTCAAACTGATAAATTCATGTTTATTTTGTGCGAAACGGCGATTTATGAGAAATGACGATAAAATTACTGTTTTAAACTTGCAAAAACAAGAAAAACGCTGTTTTCAACTGTTCAAACTGATAAATTCATGTTCTTTCGTGCAAAACGGCGATTTATGAGAAATGACGATAAAATTGCTGTTTTAAACTTGCAAAAACATAGAAAAACGCTTTTTTCAACTATTCAAACTGATAAATTCATATTTCTTACGTTCGAAACGGTGGATTTTTGTGAAATTACGATAAAATTGCTCTTTTAAACTTGAAAAAACATTGAAAAACGCTGTTTTCAACTATTCAAACTGACAAATTCATGTTTCTTCCGTGCGAAACGGCGATTTATGAGAAATGACGATAATATTGCTGTTTTAAACTTGCAAAAACATAGAAAAACGCTGTTTTGAACTATTCAAACTGACAAATTCATGTTTCTTTCGTGCGAAACGGCGATTTATGAGAAATGACGATAAAATTGCTGTTTTAAACTTGCAAAAACATTGAAAAACACTGTTTTCAACTATTCAAATTAACAAATTCATGTTTCTTCCGTGCGAAACGGCGATTTATGAGAAATGACGATAAAATTGCTGTTTTAAACTTCAAAAACATAGAAAAACGCTGTTTTCAACTATTCAAACTGATAAATTCATGTTCTTTCGTGCGAAACGGCGATTTATGAGAAATGACGATAAAATTGCTGTTTTAAACTTGCAAAAACATAGAAAAACGCTGTTTTCAACTATTCAAACTGATAAATTCATATTTCTTACGTTCGAAACGGTGGATTTTTGTGAAATCACGATAAAATTGCTGTTTTAAACTTGAAAAAACATTGAAAAACGCTGTTTTCAACTATTCAAACTGACAAATTCATGTTTCTTCCGTGCGAAACGGCGATTTATGAGAAATGACGATAATATTGCTGTTTTAAACTTGCTAAAACATAGAAAAACGCTGTTTTGTACTATTCAAACTGACAAATTCATGTTTCTTTCGTGTGAAACGGCGATTTATGAGAAATGACGATAAAATTGCTGTTTTAAACTTGCAAAAACATAGAAAAACGCTGTTTTCAACTATTCAAACTGATAAATTCATGTTTCTTTCGTGCGAAACGGCGATTTATGAGAAATGACGATAAAATTGCTGTTTTAAACTTGCAAAAACATAGAAAAACGCTGTTTTGAACTATTCAAACTGACAAATTCATGTTTCTTTCGTGCGAAGCGGCGATTTATGAGAAATGACGATAAAATTGCTGTTTTAAACTTGCAAAAACATAGAAAAACGCTGTTTTGAACTATTCAAACTGACAAATTCATGTTTCTTTCGTGCGAAACTGTGATTTATGAGAAATGACGATAAAATTGCTGTTTTAAACTTGCAAAAACATAGAAAAACGCTGTTTTCAACTATTCAAACTGATAAATTCATGTTTCTTTCGTGCGAAACGGCGATTTATGAGAAATGACGATAAAATTGCTGTTTTAAACTTCAAAAACATAGAAAAACGCTATTTTCAACTATTCAAACTGATAAATTCATGTTTCTTTCGTGCGAAACGGCGATTTATGAGAAATGACGATAAAATTGCTGTTTTAAACTTGCAAAAACATAGAAAAACGCTGTTTTGAACTATTCAAACTGACAAATTCATGTTTCTTTCGTGTGAAACGGCGATTTATGAGAAATGACGATAAAATTGCTGTTTTAAACTTGCAAAAACATAGAAAAACGCCGTTTTGAACTATTCAAACTGACAAATTCATGTTTCTTTCGTGCGAAACGGCGATTTATGAGAAATGACGATAAAATTGCTGTTTTAAACTTGCAAAAACATAGAAAAACGCTGTTTTGAACTATTCAAACTGACAAATTCATGTTTCTTTCGTGCGATACGGCGATTTATGAGAAATGACGATTATATTGCTGTTTTAAACTTGCAAAAACATAGAAAAACGCTGTTTTCAACTATTCAAACTGATAAATTCATGTTTCTTACGTTCGAAACGGTGGATTTTTGTGAAATCACGATAAAATTGCTGTATTAAACTTGCAAAAACATTGAAAAACGCTGTTTTCAACTATTCAAACTGACAAATTCATGTTTCTTCCGTGCGAAACGGCGATTTATGAGAAATGACGATAAAATTGCTGTTTTAAACTAGCAAAATCATAGAAAAACGCTGTTTTGAACTATTCAAACTGATAAATTCATGTTTCTTTCGTGCGAAACGGCGATTTATGAGAAATGACTATAAAATTGCTGTTTTAAACTTGCAAAAACATAGAAAAACGCTGTTTTGAACTATTCAAACTGACAAATTTATGTTTCTTTCGTGCGAAATGACGATAAAATTGCTGTTTTAAACTTGCAAAAACATAGAAAAACGCTGTTTTGAACTATTCAAACTGACAAATTCATGTTTCTTTCGTGTGAAACTGCGATTTATGAGAAATGTCGATAAAATTGCTGTTTTAAACTTGCAAAAACATAGAAAAACGCTGTTTGCAACTAGTCAAACTGATAAATTCATGTTTCTTTCGTGCGAAACGGCGATTTATGAGAAATGGCGTTAAAATTGCTGTTCTAAACTTGCAAAAACATAGAAAAACGCTGTTTTGAACTATTCAAACTGACAAATTCATGTTTTTTTCGTGTGAAACGGCGATATATGAGAAATGACGATAAAATTGCTGTTTTAAACTTGCAAAAACATAGAAAAACGCTGTTTTGAACTATTCAAACTGACAAATTCATGTTTCCTTTGTGCGAAACGGCGACTTATGAGAAATGACGATAAAATTGCTGTTTTAAACTTCAAAAACATAGAAAAACGCTGTTTTCAACTATTCAAACTGATAAATTCATGTTTCTTTCGTGCGAAGCGGCGATTTATGAGAAATGACGATAAAATTGCTGTTTTAAACTTGCAAAAACATAGAAAAACGCTGTTTTGAACTATTCGAACTGACAAATTCATGTTTCTTTTGTGCGAAACGGTGATTTATGAGAAATGACGATAAAATTGCTGTTTTAAACTTGCAAAAACATAGAAAAACGCTGTTTTCAACTATTCAAACTGATAAATTCATGTTTCTTTCGTGCGAAACGGCGATTTATGAGAAATGACGATAAAATTGCTGTTTTAAACTTGTAAAAACATAGAAAAACGCTGTTTTAAACTAATCAAACTGACAAATTCATGTTTTTTTCGTGTGAAACGGCGATTTATGAGAAATGACGATAAAATTGCTGTTTTAAACTTGCAAAAACATAGAAAAACGCTGTTTTGAACTATTCAAACTGACAAATTCATGTTTCTTTCATGTAAAACGGCGATTTATGAGAAATGACGATAAAATTGCTGTTTTAAACTTGCAAAAACATAGAAAAACGCTGTTTTGAACTATTCAAACTGACAAATTCATGTTTCTTTCGTGCGAAACGGCGATTTATGAGAAATGACGATAAAATTGCTGTTTTAAACTTGCAAAAACATAGAAAAACGCTGTTTTGAACTATTCAAACTGACAAATTCATGTTTCTTTCGTGCGAAGCGGCGATTTATGAGAAATGACGATAAAATTGCTGTTTTAAACTTGCAAAAACATAGAAAAACGCTGTTTTGAACTATTCAAACTGACAAATTCATGTTTCTTTCGTGCGAAACGGTGATTTATGAGAAATGACGATAAAATTGCTGTTTTAAACTTGCAAAAACATAGAAAAACGCTGTTTTCAACTATTCAAACTGATAAATTCATGTTTCTTTCGTGCGAAACGGCGATTTATGAGAAATGACGATAAAATTGCTGTTTTAAACTTGCAAAAACATAGAAAAACGCTGTTTTGAACTTTTCAAACTGACAAATTCATGTTTTTTTCGTGCGAAACGGCGATTTATGAGAAATGACGATAAAATTGCTGTTTTAAACTTGCAAAAACAAAAAAAACGCTGTTTTTAACTATTCAAACTGATAAATTCATGTTTCTTACGTTCGAAACGGTGGATTTTTGTGAAATCACAATAAAATTGCTGTTTTAAACTTGCAAAAACATAGAAAAACGCTGTTTTGAACTATTCAAACTGACAAATTCATGATTCTTTCGTGCGAAACGGCGATTTATGAGAAATGACGATAAAATTGCTGTTTTAAACTTGCAAAAACATAGAAAAACGCTGTTTTCAACTATTCAAACTGATAAATTCATGTTTCTTACGTTCGAAACGGTGGATTTTTGTGAAATCACGACAAAATTGCTGTTTTAAACTTGCAAAAACATTGAAAACGCTGTTTTCAACTATTCAAACTGACAAATTCATGTTTCTTCCGTGCGAAACGGCGATTTATGAGAAATGACGATAAAATTGCTGTTTTAAACTTGCAAAAACATAGAAAAACGCTGTTTTCAACTATTCAAACTGATAAATTCATGTTTCTTACGTTCGAAAAGGTGGATATTTGTGAAATCACAATAAAATTGCTGTTTTAAACTTGCAAAAACATTGAAAAACGCTGTTTTCAACTATTCAAACTGACAAATTCATGCTTCTTTCATGCGAAACGGCGATTTATGAGAAATGACGATAAAATTGCTGTTTTAAACTTGCAAAAACATAGAAAAACGCTGTTTTGAACTATTCAAACTGACAAATTCATGTTTCTTTCGTGCGAAACGGCGATTTATGAGAAATGACGATAAAATTGCTGTTTTAAACTTGCAAAAACATAGAAAAACGCTGTTTTCAACTATTCAAACTGATAAATTCATGTTTCTTTCGTGTGAAACGGCGATTTATGAGAAATGACGATAAAATTGCTGTTTTAAACTTGCAAAAACATTGAAAAACGCTGTTTTCAACTATTCAAACTGACAAATTCATGTTTCTTCCGTGCGAAACGGCGATTTATGAGAAATGACGATAAAATTGCTGTTTTAAACTTGCAAAAACATAGAAAAACGCTGTTTTGAACTATTCAAACTGACAAATTCATGTTTCTTTCGTGTGAAACTGCGATTTATGAGAAATGTCGATAAAATTGCTGTTTTAAACTTGCAAAAACATAGAAAAACGCTGTTTTCAACTAGTCAAACTGATAAATTCATGTTTCTTTCGTGCGAAACGGCGATTTATGAGAAATGGCGTTAAAATTGCTGTTTTAAACTTGCAAAAACATAGAAAAACGCTGTTTTGAACTATTCAAACTGACAAATTCATGTTTTTTTCGTGTGAAACGGCGATTTATGAGAAATGACGATAAAATTGCTGTTTTAAACTTGCAAAAACATAGAAAAACGCTGTTTTGAACTATTCAAACTGACAAATTCATGTTTCTTTCGTGCGAAACAGCGATTTATGAGAAATGACGATAAAATTGTTGTTTTAAACTTGCAAAAACATAGAAAAACGCAGTTTTCAACTATTCAAACTGATAAATTCATGTTTCTTACGTTCGAAACGGTGGATTTTTGTGAAATCACGATAAAATTGCTGTTTTAAACTTGCAAAAACATTGAAAAACGCTGTTTTCAACTATTCAAACTGACAAATTCATGTTTCTTCCGTGCGAAACGGCGATTTATGAGAAATGACGATAAAATTGCTGTTTTAAACTTGCAAAAACATAGAAAAACGCTGTTTTGAACTATTCAAACTGACAAATTCATGTTTCTTTGGTGTGAAACGGCGATTTATGAAAAATGACGATAAAATTGCTGTTTTAAACTTGCAAAAACATAGAAAAACGCTGTTTTGAACTATTCAAGCCGACAAATTCATGTTTCTTTCGTGCGAAACGGCGATTTATGAGAAATGACGATAAAATTGCTGTTTGAAACTTCAAAAACATAGAAAAACGCTGTTTTCAACTATTCAAACTGATAAATTCATGTTTCTTTCGTGCGAAACGGCGATTTATGAGAAACGACGATAAAATTGCTGTTTTAAACTTGCAAAAACATAGAAAAACGCTGTTTTGAACTATTCAAACTGACAAATTCATGTTTTTTTCGTGTAAAACGGCGATTTATGAGAAATGACGATAAAATTGCTGTTTTAAACTTGCAAAAACATAGAAAAACGCTGTTTTGTACTTTTCAAACTGACAAATTCATGTTTCTTTCGTGCGAAACGGCGATTTATGAGATATGACGATAAAGTTGCTGTTTTAAACTTGCAAAAACATAAAAAAACGCTGTTTTTAACTATTCAAACTGATAAATTTATGTTTCTTATGTTCGAAACGGTGGATTTTTGTGAAATCACAATAAAATTGCTGTTTTAAACTTGCAAAAACATAGAAAAACGCTGTTTTGAACTATTCAAACTGACAAATTCATGATTCTTTCGTGCGAAACGGCGATTTATGAGAAATGACGATAAAATTGCTGTTTTAAACTTGCAAAAACATAGAAAAACGCTGTTTTGAACTTTTCAAACTGACAAATTCATGTTTTTTTGGTGCGAAACGGCGATTTATGAGAAATGACGATAAAATTGCTGTTTTAAACTTGCAAAAACATAGAAAAACGCTGTTTTCAACTATTCAAACTGATAAATTCATGTTTCTTACGTTCGAAAAGGTGGATATTTGTGAAATCACAATAAAATTGCTGTTTTAAACTTGCAAAAACATAGAAAAACGCTGTTCTGAACTATTCAAACTGACAAATTCATGATTCTTTCGTGCGAAACGGCGATTTATGAGAAATGACGATAAAATTGCTGTTTTAAACTTGCAAAAACATAGAAAAACACTGTTTTCAACTATTCAAACTGATAAATTCATGTTTCTTACGTTCGAAACGGTGGATTTTTGTGAAATCACGATAAAATTGCTGTTTTAAACTTGCAAAAACATTGAAAAACGCTGTTTTCAACTATTCAAACTGACAAATTCATGTTTCTTCCGTGCGAAACGGCGATTTATGAGAAATGACGATAAAATTGCTGTTTTAAACTTGCAAAAACATAGAAAAACGCTGTTTTCAACTATTCAAACTGACAAATTCATGCTTCTTTCATGCGAAACGGCGATTTATGAGAAATGACGATAAAATTGCTGTTTTAAACTTGCAAAAACATAGAAAAACGCTGTTTTGAACTATTCAAACTGACAAATTCATGTTTCTTTCGTGCGAAACGGCGATTTATGAGAAATGACGATAAAATTGCTGTTTTAAACTAGCAAAAACATAGAAAAACGCTGTTTTGAACTATTCAAACTGATAAATTCATGTTTCTTTCGTGCGAAACGGCGATTTATGAGAAATGACGATAAAATTGCTGTTTTAAACTTGCAAAAACATAGAAAAACGTTATTTTTAACAACTCAATCTGATAAATTCATGTTTCTTTCTTGCGAAACGGCGATTTATGAGAAATGACGATAAAATTGCTGTTTTAAACTTGCAAAAACATAGAAAAACGCTGTTTTCAACTATTCAAACTGATAAATTCATGTTTCTTACGTTCGAAAAGGTGGATTTTTGTGAAATCACAATAAAATTGCTGTTTTAAACTTGTAAAAACATAGAAAAACGCTGTTCTGAACTATTCAAACTGACAAATTCATGATTCTTTCGTGCGAAACGGCGATTTATGAGAAATGACGATAAAATTGCTGTTTTAAACTTGCAAAAACATAGAAAAACGCTGTTTTCAACTATTCAAACTGATAAATTCATGTTTCTTACGTTCGAAACGATGGATTTTTGTTAAATCACGATAAAATTGCTGTTTTAAACTTGCAAAAACATTGAAAAACGCTGTTTTCAACTATTCAAACTGACAAATTAATGTTTCTTCCGTGCGAAACGGCGATTTATGAGAAATGACAATAAAATTGCTGTTTTAAACTTGCAAAAACATAGAAAAACGCTGTTTTGAACTATTCAAACTGACAAATTCATGCTTCTTTCGTGCGAAACGGCGATTTATGAGAAATGACGATAAAATTGCTGTTTTAAACTTGCAAAAACATAGAAAAACGCTGTTTTGAACTATTCAAACTGACAAATTCATGTTTCTTCTGTGTAAAACGGCGATTTATGAGAAATGACGATAAAATTGCTGTTTTAAACTTGCAAAAACATAGAAAAACGCTGTTGTGAACTATTCAAACTGACAAATTCATGTTTCTTTCGTGCGAAACGGCAATTTATGAGAAATGACGATAAAATTGCTGTTTTAAACTTGCAAAAACATAGAAAAACGCTGTTTTCAACTATTCAAACTGATAAATTCATGTTTCTTACGTTCGAAAAGGTGGATTTTTGTAAAATCACGATAAAATTGCTGTTTTAAACTTGCAATAACATTGAAAAACACTGTTTTCAACTATTCAAACTAACAAATTCATGTTTCTTCCGTGCGAAACGGCGATTTATGAGAAATGACGATAATATTGCTGTTTTAAACTTGCAAAAACATAGAAAAACGCTGTTTTGAACTATTCAAACTGACAAATTCATGTTTCCTTCGTGCGAAACGGCGATTTATGAGAAATGACGATAAAAATGCTGTTTTAAACTTCAAAAACATAGAAAAACGCTGTTTTCAACTATTCAAACTGATAAATTCATGTTTCTTTCGTGCGAAGCGGCGATTTATGAGAAATGACGATAAAATTGCTGTTTTAAACTTGCAAAAACATAGAAAAACGCTGTTTTGAACTATTCAAACTGACAAATTCATGTTTCTTTCGTGCGAAACGGTGATTTATGAGAAATGACGATAAAATTGCTGTTTTAAACTTGCAAAAACATTGAAAAACACTGTTTTCAACTATTCAAACTAACAAATTCATGTTTCTTCCGTGCGAAACGGCGATTTATGAGAAATGACGATAATATTGCTGTTTTAAACTTGCAAAAACATAGAAAAACGCTGTTTTGAACTATTCAAACTGACAAATTCATGTTTCCTTCGTGCGAAACGGCGATTTATGAGAAATGACGATAAAAATGCTGTTTTAAACTTCAAAAACATAGAAAAACGCTGTTTTCAACTATTCAAACTGATAAATTCATGTTTCTTTCGTGCGAAGCGGCGATTTATGAGAAATGACGATAAAATTGCTGTTTTAAACTTGCAAAAACATAGAAAAACGCTGTTTTGAACTATTCAAACTGACAAATTCATGTTTCTTTCGTGCGAAACGGTGATTTATGAGAAATGACGATAAAATTGCTGTTTTAAACTTGCAAAAACATAGAAAAACGCTGTTTTCAACTATTCAAACTGATAAATTCATGTTTCTTTCGTGCGAAACGGCGATTTATGAGAAATGACGATAAAATTGCTGTTTTAAACTTGTAAAAACATAGAAAAACGCTGTTTTGAACTATTCAAACTGACAAATTCATGTTTTTTTCGTGTGAAACGGCGATTTATGAGAAATGACGATAAAATTGCTGTTTTAAACTTGCAAAAACATAGAAAAAACGCTGTTTTGAACTATTCAAACTGACAAATTCATGTTTCTTTCGTGTAAAACGGCGATTTATGAGAAATGACGATAAAATTGCTGTTTTAAACTTGCAAAAACATAGAAAAACGCTGTTTTGAACTATTCAAACTGACAAATTCATGTTTCTTTCGTGCGAAACGGCGATTTATGAGAAATGACGATAAAATTGCTAATTTAAACTTGCAAAAACATAGAAAAACGCTGTTTTCAACTATTCAAACTGATAAATTCATGTTTCTTACGTTCGAAAAGGTGGATTTTTGTGAAATCACGATAAAATTGCTGTTTTAAACTTGCAAAAACATTAAAAAACACTGTTTTCAACTATTCAAACTGACAAATTCATGTTTCTTCCGTGCGAAACGGCGATTTATGAGAAATGACGATAAAATTGCTGTTTTAAACTTAAAAAACATAGAAAAACGCTATTTTCAACTATTCAAACTGATAAATTCATATTTCTTTCGTGCGAAACGGCGATTTATGAGAAATGACGATAAAATTGCTGTTTTAAACTTGCAAAAAATAGAAAAACGCTGTTTTGAACTATTCAAACTGACAAATTCATGTTTCTTTCGTGTGAAACGGCGATTTATGAGAAATGACGATAAAATTGCTGTTTTAAACTTGCAAAAACATAGAAAAACGCTGTTTTGAACTATTCAAACTGACAAATTCATGTTTCTTTCGTGCTAAACGGAGATTTATGAGAAATGACGATAAAATTGCTGTTTTAAACTTGCAAAAACATAGAAACACGCTGTTTTGAACTATTCAAACTGACAAATTCATGTTTCTTTCGTGCGATACGGCGATTTATGAGAAATGACGATAAAATTGCTGTTTTAAACTTGCAAAAATATATAAAAACGCTGTTTTCAACTATTCAAACTGATAAATTCATGTTTCTCACGTTCGAAACGGTGGATTTTTGTGAAATCACGATAAAATTGCTGTATTAAACTTGCAAAAACATTGAAAAACGCTGTTTTCAACTATTCAAACTGACAAATTCATGTTTCTTCCGTGCGAAACGGCGATTTATGAGAAATGACGATAAAATTGCTGTTTTAAACTTGCAAAAACATAGAAAAACGCTGTTTTGAACTATTCAAACTGACAAATTCATGTTTCTTTCGTGCGAAACGGCGATTTATGAGAAATGACGATAAAATTGCTGTTTTAAACTTGCAAAAACATAGAAAAACGCTGTTTTGAACTATTCAAACTGACAAATTCATGTTTCTTTCGTGCGAAATGACGATAAAATTGCTGTTTTAAACTTGCAAAAACATAGAAAAACGCTGCTTTGAACTATTCAAACTGACAAATTCATGTTTCTTTCGTGTGAAACTGCGATTTATGAGAAATGTCGATAAAATTGCTGTTTTAAACTTGCAAAAACATAGAAAAACGCTGTTTGCAACTAGCCAAACTGATAAATTCATGTTTCTTTCGTGCGAAACGGCGATTTATGAGAAATGGCGTTAAAATTGCTGTTCTAAACCTGCAAAAACATAGAAAAACGCTGTTTTGAACTATTCAAACTGACAAATTCATGTTTTTTTCGTGTGAAACGGCGATTTATGAGAAATGACGATAAAATTGCTGTTTTAAACTTGCAAAAACATAGAAAAACGCTATTTTCAACTATTCAAACTGACAAATTCATGTTTCTTCCGTGCGAAACGGCGATTTATGAGAAATGACGATAATATTGCTGTTTTAAACTTGCAAAAACATAGAAAAACGCTGTTTTGAACTATTCAAACTGACAAATTCATGTTTCTTTCGTGTGAAACGGCGATTTATGAGAAATGACGATAAAATTGCTGTTTTAAACTTGCAAAAACATAGAAAAAACGCTGTTTTCAACTATTCAAACTGATAAATTCATGTTTCTTTCGTGCGAAACGGCGATTTATGAGAAATGACGATAAAATT
Source organism: Poecilus cupreus (assembly GCA_963942605.1). Taxonomy (NCBI): domain Eukaryota; kingdom Metazoa; phylum Arthropoda; class Insecta; order Coleoptera; family Carabidae; genus Poecilus; species Poecilus cupreus. Next base: position 310,551 of record CAWWDY010001275.1, read on the forward strand.
GCTGTTTTAAACTTGCAAAAACATAGAAAAACGCTGTTTTGAACTATTCAAACTGACAAATTCATGTTTCTTTCGTGTAAAACGGCGATTTATGAGAAATGACGATAAAATTGCTGTTTTAAACTTGCAAAAACATAGAAAAACGCTGTTGTGAACTATTCAAACTGACAAATTCATGTTTCTTTCGTGCGAAACGGCGATTTATGAGAAATGACGATAAAATTGCTGTTTTAAACTTGCAAAAACATAGAAAAACGCTGTTTTCAACTATTCAAACTGATAAATTCATGTTTCTTACGTTCGAAAAGGTGGATTTTTGTAAAATCACGATAAAATTGCTGTTTTAAACTTGCAAAAACATTGAAAAACACTGTTTTCAACTATTCAAACTGACAAATTCATGTTTCTTCCGTGCGAAACGGCGATTTATGAGAAATGACGATAAAATTGCTGTTTTAAACTTAAAAAACATAGAAAAAACGCTATTTTCAACTATTCAAACTGATAAATTCATATTTCTTTCGTGCGAAACGGCGATTTATGAGAAATGACGATAAAATTGCTGTTTTAAACTTGCAAAAAATAGAAAAACGCTGTTTTGAACTATTCAAACTAAATTCATGTTTCTTCCGTGCGAAACGGCGATTTATGAGAAATGACGATAATATTGCTGTTTTAAACTTGCAAAAACGTAGAAAAAACGCTGTTTTGAACTATTCAAACTGACAAATTCATGTTTCTTTCGTGTGAAACGGCGATTTATGAGAAATGACGATAAAATTGCTGTTTTAAACTTGCAAAAACATAGAAAAACGCTGTTTTGAACTATTCAAACTGACAAATTCATGTTTCCTTCGTGCGAAACGGCGATTTATGAGAAATGACGATAAAAATGCTGTTTTAAACTTCAAAAACATAGAAAAACGCTGTTTTCAACTATTCAAACTGATAAATTCATGTTTCTTTCGTGCGAAGCGGCGATTTATGAGAAATGACGATAAAATTGCTGTTTTAAACTTGCAAAAACATAGAAAACGCTGTTTTGAACTATTCAAACTGACAAATTCATGTTTCTTTCGTGTAAAACGGCGATTTATGAGAAATGACGATAAAATTGCTGTTTTAAACTTGCAAAAACATAGAAAAACGCTGTTTTGGACTATTCAAACTGACAAATTCATGTTTCTTTCGTGCGAAACGGCGATTTATGAGAAATGACGATAAAATTGCTAATTTAAACTTGCAAAAACATAGAAAAACGCTGTTTTAAACTATTCAAACTGATAAATTCATGTTTCTTACGTTCGAAAAGGTGGATTTTTGTGAAATCACGATAAAATTGCTGTTTTAAACTTGCAAAAACATTGAAAAACACTGTTTTCAACTATTCAAACTGACAAATTCATGTTTCTTCCGTGCGAAACGGCGATTTATGAGAAATGACGATAAAATTGCTGTTTTAAACTTAAAAAACATAGAAAAACGCTATTTTCAACTATTCAAACTGATAAATTCATATTTCTTTCGTGCGAAACGGCGATTTATGAGAAATGACGATAAAATTGCTGTTTTAAACTTGCAAAAAATAGAAAAACGCTGTTTTGAACTATTCAAACTGACAAATTCATGTTTCTTTCGTGCGAAATGACGATAAAATTGCTGTTTTAAACTTGCAAAAACATAGAAAAACGCTGTTTTGAACTATTCAAACTGACAAATTCATGTTTCTTTCGTGCGAAACGGAGATTTATGAGAAATGACGATAAAATTGCTGTTTTAAACTTGCAAAAACATAGAAAAACGCTGTTTTGAACTATTCAAACTGACAAATTCATGTTTCTTTCGTGCGATACGGCGATTTATGAGAAATGACGATAAAATTGCTGTTTTAAACTTGCAAAAACATATAAAAACGCTGTTTTCAACTATTCAAACTGATAAATTCATGTTTCTCACGTTCGAAACGGTGGATTTTTGTGAAATCACGATAAAATTGCTGTATTAAACTTGCAAAAACATTGAAAAACGCTGTTTTCAACTATTCAAACTGACAAATTCATGTTTCTTCTGTGCGAAACGGCGATTTATGAGAAATGACGATAAAATTGCTGTTTTAAACTTGCAAAAACATAGAAAAAACGCTGTTTTGAACTATTCAAACTGACAAATTCATGTTTCTTTCGTGCGAAACGGCGATTTATGAGAAATGACGATAAAATTGCTGTTTTAAACTTGCAAAAACATAGAAAAACGCTGTTTTGAACTATTCAAACTGACAAATTCATGTTTCCTTTGTGCGAAACGGCGATTTATGAGAAATGACGATAAAATTGCTGTTTTAAACTTCAAAAACATAGAAAAACGCTGTTTTCAACTATTCAAACTGATAAATTCATGTTTCTTTCGTGCGAAACGGCGATTTATGAGAAATGACGATAAAATTGCTGTTTTAAACTTGCAAAAACATAGAAAAATGCTGTTTTCAACTAATCAAACTGATAAATTCATGTTCTTTCGTGCGAAACGGCGATTTATGAGAAATGACGATAAAATTGCTGTTTTAAACTTGCAAAAACATAGAAAAACGCTGTTTTCAACTATTCAAAACTGATAAATTCATATTTCTTACGTTCGAAACGGCGGATTTTTGTGAAATTACGATAAAATTGCTGTTTTAAACTTGAAAAAAACATTGAAAAACGCTGTTTTCAACTATTCAAACTGACAAATTCATGTTTCTTCCGTGCGAAACGGCGATTTATGAGAAATGACGATAATATTGCTGTTTTAAACTTGCAAAAACATAGAAAAACGCTGTTTTGAACTATTCAAACTGACAAATTCATGTTTCTTTCGTGTGAAACGGCGATTTATGAGAAATGACGATAAAATTGCTGTTTTAAACTTGCAAAAACATAGAAAAACGCTATTTTCAACTATTCAAACTGATAAATTCATGTTTCTTTCGTGCGAAACGGCGATTTATGAGAATGACGATAAAATTGCTGTTTTAAACTTGCAAAAACATAGAAAAAACGCTGTTTTGAACTATTCAAACTGACAAAATTCATGTTTCTTTCGTGTAAAACGGCGATTTATGAGAAATGACGATAAAATTGCTGTTTTAAACTTGCAAAAACATAGAAAAACGCTGTTTTGAACTCTTCAAACTGACAAATTCATGTTTCTTTCGTGCGAAACGGCGATTTATGAGAAATGACGATAAAATTGCTGTTTTAAAACTTGCAAAAACATAGAAAAACGCTGTTTTCAACTATTCAAACTGATAAATTCATGTTTCTTACGTTCGAAAAGGTGGATTTTTGTAAAATCACGATAAAATTGCTGTTTTAAACTTGCAAAAACATTGAAAAACACTGTTTTCAACTATTCAAACTAACAAATTCATGTTTCTTCCGTGCGAAACGGCGATTTATGAGAAATAACGATAAAATTGCTGTTTTAAACTTCAAAAACATAGAAAAACGCTGTTTTCAACTATTCAAACTGATAAATTCATGTTCTTTCGTGCGAAACGGCGATTTATGAGAAATGACGATAAAATTCTGTTTTAAACTTGCAAAAACATAGAAAAACGCTGTTTTCAACTATTCAAACTGATAAATTCATATTTCTTACGTTCGAAACGGTGGATTTTTGTGAAATCACGATAAAATTGCTGTTTTTGAAAAAACCTTGAAAAACGCTGTTTTCAACTATTCAAACTGACAAATTCATGTTTCTTCCGTGCGAAACGGCGATTTATGAGAAATGACGATAATATTGCTGTTTTAAACTTGCAAAAACATAGAAAAACGCTGTTTTGAACTATTCAAACTGACAAATTCATGTTTCTTTCGTGTGAAACGGCGATTTATGAGAAATGACGATAAAATTGCTGTTTTAAACTTGCAATAACATAGAAAAACGCTGTTTTCAACTATTCAAACTGATAAATTCATGTTTCTTTCGTGCGAAACGGCGATTTATGAGAAATGACGATAAAATTGCTGTTTTAAACTTGCAAAAACATAGAAAAACGCTGTTTTGAACTATTCAAACTGACAAATTCATGTTTCCTTCGTGCGAAACGGCGATTTATGAGAAATGACGATAAAAATGCTGTTTTAAACTTCAAAAACATAGAAAAACGCTCTTTTCAACTATTCAAACTGATAAATTCATGTTTCTTTCGTGCGAAGCGGCGATTTATGAGAAATGACGATAAAATTGCTGTTTTAAACTTGCAAAAACATAGAAAAACGCTGTTTTGAACTATTCAAACTGACAAATTCATGTTTCTTTCGTGCGAAACGGTGATTTATGAGAAATGACGATAAAATTGCTGTTTTAAACTTGCAAAAACATAGAAAAACGCTGTTTTCAACTATTCAAACTGATAAATTCATGTTTCTTTCGTGCGAAACGGCGATTTATGAGAAATGACGATAAAATTGCTGTTTTAAACTTGTAAAAACATAGAAAAACGCTGTTTTGAACTATTCAAACTGACAAATTCATGTTTTTTTCGTGTGAAACGGCGATTTATGAGAAATGACGATAAAATTGCTGTTTTAAACTTGCAAAAACATAGAAAAACGCTGTTTTGAACTATTCAAACTGACAAATTCATGTTTCTTTCGTGTAAAACGGCGATTTATGAGAAATGACGATAAAATTGCTGTTTTAAACTTGCAAAAACATAGAAAAACGCTGTTTTGAACTATTCAAACTGACAACTTCATGTTTCTTTCGTGCGGAACGGCGATTTATGAGAAATGACGATAAAATTGCTGTTTTAAAACTTGCAAAAACATAGAAAAACGCTGTTTTGAACTATTCAAACTGACAAATTCATGTTTCTTTCGTGCGAAATGACGATAAAATTGCTGTTTTAAACTTGCAAAAACATAGAAAAACGCTGTTTTGAACTATTCAAACTGACAAATTCATGTTTTTTTCGTGTGAAACGGCGATTTATGAGAAATGACGATAAAATTGCTGTTTTAAACTTGCAAAAACATAGAAAAACGCTGTTTTGAACTATTCAAACTGACAAATTCATGTTTCCTTTGTGCGAAACGGCGATTTATGAGAAATGACGATAAAATTGCTGTTTTAAACTTGTAAGAACATAGAAAAACGCTGTTTTAAACTATTCAAACTGACAAATTCATGTTTTTTTTCGTGTGAAACGGCGATTTATGAGAAATGACGATAAAATTGCTGTTTTAAACTTGCAAAAACATAGAAAAACGCTGTTTTGAACTATTCAAACTGACAAATTCATGTTTCTTTCGTGTAAAACGGCGATTTATGAAAAATGACGATAAAATTGCTGTTTTAAACTTGCAAAAACATAGAAAAACGCTGTTTTGAACTATTCAAACTGACAAATTCATGTTTCTTTCGTGCGAAACGGCGATTTATGAGAAATGACGATAAAATTGCTGTTTTAAACTTGCAAAAACATAGAAAAACGCTGTTTTGAACTATTCAAACTGACAAATTCATGTTTCTTTCGTGTGAAACGGCGATTTATGAGAAATGACGATAAAATTGCTGTTTTAAACTTGCAAAAACATAGAAAAACGCTGTTTTGAACTATGCAAACTGACAAATTTATGTTTCTTTCGTGCGAAACGGCGATTTATGAGAAATGACGATAAAATTGCTGTTTTAAACTTGCAAAAACATAGAAAAACGCTGTTTTGAACTATTCAAACTGACAAATTCATGTTTCTTTCGTGCGATACGGCGATTTATGAGAAATGACGATAAAATTGCTGTTTTAAACTTGCAAAAACATTAAAAACGCTGTTTTGAACTATTCAAACTGACAAATTCATGTTTCTTTCGTGTAAAACGGCGATTTATGAGAAATGACGATAAAATTGCTGTTTTAAACTTGCAAAAACATAGAAAAACGCTGTTTTGAACTATGCAAACTGACAAATTCATGTTTCTTTCGTGCGAAACGGCGATTTATGAGAAATGACGATAAAATTGCTGTTTTAAACTTGCAAAAACATAGAAAAACGCTGTTTTGAACTATTCAAACTGACAAATTCATGTTTCTTTCGTGCGATACGGCGATTTATGAGAAATGACGATAAAATTGCTGTTTTAAACTTGCAAAAACATTAAAAAACGCTGTTTTGAACTATTCAAACTGACAAATTCATGTTTCTTACGTGTAAAACGGCGATTTATTAGAAATGACGATAAAATTGCTGTTTTAAACTTGCAAAAACATAGAAAAACGCTGTTTTCAACTATTCAAACTGATAAATTCATATTTCTTACGTTCGAAACGGTGGATTTTTGTGAAATCACGATAAAATTGCTGTTTTAAACTTGAAAAAACATTGAAAAACGCTGTTTTTAACTATTCAAACTGACAAATTCATGTTTCTTCCGTGCGAAACGGCGATTTATGAGAAATGACGATAAAATTGCTGTTTTAAACTAGTAAAAACATAGAAAAACGCTGTTTTGAACTATTCAAACTGACAAATTCATGTTTTTTTCGTGTGAAACGGCGATTTATGAGAAATGACGATAAAATTGCTGTTTTAAACTTGCAAAAACATAGAAAAACGCTGTTTTGAACTATTCAAACTGACAAATTCATGTTTCTTTCGTGTAAAACGGCGATTTATGAGAAATGACGATAAAATTGCTGTTTTAAACTTGCAAAAACATAGAAAAACGCTGTTTTGAACTATTCAAACTGACAAATTCATGTTTCTTTCGTGCGAAACGGCGATTTATGAGAAATGACGATAAAATTGCTAATTTAAACTTGCAAAAACATAGAAAAACGCTGTTTTCAACTATTCAAACTGATAAATTCATGTTTCTTACGTTCGAAAAGGTGGATTTTTGTGAAATCACGATAAAATTGCTGTTTTAAAATTGCAAAAACATTGAAAAACACTGTTTTCAACTATTCAAACTGACAAATTCATGTTTCTTCCGTGCGAAATGGCGATTTATGAGAAATGACGATAAAATTGCTGTTTTAAACTTCAAAAACATAGAAAAACGCTATTTTCAACTATTCAAACTGATAAATTCATATTTCTTTCGTGCGAAACGGCGATTTATGAGAAAAGACGATAAAATTGCTGTTTTAAACTTGCAAAAAATAGAAAAACGCTGTTTTGAACTATTCAAACTGACAAATTCATGTTTCTTTCGTGCGAAACGGCGATTTATGAGAAATGACGATAAAATTGCTGTTTTAAACTTGCAAAAACATAGAAAAACGCTGTTTTGAACTATTCAAACTGACAAATTCATGTTTCTTTCGTGCGATACGGCGATTTATGAGAAATGACGATAAAATTGCTGTTTTAAACTTGCAAAAACATATAAAAACGCTGTTTTCAACTATTCAAACTGATAAATTCATGTTTGTCACGTTCGAAACGGTGGATTTTTGTGAAATCACGATAAAATTGCTGTATTAAACTTGCAAAAACATGGAAAAACGCTGTTTTCAACTATTCAAACTGACAAATTCATGTTTCTTCCGTGCGAAACGGCGATTTATGAGATATGACGATAAAATTGCTGTTTTAAACTTGCAAAAACATAGAAAAACGCTGTTTTGAACTATTCGAACTGACAAATTCATGTTTCTTTCGTGCGAAACGGTGATTTATGAGAAATGACGATAAAATTGCTGTTTTAAACTTGCAAAAACATAGAAAAACGCTGTTTTCAACTATTCAAACTGATAAATTCATGTTTCTTTCGTGCGAAACGGCGATTTATGAGAAATGACGATAAAATTGCTGTTTTAAACTTGTAAAAACATAGAAAAACGCTGTTTTAAACTATTCAAACTGACAAATTCATGTTTTTTTCGTGTGAAACGGCGATTTATGAGAAATGACGATAAAATTGCTGTTTTAAACTTGCAAAAACATAGAAAAACGCTGTTTTGAACTATTCAAACTGACAAATTCATGTTTCTTTCGTGTAAAACGGCGATTTATGAGAAATGACGATAAAATTGCTGTTTTAAACTTGCAAAAACATAGAAAAACGCTGTTTTGAACTATTCAAACTGACAAATTCATGTTTCTTTCGTGTGAAACGGCGATTTATGAGAAATGACGATAAAATTGCTGTTTTAAACTTGCAAAAACATAGAAAAACGCTGTTTTGAACTATTCAAACTGACAAATTCATGTTTCTTTCGTGTGAAACGGCGATTTATGAGAAATGACGATAAAATTGCTGTTTTAAACTTGCAAAAACATAGAAAAACGCTGTTTTGAACTATGCAAACTGACAAATTCATGTTTCTTTCGTGCGAAACGGCGATTTATGAGAAATGACGATAAAATTGCTGTTTTAAACTTGCAAAAACATAGAAAAACGCTGTTTTGAACTATTCAAACTGACAAATTCATGTTTCTTTCGTGCGAAACGGCGATTTATGAGAAATGACGATAAAATTGCTGTTTTAAACTTGCAAAAACATAGAAAAACGCTGTTTTGAACTATTCAAACTGACAAATTCATGTTTCTTTCGAGTGAAACGGCGATTTATGAGAAATGACGATAAAATTGCTGTTTTAAACTTGCAAAAACATAGAAAAACGCTGTTTTGAACTATTCAAACTGACAAATTCATGTTTCTTTCGTGCGAAACGGCGATTTATGAGAAATAACGATAAAATTGCTGTTTTAAACTTGCAAAAACATAGAAAAACGCTGTTTTGAACTATTCAAACTGACAAATTCATGTTTCTTTCGTGCGATACGGCGATCTATGAGAAATGACGATAAAATTGCTGTTTTAAACTTGCAAAAACATAGAAAAACGCTGTTTTGAACTATTCAAACTGACAAATTCATGTTTCTTTTGTGTAAAACGGCGATTTATGAGAAATGACGATAAAATTGCTGTTTTAAACTTGCAAAAACATAGAAAAACGCTGTTTTGAACTATTCAAACTGACAAATTCATGTTTCTTTCGTGCGAAACGGCGATTTATGAGAAATGACGATAAAATTGCTGTTTTAAACTTGCAAAAACATAGAAAAACGCTGTTTTGAACTATTCAAACTGACAAATTCATGTTTCTTTCGTGTGAAACGGCGATTTATGAGAAATGACGATAAAATTGCTGTTTTAAACTTGCAAAAACATAGAAAAACGCTGTTTTGAACTATTCAAACTGACAAATTCATGTTTCTTTCGTGCAAAACGGCGATTTATGAGAAATGACGATAAAATTGCTGTTTTAAACTTGCAAAAACATAGAAAAACGCTGTTTTGAACTATTCAAACTGACAAATTCATGTTTCTTTCGTGCGAAATGACGATAAAATTGCTGTTTTAAACTTGCAAAAACATATAAAAACGCTGTTTTGAACTATTCAAACTGACAAATTCATGTTTCTTTCGTGTGAAACTGCGATTTATGAGAAATGTCGATAAAATTGCTGTTTTAAACTTGCAAAAACATAGAAAAACGCTGTTTGCAACTAGTCAAACTGATAAATTCATGTTTCTTTCGTGCGAAACGGCGATTTATGAGAAATGGCGTTAAAATTGCTGTTCTAAACTTGCAAAAACATAGAAAAACGCTGTTTTGAACTATTCAAACTGACAAATTCATGTTTTTTTCGTGTGAAACGGCGATTTAAGAGAAATGACGATAAAATTGCTGTTTTAAACTTGCAAAAACATAGAAAAACGCTGTTTTGAACTATTCAAACTGACAAATTCATGTTTCCTTTGTGCGAAACGGCGATTTATGAGAAATGACGATAAAATTGCTGTTTTAAACTTCAAAAACATAGAAAAACGCTGTTTTCAACTATTCAAACTGATAAATTCATGTTTCTTTCGTGCGAAGCGGCGATTTATGAGAAATGACGATAAAATTGCTGTTTTAAACTTGCAAAAACATAGAAAAACGCTGTTTTGAACTATTCGAACTGACAAATTCATGTTTCTTTCGTGCGAAACGGTGATTTATGAGAAATGACGATAAAATTGCTATTTTAAACTTGCAAAAACATAGAAAAACGCTGTTTTCAACTATTCAAACTGATAAATTCATGTTTCTTTCGTGCGAAACGGCGATTTATGAGAAATGACGATAAAATTGCTGTTTTAAACTTGTAAAAACATAGAAAAACGCTGTTTTAAACTATTCAAACTGACAAATTCATGTTTTTTTCGTGCGAAACGGCGATTTATGAGAAATGACGATAAAATTGCTGTTTTAAACTTGCAAAAACATAGAAAAACGCTGTTTTGAAATATTCAAACTGACAAATTCATGTTTCTTTCGTGTAAAACGGCGATTAATGAGAAATGACGATAAAATTGCTGTTTTAAACTTGCAAAAACATAGAAAAACGCTGTTTTGAACTATTCAAACTGACAAATTCATGTTTCTTTCGTGCGAAACGGCGATTTATGAGAAATGACGATAAAATTGCTGTTTTAAACTTGCAAAAACATAGAAAAACGCTGTTTTGAACTATTCAAACTGACAAATTCATGTTTCTTTCGTGTAAAACGGCGATTAATGAGAAATGACGATAAAATTGCTGTTTTAAACTTGCAAAAACATAGAAAAACGCTGTTTTCAACTATTCAAACTGATAAATTCATGTTTCTTTCGTGCGAAACGGCGATTTATGAGAAATGACGATAAAATTGCTGTTTTAAACTTGTAAAAACATAGAAAAACGCTGTTTTAAACTATTCAAACTGACAAATTCATGTTTTTTTCGTGTGAAACGGCGATTTATGAGAAATGACGATAAAATTGCTGTTTTAAACTTGCAAAAACATAGAAAAACGCTGTTTTGAACTATTCAAACTGACAAATTCATGTTTCTTTCGTGTAAAACGGCGATTTATGAGAAATGACGATAAAATTGCTGTTTTAAACTTGCAAAAACATAGAAAAACGCTGTTTTGAACTATTCAAACTGACAAATTCATGTTTCTTTCGTGTGAAACGGCGATTTATGAGAAATGACGATAAAATTGCTGTTTTAAACTTGCAAAAACATAGAAAAACGCTGTTTTGAACTATTCAAACTGACAAATTCATGTTTCTTTCGTGTGAAACGGCGATTTATGAGAAATGACGATAAAATTGCTGTTTTAAACTTGCAAAAACATAGAAAAACGCTGTTTTGAACTATGCAAACTGACAAATTCATGTTTCTTTCGTGCGAAACGGCGATTTATGAGAAATGACGATAAAATTGCTGTTTTAAACTTGCAAAAACATAGAAAAACGCTGTTTTGAACTATTCAAACTGACAAATTCATGTTTCTTTCGTGCGATACGGCGATTTATGAGAAATGACGATAAAATTGCTGTTTTAAACTTGCAAAAACATGGAAAAACGCTGTTTTGAACTATTCAAACTGACAAATTCATGTTTCTTTTGTGTAAAACGGCGATTTATGAGAAATGACGATAAAATTGCTGTTTTAAACTTGCAAAAACATAGAAAAACGCTGTTTTGAACTATTCAAACTGACAAATTCATGTTTCTTTCGTTCGAAACGGCGATTTATGAGAAATGACGATAAAATTGCTGTTTTAAACTTGCAAAAACATAGAAAAACGCTGTTTTGAACTATTCAAACTGACAAATTCATGTTTCTTTCGTGTGAAACGGCGATTTATGAGAAATGACGATAAAATTGCTGTTTTAAACTTGCAAAAACATAGAAAAACGCTGTTTTGAACTATTCAAACTGACAAATTCATGTTTCTTTCGTGCGAAACGGCGATTTATGAGAAATGACGATAAAATTGCTGTTTTAAACTTGCAAAAACATAGAAAAACGCTGTTTTGAACTATTCAAACTGACAAATTCATGTTTCTTTCGTGCGATACGGCGATTTATGAGAAATGACGATAAAATTGCTGTTTTAAACTTGCAAAAACATAGAAAAACGCTGTTTTGAACTATTCAAACTGACAAATTCATGTTTCTTTTGTGTAAAACGGCGATTTATGAGAAATGACGATAAAATTGCTGTTTTAAACTTGCAAAAACATAGAAAAACGCTGTTTTGAACTATTCAAACTGACAAATTCATGTTTCTTTCGTGCGAAACGGCGATTTATGAGAAATGACGATAAAATTGCTGTTTTAAACTTGCAAAAACATAGAAAAACGCTGTTTTGAACTATTCAAACTGACAAATTCATGTTTCTTTCGTGTGAAACGGCGATTTATGAGAAATGACGATAAAATTGCTGTTTTAAACTTGCAAAAACATAGAAAAACGCTGTTTTGAACTATTCAAACTGACAAATTCATGTTTCTTTCGTGCGAAACGGCGATTTATGAGAAATGACGATAAAATTGCTGTTTTAAACTTGCAAAAACATAGAAAAACGCTGTTTTGAACTATTCAAACTGACAAATTCATGTTTCTTTTGTGCGAAATGACGATAAAATTGCTGTTTTAAACTTGCAAAAACATATAAAAACGCTGTTTTGAACTATTCAAACTGACAAATTCATGTTTCTTTCGTGTGAAACTGCGATTTATGAGAAATGTCGATAAAATTGCTGTTTTAAACTTGCAAAAACATAGAAAAACGCTGTTTGCAACTAGTCAAACTGATAAATTCATGTTTCTTTCGTGCGAAACGGCGATTTATGAGAAATGGCGTTAAAATTGCTGTTCTAAACTTGCAAAAACATAGAAAAACGCTGTTTTGAACTATTCAAACTGACAAATTCATGTTTTTTTCGTGTGAAACGGCGATTTAAGAGAAATGACGATAAAATTGCTGTTTTAAACTTGCAAAAACATAGAAAAACGCTGTTTTGAACTATTCAAACTGACAAATTCATGTTTCCTTTGTGCGAAACGGCGATTTATGAGAAATGACGATAAAATTGCTGTTTTAAACTTCAAAAACATAGAAAAACGCTGTTTTCAACTATTCAAACTGATAAATTCATGTTTCTTTCGTGCGAAGCGGCGATTTATGAGAAATGACGATAAAATTGCTGTTTTAAACTTGCAAAAACATAGAAAAACGCTGTTTTGAACTATTCGAACTGACAAATTCATGTTTCTTTCGTGCGAAACGGTGATTTATGAGAAATGACGATAAAATTGCTATTTTAAACTTGCAAAAACATAGAAAAACGCTGTTTTCAACTATTCAAACTGATAAATTCATGTTTCTTTCGTGCGAAACGGCGATTTATGAGAAATGACGATAAAATTGCTGTTTTAAACTTGTAAAAACATAGAAAAACGCTGTTTTAAACTATTCAAACTGACAAATTCATGTTTTTTTCGTGTGAAACGGCGATTTATGAGAAATGACGATAAAATTGCTGTTTTAAACTTGCAAAAACATAGAAAAACGCTGTTTTGAACTATTCAAACTGACAAATTCATGTTTCTTTCGTGTAAAACGGCGATTAATGAGAAATGACGATAAAATTGCTGTTTTAAACTTGCAAAAACATAGAAAAACGCTGTTTTAAACTATTCAAACTGACAAATTCATGTTTTTTTCGTGTGAAACGGCGATTTATGAGAAATGACGATAAAATTGCTGTTTTAAACTTGCAAAAACATAGAAAAACGCTGTTTTCAACTATTCAAACTGATAAATTCATGTTTCTTTCGTGCGAAACGGCGATTTATGAGATATGACGATAAAATTGCTGTTTTAAACTTGCAAAAACATAAAAAAACGCTGTTTTTAACTATTCAAACTGATAAATTCATGTTTCTTATGTTCGAAACGGTGGATTTTTGTGAAATCACAATAAAATTGCTGTTTTAAACTTGCAAAAACATAGAAAAACGCTGTTTTGAACTATTCAAACTGACAAATTCATGATTCTTTCGTGCGAAACGGCGATTTATGAGAAATGACGATAAAATTGCTGTTTTAAACTTGCAAAAACATAGAAAAACGCTGTTTTGAACTATTCAAACTGACAAATTCATGTTTTTTTCGTGTGAAACGGCGATTTATGAGAAATGACGATAAAATTGCTGTTTTAAACTTGCAAAAACATAGAAAAACGCTGTTTTGAACTTTTCAAACTGACAAATTTATGTTTTTTTCGTGCGAAACGGCGATTTATGAGAAATGACGATAAAATTGCTGTTTTAAACTTGCAAAAACATAAAAAAACGCTATTTTCAACTATTCAAACTGATAAATTCATGTTTCTTACGTTCGAAACGGTGGATTTTTGTGAAATCACAATAAAATTGCTGTTTTAAACTTGCAAAAACATAGAAAAACGCTGTTTTGAACTATTCAAACTGACAAATTCATGATTCTTTCGTGCGAAACGGCGATTTATGAGAAATGACGATAAAATTGCTGTTTTAAACTTGCAAAAACATAGAAAAACGCTGTTTTCAACTATTCAAACTGATAAATTCATGTTTCTTACGTTCGAAACGGTGGATTTTTGTGAAATCACGACAAAATTGCTGTTTTAAACTTGCAAAAACATTGAAAACGCTGTTTTCAACTATTCAAACTGACAAATTCATGTTTTTTTCGTGTGAAACGGCGATTTATGAGAAATGACGATAAAATTGCTGTTTTAAACTTGCAAAAACATAGAAAAACGCTGTTTTGTACTTTTCAAACTGACAAATTCATGTTTCTTTCGTGCGAAACGGCGATTTATGAGATATGACGATAAAATTGCTGTTTTAAACTTGCAAAAACATAAAAAAACGCTGTTTTTAACTATTCAAACTGATAAATTCATGTTTCTTATGTTCGAAACGGTGGATTTTTGTGAAATCACAATAAAATTGCTGTTTTAAACTTGCAAAAACATAGAAAAACGCTGTTTTGAACTATTCAAACTGACAAATTCATGATTCTTTCGTGCGAAACGGCGATTTATGAGAAATGACGATAAAATTGCTTTTTTAAACTTGCAAAAACATAGAAAAACGCTGTTTTGAACTATTCAAACTGACAAATTCATGTTTTTTTCGTGTGAAACGGCGATTTATGAGAAATGACGATAAAATTGCTGTTTTAAACTTGCAAAAACATAGAAAAACGCTGTTTTGAACTTTTCAAACTGACAAATTCATGTTTTTTTCGTGCGAAACGGCGATTTATGAGAAATGACGATAAAATTGCTGTTTTAAACTTGCAAAAACATAAAAAAACGCTATTTTCAACTATTCAAACTGATAAATTCATGTTTCTTACGTTCGAAACGGTGGATTTTTGTGAAATCACAATAAAATTGCTGTTTTAAACTTGCAAAAACATAGAAAAACGCTGTTTTGAACTATTCAAACTGACAAATTCATGATTCTTTCGTGCGAAACGGCGATTTATGAGAAATGACGATAAAATTGCTGTTTTAAACTTGCAAAAACATAGAAAAACGCTGTTTTCAACTATTCAAACTGATAAATTCATGTTTCTTACGTTCGAAACGGTGGATTTTTGTGAAATCACGACAAAATTGCTATTTTAAACTTGCAAAAACATTGAAAACGCTGTTTTCAACTATTCAAACTGACAAATTCATGTTTCTTCCGTGCGAAACGGCGATTTATGAGAAATGACGATAAAATTGCTGTTTTAAACTTGCAAAAACATAGAAAAACGCTGTTTTCAACTATTCAAACTGATAAATTCATGTTTCCTACGTTCGAAAAGGTGGATTTTTGTGAAATCACAATAAAATTGCTGTTTTAAACTTGCAAAAACATAGAAAAACGCTGTTTTGAACTATTCAAACTGACAAATTCATGATTCTTTCGTGCGAAACGGCGATTTATGAGAAATGACGATAAAATTGCTGTTTTAAACTTGCAAAAACATAGAAAAACGCTGTTGTCAACTATTCAAACTGATAAATTCATGTTTCTTTCGTGCGAAACGTCGATTTATGAGAAATGACGATAAAATTGCTGTTTTAAACTTGCAAAAACATAGAAAAACACTGTTTTCAACTGTTCAAACTGATAAATTCATGTTTCTTTCGTGCGAAACGGCGATTTATGAGAAATGACGATAAAATTGCTGTTTTAAACTTGCAAAAACATAGAAAAACGCTGTTTTCAACTATTCAAACTGATAAATTCATGTTTCTTTCGTGCGAAACGGCGATTTATGAGATATGACGATAAAATTGCTGTTTTAAACTTGCAAAAACATAAAAAAACGCTGTTTTTAACTATTCAAACTGATAAATTCATGTTTCTTATGTTCGAAACGGTGGATTTTTGTGAAATCACAATAAAATTGCTGTTTTAAACTTGCAAAAACATAGAAAAACGCTGTTTTGAACTATTCAAACTGACAAATTCATGATTCTTTCGTGCGAAACGGCGATTTATGAGAAATGACGATAAAATTGCTTTTTTAAACTTGCAAAAACATAGAAAAACGCTGTTTTGAACTATTCAAACTGACAAATTCATGTTTTTTTCGTGTGAAACGGCGATTTATGAGAAATGACGATAAAATTGCTGTTTTAAACTTGCAAAAACATAGAAAAACGCTGTTTTGAACTTTTCAAACTGACAAATTCATGTTTTTTTTCGTGCGAAACGGCGATTTATGAGAAATGACGATAAAATTGCTGTTTTAAACTTGCAAAAACATAAAAAAACGCTATTTTCAACTATTCAAACTGATA
Organism: Poecilus cupreus; assembly: GCA_963942605.1. Lineage (NCBI taxonomy): Eukaryota > Metazoa > Arthropoda > Insecta > Coleoptera > Carabidae > Poecilus > Poecilus cupreus. The sequence continues at coordinate 327,229 of CAWWDY010001275.1, forward strand.
AATTCATGTTTCTTACGTTCGAAACGGTGGATTTTTGTGAAATCACAATAAAATTGCTGTTTTAAACTTGCAAAAACATAGAAAAACGCTGTTTTGAACTATTCAAACTGACAAATTCATGATTCTTTCGTGCGAAACGGCGATTTATGAGAAATGACGATAAAATTGCTGTTTTAAACTAGCAAAAACATAGAAAAACGCTGTTTTCAACTATTCAAACTGATAAATTCATGTTTCTTACGTTCGAAACGGTGGATTTTTGTGAAATCACGACAAAATTGCTATTTTAAACTTGCAAAAACATTGAAAACGCTGTTTTCAACTATTCAAACTGACAAATTCATGTTTCTTCCGTGCGAAACGGCGATTTATGAGAAATGACGATAAAATTGCTGTTTTAAACTTGCAAAAACATAGAAAAACGCTGTTTTCAACTATTCAAACTGATAAATTCATGTTTATTTTGTGCGAAACGGCGATTTATGAGAAATGACGATTAAATTACTGTTTTAAACTTGCAAAAACAAGAAAAACGCTGTTTTCAACTATTCAAACTGATAAATTCATGTTTATTTAGTTCGAAACGGTGGATTTTTGTGAAATCACTATGAAGCTGCTGTTTTAAACTAGCAAAACCAAGAAAACGTTGTTTTCAACAATCTAAACTGACGTATTTAAAATGCTGTTTTAAACTTGCAAAAACATAGAAAACGCTGTTTTGAACTATCCAAACTGACATATTCAGTTTTGTGGGTTGGGGTTCGAGGTTTGATGTTTGGGGTTTAAGTTTGGGGTTTGAGGTTTGGGGTTTGGGGTTCGAGTTTTGGGGTTTGGGGTTGAGGTTTGGGGTTTGAGGGTTGGGGTTCGCGGTTTGAGGTTTGGGGTTGGGGTTCGATGTTTGAAGTTTGGGGTTTGGGGTTCGAGGTTTGAGGTTTGGGGTTCGAGGTTTGAGGTTTGGGGTTGAGGTTTGGGGTTTGAGGTTTGGGGCTGCGGGTTCGAGTTTTGGGGTTTGGGGTTGAGGTTTGGGGTTGAGGTTTGGGGTTGAGGTTTGAGGTTGAGGTTTGGGGTTGAGGTTTGGGGTTGAGGTTTGGGGTTTGAGGTTAGGGATTTGGGGTTCGAAGTTTGAGGTTTCGGGTTCGAGGTTTGAGGTTTGGGGTTGAGGGTTGGGGTTTGAGTTTGGAAATTGGGGTTCGGGGTTTTAGGTTTGGTGTTTGTGGTGTTTGGATTGCGTGAAATGTTTCTTTCGTGCGAAACGGCGAATTATGAGATTCAAATTGCTGTTTTAAACTTGCAAAAACATAGAAAAACGCTGTTTTAAAAATATTCAAACAGATAAATTCATGTTTCTTTCGTGCGAAACGGCGATTTATGAGAAATGACGATAAAACTGCTGTTTAAACTTGCAAAAACATAGAAAAACGCTGTTTTCAACTATTCAAACTGATAAATTTATGTTTCTTTCGTGCGAAACGGCGATTTATGAGAAATGACGATAAAATTGCTGTTTTAAACTTGCAAAAACATAGAAAAACGCTGTTTTCAACTATTCAAACTGATAAATTCATGTTTCTTTCGTGCGAAACGGCGATTTATGAGAAATGACGATAAAATTGCTGTTTTAAACTTGCAAAAACATAGAAAAACGCTGTTTTAAACTATTCAAACTGACAAATTCATGTTTCTTTCGTATGAAACGGCGGTTTATGAGAAATGACGATTAAATTGCTGTTTTAAGCTTGCAAAAACATAGAAAAACGCTGTTTTGAACTATTCAAACTGACAAATTCATGTTTCTTTCGTGCGAAACGGAGATTTATGAGAAATGACGATAAAATTGCTGTTTTAAACTTGCAAAAACATAGAAAAATGCTGTTTTCAACTATTCAAATTGATAAATTCATGTTTCTTACGTTCGAAACGGTGGATTTTTGTGAAATCACGATAAAATTGCTGTTTTGAACTTGCAAAAACCTTGAAAAACGCTGTTTTCAACTATTCAAACTGACAAATTCATGTTTCTTCCGTGCGAAACGGCGATTTATGAGAAATGACGATAAAATGGTTGTTCTAAACTTGCAAATACATAGAAAAACGCTGTTTTGAACTATTCAAACTGACAAATTCATGTTTCTTTCCTGTGAAACGGCGATTTATAAGAACTGACGATAAAATTGCTGTTTTAAACTTGCAAAAACAAGAAAAACGCTGTTTTCAACTATTCAAACTGATAAATTCATGTTTCTTTAGTTCGAAACGGTGGATTTTTGTGAAATGACGATGAAACTGCTGTTTTAAACTAGCAAAACCAAGAAAACGCTGTTTTCAACAATCTAAACTGACGTATTTAAAATGCTGTTTTAAACTTGCAAAAACATAGAAAACGCTGTTTTGAACTATCCAAACTGACAAATTCAGTTTTGTGGGTTGGGGATCGAGGTTCGATGTTTGGGGTTTAAGTTTGGGGTTTGAGGTTTGGGGTTTGGGGTTCGAGTTTTGGGGTTTGGGGTTGAGGTTTGGGGTTTGAGGTTTGGGATTCGCGCTTTGAGGTTTGGGGTTGGGGTTCGATGTTTGAAGTTTGGGGTTTGGGGTTCGAAGTTTGAGGTTTGGGGTTCGAGGTTTGAGGTTTGGGGTTGAGGTTTGGGGTTTGAGGTTTGGGGTTGGGGGTTCGAGTTTTGGGGTTTGGGGTTGAGGTTTGGGGTTGAGGTTTGGGGTTGAGGTTTGGGGTTGAGGTTTGAGGTTGAGGTTTGGGGTTGAGGTTTGGGGTTTGAGGTTAGGGATTTGGGGTTCGAAGTTTGAGGATTGGGGTTCGAGGTTTGAGGTTTGGGGTTGAGGGTTGGGGTTTGAGTTTGGGGATTGGGGTTCGGGGTTTTAGGTTTGGTGTTTGTGGTGTTTGGATTGGGTGAAATGTTTCTTTCGTGCGAAACGGCGAATTATGAGATTCAAATTGCTGTTTTAAACTTGCAAAAACATAGAAAAACGCTGTTTTCAACTATTCAAACTGATAAATTCATGTTTCTTTCGTGCGAAACGGCGATTTATGAGAAATGACGATAAAACTGCTGTTTAAACTTGCAAAAACATAGAAAAACGCTGTTTTCAACTATTCAAACTGACAAATTCATGTTTTTTTCGTGTGAAACGGCGATTTATGAGAAATGACGATAAAATTGCTGTTTTAAACTTGCAAAAACATAGAAAAACGCTGTTTTGTACTTTTCAAACTGACAAATTCATGTTTCTTTCGTGCGAAACGGCGATTTATGAGATATGACGATAAAATTGCTGTTTTAAACTTGCAAAAACATAAAAAAACGCTGTTTTTAACTATTCAAACTGATAAATTCATGTTTCTTATGTTCGAAACGGTGGATTTTTGTGAAATCACAATAAAATTGCTGTTTTAAACTTGCAAAAACATAGAAAAACGCTGTTTTGAACTATTCAAACTGACAAATTCATGATTCTTTCGTGCGAAACGGCCAATTATGAGAAATGACGATAAAATTGCTGTTTTAAACTTGCAAAAACATAAAAAAACGCTGTTTTCAACTATTCAAACTGATAAATTCATGTTTCTTACGTTCGAAACGGTGGATTTTTGTGAAATCACGATAAAATTGCTGTTTTAAACTTGCAAAATCATTGAAAAACGCTGTTTTCAACTATTCAAACAGACAAATTCATGATTCTTCCGTGCGAAACGGCGATTTATGAGAAATGACGATAAAATTGCTGTTTTAAACTTGCAAAAACATAGAAAAATGCTGTTTTGAACTATTCAAACTGACAAATTCATGTTTCTTTCGTGCGAAACGGCGATTTATGAGAAATGACGGTAAAATTGCTGTTTTAAACTTGCAAAAACATAGAAAAACGCTGTTTTGAACTATTCAAACTGATAAATTCATGTTTCTTTCGTGCGAAACGGCGATTTATGAGAAATGACGATAAAATTGCTGTTTTAAACTTGCAAAAACATAGAAAAACGCTGTTTTGAACTATTCAAACTGACAAATTCATGTTTTTTTTGTGTGAAACGGCGATTTATGAGAAATGACGATAAAATTGCTGTTTTAAACTTGCAAAAACATAGAAAAACGCTGTTTTGAACTATTTAAACTGACAAATTCATGTTTCTTTCGTGCGAAACGGCGATTTATGAGAAATGATGGTAAAATTGCTGTTTTAAACTTGCAAAAACATAGAAAAACGCTGTTTTGAACTATTCAAACTGATAAATTCATGTTTCTTTCGTGCAAAACGGCGATTTATGAGAAATGACGATAAAATTGCTGTTTTAAACTTGCAAAAACCTTGAAAAACGCTGTTTTCAACTATTCAAACTGACAAATTCATGTTTCTTCCGTGCGAAACGGCGATTTATGAGAAATGACGATAAAATTGCTGTTTTAAACTTGCAAAAACATAGAAAAACGCTGTTTTCAACTATTCAAACTGATAAATTCATGTTTCTTACGTTCGAAACGGTGGATTTTTGTGAAATCACGACAAAATTGCTGTTTTAAACTTGCAAAAACATTGAAAACGCTGTTTTCAACTATTCAAACTGACAAATTCATGTTTCTACCGTGCGAAACGGCGATTTATGAGAAATGACGATAAAATTGCTGTTTTAAACTTGCAAAAACTTAGAAAAACGCTGTTTTCAACTATTCAAACTGATAAATTCATGTTTCTTACGTTCGAAAAGGTGGATTTTTGTGAAATCACAATAAAATTGCTGTTTTAAACTTGCAAAAACATAGAAAAACGCTTTTCTGAACTATTCAAACTTACAAATTCATGATTCTTTTGTGCAAAACGGCGATTTATGAGAAATGACGATAAAATTGCTGTTTTAAACTTGCAAAAACATAGAAAAACGCTGTTTTTGAACTATTCAAACTGACAAATTCATGTTTCTTTCGTGCGAAACGGCGATTTATGAGAAATGACGATAAAATTGCTGTTTTAAACTTGCAAAAACATAGAAAAACGCTGTTTTGAACTATTCAAACTGATAAATTCATGTTTCTTTCGTGCGAAACGGCGATTTATGAGAAATGACGATAAAATTGCTGTTTTAAACTTGCAAAAACATAGAAAAACGCTAATTTAAACAACTCAATCTGATAAATTCATGTTTCTTTCTTGCGAAACGGCGATTTATGAGAAATGACGATAAAATTGCTGTTTTAAACTTGCAAAAACATAGAAAAACGCTGTTTTCAACTATTCAAACTGATAAATTCATGTTTATTTTGTGCGAAACGGCGATTTATGAGAAATGACGATAAAATTACTGTTTTAAACTTGCAAAAACAAGAAAAACGCTGTTTTCAACTATTCAAACTGACAAATTCATGTTTTTTTCGTGTGAAACGGCGATTTATGAGAAATGACGATAAAATTGCTGTTTTAAACTTGCAAAAACATAGACAAACGCTGTTTTGTACTTTTCAAACTGACAAATTCATGTTTCTTTCGTGCGAAACGGCGATTTATGAGATATGACGATAAAATTGCTGTTTTAAACTTGCAAAAACATAAAAAAACGCTGTTTTTAACTATTCAAACTGATAAATTCATGTTTCTTATGTTCGAAACGGTGGATTTTTGTGAAATCACAATAAAATTGCTGTTTTAGATTTGCAAAAACATAGAAGAACGCTGTTTTGAACTATTCAAATTGACAAATTCATGATTCTTTCGTGCGAAACGGCGAATTATGAGAAATGACGATAAAATTGCTGTTTTAAACATGCAAAAACATAGAAAAACGCTGTTTTGTACTTTTCAAACTGACAAATTCATGTTTCTTTCGTGCGAAACGGCGATTTATGAGATATGACGATAAAATTGCTGTTTTAAACTTGCAAAAACATAAAAAAACGCTGTTTTTAACTATTCAAACTGATAAATTCATGTTTCTTATGTTCGAAACGGTGGATTTTTGTGAAATCACAATAAAATTGCTGTTTTAAACTTGCAAAAACATAGAAAAACGCTGTTTTGAACTATTCAAACTGACAAATTCATGATTCTTTCGTGCGAAACGGCGAATTATGAGAAATGACGATAAAATTGCTGTTTTAAACTTGCAAAAACATAGAAAAACGCTGTTTTCAACTATTCAAACTGATAAATTCATGTTTCTTACGTTCGAAACGGTGGATTTTTGTGAAATCACGATAAAATTGCTATTTTAAACTTGCAAAAACATTGAAAAACGCTGTTTTCAACTATTCAAACTGACAAATTCATGTTTCTTCCGTGCGAAACGGCGATTTATGAGAAATTACGATAAAATTGCTGTTTTAAATTGCAAAAACATAGAAAAACGCTGTTTTGAACTATTCAAACTGACAAATTCATGTTTCTTTCGTGCGAAACGGCGATTTATGAGAAATGACGGTAAAATTGCTGTTTTAAACTTGCAAAAACATAGAAAAACGCTGTTTTGAACTATTCAAACTGATAAATTCATGTTTCTTACGTTCGAAACGGTGGATTTTTGTGAAATCACAATAAAATTGCTTTTTTAAACTTGCAAAAACATAGAAAAACGCTGTTTTGAACTATTCAAACTGACAAATTCATGATTCTTTCGTGCGAAACGGCGATTTATGAGAAATGACGATAAAATTGCTGTTTTAAACTTGCAAAAACATTGAAAACGCTGTTTTCAACTATTCAAACTGACAAATTCATGTTTCTTCCGTGCGAAACGGCGATTTATGAGAAATGACGATAAAATTGCTGTTTTAAACTTGCAAAAACATAGAAAAACGCTGTTTTCAACTATTCAAACTGATAAATTCATGTTTCTTACGTTCGAAACGGTGGATTTTTGTGAAATCACGACAAAATTGCTGTTTTAAACTTGCAAAAACATTGAAAACGCTGTTTTCAACTATTCAAACTGACAAATTCATGTTTCTTCCGTGCGAAACGGCGATTTATGAGAAATGACGATAAAATTGCTGTTTTAAACTTGCAAAAACATTGAAAAACGCTGTTTTCAACTATTCAAACAGACAAATTCATGTTTCTTCCGTGCGAAACGGCGATTTATGAGAAATGACGATAAAATTGCTGTTTTAAACTTGCAAAAACATAGAAAAACGCTGTTTTGAACTATTCAAACTGACAAATTCATGTTTCTTTCGTGCGAAACGGCGAATTATGAGAAATGACGATAAAATTGCTGTTTTAAACTTGCAAAAACATAGAAAAACGCTGTTTTCAACTATTCAAACTGATAAATTCATGTTTCTTATGTTCGAAACGGTGGATTTTTGTGAAATCACAATAAAATTGCTGTTTTAAACTTGCAAAAACATAGAAAAACGCTGTTTTGAACTATTCAAACTGACAAATTCATGATTCTTTCGTGCGAAACGGCGAATTATGAGAAATGACGATAAAATTGCTGTTTTAAACTTGCAAAAACATAAAAAAACGCTGTTTTCAACTATTCAAACTGATAAATTCATGTTTCTTACGTTCGAAACGGTGGATATTTGTGAAATCACGTTAAAATTGCTGTTTTAAACTTGCAAAAACATTGAAAAACGCTGTTTTCAACTATTCAAACAGACAAATTCATGTTTCTTCCGTGCGAAACGGCGATTTATGAGAAATGACGATAAAATTGCTGTTTTAAACTTGCAAAAACATAGAAAAATGCTGTTTTGAACTATTCAAACTGACAAATTCATGTTTCTTTCGTGCGAAACGGCGATTTATGAGAAATGACGGTAAAATTGCTGTTTTAAACTTGCAAAAACATAGAAAAACGCTGTTTTGAACTATTCAAACTGATAAATTCATGTTTCTTTCGTTCGAAACGGCGATTTATGAGAAATGACGATAAAATTGCTGTTTTAAACTTGCAAAAACATAGAAAAACGCTGTTTTGAACTATTCAAACTGACAAATTCATGTTTTTTTTGTGTGAAACGGCGATTTATGAGAAATGACGATAAAATTGCTGTTTAAAACTTGCAAAAACATAGAAAAACGCTGTTTTGAACTATTCAAACTGACAAATTCATGATTCTTTCGTGCGAAACGGCGAATTATGAGAAATGACGATAAAATTGCTGTTTTAAACTTGCAAAAACATAAAAAAACGCTGTTTTCAACTATTCAAACTGATAAATTCATGTTTCTTACGTTCGAAACGGTGGATTTTTGTGAAATCACAATAAAATTGCTGTTTTAAACTTGCAAAAACATAGAAAAACGCTGTTTTGAACTATTCAAACTGACAAATTCATGATTCTTTCGTGCGAAACGGCGATTTATGAGAAATGACGATAAAATTGCTGTTTTAAACTTGCAAAAACATAGAAAAACGCTGTTTTCAACTATTCAAACTGATAAATTCATGTTTCTTACGTTCGAAACGGTGGATTTTTGTGAAATCACGACAAAATTGCTGTTTTAAACTTGCAAAAACATTGAAAACGCTGTTTTCAACTATTCAAACTGACAAATTCATGTTTCTTCCGTGCGAAACGGCGATTTATGAGAAATGACGATAAAATTGCTGTTTTAAACTTGCAAAAACATAGAAAAACGCTGTTTTCAACTATTCAAACTAATAAATTCATGTTTCTTACGTTCGAAAATGTGGATTTTTGTGAAATCACAATAAAATTGCTGTTTTAAACTTGCAAAAACATAGAAAAACGCTTTTCTGAACTATTCAAACTTACAAATTCATGATTCTTTTGTGCAAAACGGCGATTTATGAGAAATGACGATAAAATTGCTGTTTTAAACTTGCAAAAACATAGAAAAACGCTGTTTTCAACTATTCAAACTGATAAATTCATGTTTCTTACGTTCGAAACGGTGGATTTTTGTAAAATCATGATAAAATTGCTGTTTTAAACTTGCAAAAACATTGAAAAACGCTGTTTTCAACTATTCAAACTGACAAATTCATGTTTCTTCCGTGCAAAACGGCGATTTATGAGAAATGACGATAAAATTGCTGTTTTAAAATTGCAAAAACATAGAAAAACGCTGTTTTCAACTATTCAAACTGATAAATTCATGTTTCTTTCGTGCGAAACGTCGATTTATGAGAAATGACGATAAAATTGCTGTTTTAAACTTGCAAAAACATAGAAAAACGCTGTTTTGAACTTTTCAAACTGACAAATTCATGTTTCTTTCGTGCGAAACGGCGATTTATGAGAAATGACGATAAAATTGCTGTTTTAAACTTGCAAAAACATAGAAAAATGCTGTTTTCAACTATTCAAATTGATAAATTCATGTTTCTTACGTTCGAAACGGTGGATTTTTGTGAAATCACGATAAAATTGCTGTTTTAAACTTGCAAAAACCTTGAAAAACGCTGTTTTCAACTATTCAAACTGACAAATTCATGTTTCTTCCGTGCGAAACGGCGATTTATGAGAAATGACGATAAAATGGTTGTTTTAAACTTGCAAATACATAGAAAAACGCTGTTTTGAACTATTCAAACTGACAAATTCATGTTTCTTTCCTGTGAAACGGCGATTTATGAGAAATGACGATAAAATTGCTGTTTTAAACTTGCAAAAACAAGAAAAACGCTGTTTTCAACTATTCAAACTGATAAATTCATGTTTCTTTAGTTCGAAACGGTGGATTTTTGTGAAATGACGATGAAACTGCTGTTTTAAACTAGCAAAACCAAGAAAACGCTGTTTTCAACAATCTAAACTGACGTATTTAAAATGCTGTTTTAAACTTGCAAAAACATAGAAAACGCTGTTTTGAACTATCCAAACTGACAAATTCAGTTTTGCGGGTTGGGGATCGAGGTTCGATGTTTGGGGTTTAAGTTTGGGGTTTGAGGTTTGGGGTTTGGGGTTCGAAATTTGGGGTTTGGGGTTGAGGTTTGGGGTTTGAGGTTTGGGGTTCGCGGTTTGAGGTCTGGGGTTGGGGTTCGATATTTGAAGTTTGGGGTTTGGGGTTCGAGGTTTGAGGTTTGGGGTTCGAGGTTTGAGGTTTGGGGTTGAGGTTTGGGTTTTGAGGTTTGGGGTTGGGGTTTCGAGTTTTGGGGTTTGGGGTTGAGGTTTGGGGTTGAGGTTTGGGGTTGAGGTTTGAGGTTGAGGTTTGGGGTTGAGGTTTGGGGTTGAGGTTTGGGGTTTGAGGTTAGGGATTTGGGGTTCGAAGTTTGAGGTTTGGGGTTCGAGGTTTGAGGTTTGGGGTTGAGGGTTGGGGTTTGAGTTTGGGGATTGGGGTTCGGGGTTTTAGGTTTGGTGTTTGTGGTGTTTGGATTGGGTGAAATGTTTCTTTCGTGCGAAACGGCGAATTATGAGATTCAAATTGCTGTTTTAAACTTGTAAAAACATAGAAAAACGCTGTTTTCAACTATTCAAACAGATAAATTCATGTTTCTTTCGTGCGAAACGGCGATTTATGAGAAATGACGATAAAATTGCTGTTTTAAACTTGCAAAAACATAGAAAAACGCTGTTTTGTACTTTTCAAACTGACAAATTCATGTTTCTTTCGTGCGAAACGGCGATTTATGAGATATGACGATAAAATTGCTGTTTTAAACTTGTAAAAACATAAAAAAACGCTGTTTTTAACTATTCAAACTGATAAATTCACGTTTCTTATGTTCAAAACTGTGGATTTTTGTGAAATCACAATAAAATTGCTGTTTTAAATTTGCAAAAACATAGAAAAACGCTGTTTTGAACTATTCAAATTGACAAATTTATGATTCTTTCGTGCGAAACGGCGAATTATGAGAAATGACGATAAAATTGCTGTTTTAAACTTGCAAAAACATAGAAAAACGCTGTTTTCAACTATTCAAACTGATAAATTCATGTTTCTTACGTTCGAAACGGTGGATTTTTGTGAAATCACGATAAAATTGCTGTTTTAAACTTGCAAAAACATTGAAAAACGCTGTTTTCAACTATTCAAACTGACAAATTCATGTTTCTTCCGTGCGAAACGGCGATTTATGAGAAATGACGATAAAATTGCTGTTTTAAATTGCAAAAACATAGAAAAACGCTGTTTTGAACTATTCAAACTGACAAATTCATGTTTCTTTCGTGCGAAACGGCGATTTATGAGAAATGACGGTAAAATTGCTGTTTTAAACTTGCAAAAACATAGAAAAACGCTGTTTTGAACTATTCAAACTGATAAATTCATGTTTCTTACGTTCGAAACGGTGGATTTTTGTGAAATCACAATAAAATTGCTTTTTTAAACTTGCAAAAACATAGAAAAACGCTGTTTTGAACTATTCAAACTGACAAATTCATGATTCTTTCGTGCGAAACGGCGATTTATGAGAAATGACGATAAAATTGCTGTTTTAAACTTGCAAAAACATAGAAAAACGCTGTTTTCAACTATTCAAACTGATAAATTCATGTTTCTTACGTTCGAAACGGTGGATTTTTGTGAAATCACGACAAAATTGCTGTTTTAAACTTGCAAAAACATTGAAAACGCTGTTTTCAACTATTCAAACTGACAAATTCATGTTTCTTCCTTGCGAAACGGCGATTTATGAGAAATGACGATAAAATTGCTGTTTTAAACTTGCAAAAACATTGAAAAACGCTGTTTTCAACTATTCAAACAGACAAATTCATGTTTCTTCCGTGCGAAACGGCGATTTATGAGAAATGACGATAAAATTGCTGTTTTAAACTTGCAAAAACATAGAAAAACGCTGTTTTGAACTATTCAAACTGACAAATTCATGTTTCTTTCGTGCGAAACGGCGAATTATGAGAAATGACGATAAAATTGCTGTTTTAAACTTGCAAAAACATAGAAAAACGCTGTTTTCAACTATTCAAACTGATAAATTCATGTTTCTTATGTTCGAAACGGTGGATTTTTGTGAAATCACAATAAAATTGCTGTTTTAAACTTGCAAAAACATAGAAAAACGCTGTTTTGAACTATTCAAACTGACAAATTCATGATTCTTTCGTGCGAAACGGCCAATTATGAGAAATGACGATAAAATTGCTGTTTTAAACTTGCAAAAACATAAAAAAACGCTGTTTTCAACTATTCAAACTGATAAATTCATGTTTCTTACGTTCGAAACGGTGGATTTTTGTGAAATCACGATAAAATTGCTGTTTTAAACTTGCAAAATCATTGAAAAACGCTGTTTTCAACTATTCAAACAGACAAATTCATGATTCTTCCGTGCGAAACGGCGATTTATGAGAAATGACGATAAAATTGCTGTTTTAAACTTGCAAAAACATAGAAAAATGCTGTTTTGAACTATTCAAACTGACAAATTCATGTTTCTTTCGTGCGAAACGGCGATTTATGAGAAATGACGGTAAAATTGCTGTTTTAAACTTGCAAAAACATAGAAAAACGCTGTTTTGAACTATTCAAACTGATAAATTCATGTTTCTTTCGTGCGAAACGGCGATTTATGAGAAATGACGATAAAATTGCTGTTTTAAACTTGCAAAAACATAGAAAAACGCTGTTTTGAACTATTCAAACTGACAAATTCATGTTTTTTTTGTGTGAAACGGCGATTTATGAGAAATGACGATAAAATTGCTGTTTTAAACTTGCAAAAACATAGAAAAACGCTGTTTTGAACTATTTAAACTGACAAATTCATGTTTTTTTTGTGTGAAACGGCGATTTATGAGAAATGATGGTAAAATTGCTGTTTTAAACTTGCAAAAACATAGAAAAACGCTGTTTTGAACTATTCAAACTGACAAATTCATGTTTTTTTTGTGTGAAACGGCGATTTATGAGAAATGACGATAAAATTGCTGTTTTAAACTTGCAAAAACATAGAAAAACGCTGTTTTGAACTATTCAAACTGACAAATTCATGTTTTTTTTGTGTGAAACGGCGATTTATGAGAAATGATGGTAAAATTGCTGTTTTAAACTTGCAAAAACATAGAAAAACGCTGTTTTGAACTATTCAAACTGATAAATTCATGTTTCTTTCGTGCAAAACGGCGATTTATGAGAAATGACGATAAAATTGCTGTTTTAAACTTGCAAAAACCTTGAAAAACGCTGTTTTCAACTATTCAAACTGACAAATTCATGTTTCTTCCGTGCGAAACGGCGATTTATGAGAAATGACGATAAAATTGCTGTTTTAAACTTGCAAAAACATAGAAAAACGCTGTTTTCAACTATTCAAACTGATAAATTCATGTTTCTTACGTTCGAAACGGTGGATTTTTGTGAAATCACGACAAAATTGCTGTTTTAAACTTGCAAAAACATTGAAAACGCTGTTTTCAACTATTCAAACTGACAAATTCATGTTTCTACCGTGCGAAACGGCGATTTATGAGAAATGACGATAAAATTGCTGTTTTAAACTTGCAAAAACTTAGAAAAACGCTGTTTTCAACTATTCAAACTGATAAATTCATGTTTCTTACGTTCGAAAAGGTGGATTTTTGTGAAATCACAATAAAATTGCTGTTTTAAACTTGCAAAAACATAGAAAAACGCTTTTCTGAACTATTCAAACTTACAAATTCATGATTCTTTTGTGCAAAACGGCGATTTATGAGAAATGACGATAAAATTGCTGTTTTAAACTTGCAAAAACATAGAAAAACGCTGTTTTCAACTATTCAAACTGATAAATTCATGTTTCTTACGTTCGAAATGTGGATTTTTGTAAAATCATGATAAAATTGCTGTTTTAAACTTGCAAAAACATTGAAAAACGCTGTTTTCAACTATTCAAACTGACAAATTCATGTTTCTTCCGTGCAAAACGGCGATTTATGAGAAATGACGATAAAATTGCTGTTTTAAACTTGCAAAAACATAGAAAAACGCTGTTTTGAACTATTCAAACTGACAAATTCATGTTTCTTTCGTGCGAAACGGCGATTTATGAGTAATGACGATAAAATTGCTGTTTTATACTTGTAAAAACATAGAAAAACGCTGTTTTGAACTATTCAAACTGACAAATTCATGTTTCTTTCGTGCGAAACGGCGATTTATGAGAAATGACGATAAAATTGCTGTTTTAAACTTGCAAAAACATAGAAAAACGCTGTTTTGAACTATTCAAACTGATAAATTCTTGTTTCTTTCGTGCGAAACGGCGATTTATAAGAAATGACGATAAAATTGCTGTTTTAAACTTGCAAAAACATAGAAAAACTCTATTTTTAACAACTCAATCTGATAAATTCATGTTTCTTTCTTGCGAAACGGCGATTTATGAGAAATGACGATAAAATTGCTGTTTTAAACTTGCAAAAACATAGAAAAACGCTGTTTTGAACTTTTCAAACTGACAAATTCATGTTTCTTTCGTGCGAAACGGCGATTTATGAGAAATGACGATAAAATTGCTGTTTTAAACTTGCAAAAACATAGAAAAATGCTGTTTTCAACTATTCAAATTGATAAATTCATGTTTCTTACGTTCGAAACGGTGGATTTTTGTGAAATCACGATAAAATTGCTGTTTTAAACTTGCAAAAACCTTGAAAAACTCTGTTTTCAACTATTCAAACTGACAAATTCATGTTTCTTCCGTGCGAAACGGCGATTTATGAGAAATGACGATAAAATGGTTGTTTTAAACTTGCAAATACATAGAAAAACGCTGTTTTGAACTATTCAAACTGACAAATTCATGTTTCTTTCCTGTGAAACGGCGTTTTATGAGAAATGACGATAAAATTGCTGTTTTAAACTTGCAAAAACAAGAAAAACGCTGTTTTCAACTATTCAAACTGATAAATTCATGTTTCTTTAGTTCGAAACGGTGGATTTTTGTGAAATGACGATGAAACTGCTGTTTTAAACTAGCAAAACCAAGAAAACGCTGTTTTCAACAATCTAAACTGACGTATTTAAAATGCTGTTTTAAACTTGCAAAAACATAGAAAACGCTGTTTTGAACTATCCAAACTGACAAATTCAGTTTTGCGGGTTGGGGATCGAGGTTCGATGTTTGGGGTTTAAGTTTGGGGTTTAAGGTTTGGGGTTTGGGGTTCGAGTTTTGGGGTTTGGGGTTGAGGTTTGGGGTTTGAGGTTTGGGGTTCGCGGTTTGAGGTTTGGGGTTGGGGTTCGATGTTTGAAGTTTGGGGTTTGGGGTTCGAGGTTTGAGGTTTGGGGTTCGAGGTTTGAGGTTTGGGGTTGAGGTTTGGGGTTTGAGGTTTGGGGTTGGGGTTTCGAGTTTTGGGGTTTGGGGTTGAGGTTTGGGGTTGAGGTTTGGGGTTGAGGTTTGAGGTTGAGGTTTGGGGTTGAGGTTTGGGGTTTGAGGTTAGGGATTTGGGGTTCGAAGTTTGAGGTTTGGGGTTCGAGGTTTGAGGTTTGGGGTTGAGGGTTGGGGTTTGAGTTTGGGGATTGGGGTTCGGGGTTTTAGGTTTGGTGTTTGTGGTGTTTGGATTGGGTGAAATGTTTCTTTCGTGCGAAACGGCGAATTATGAGATTCAAATTGCTGTTTTAAACTTGTAAAAACATAGAAAAACGCTGTTTTCAAATATTCAAACAGATAAATTCATGTTTCTTTCGTGCGAAACGGCGATTTATGAGAAATGACGATAAAATTGCTGTTTTAAACTTGCAAAAACATAGAAAAACGCTGTTTTGTACTTTTCAAACTGACAAATTCATGTTTCTTTCGTGCGAAACGGCGATTTATGAGATATGACGATAAAATTGCTGTTTTAAACTTGTAAAAACATAAAAAAAACGCTGTTTTTAACTATTCAAACTGATAAATTCACGTTTCTTATATTCGAAACGGTGGATTTTTGTGAAATCACAATAAAATTGCTGTTTTAAATTTGCAAAAACATAGAAAAACGCTGTTTTGAACTATTCAAATTGACAAATTTATGATTCTTTCGTGCGAAACGGCGAATTATGAAAAATGACGATAAAATTGCTATTTTAAACTTGCAAAAACATTGAAAAACGCTGTTTTCAACTATTCAAACTGACAAATTCATGTTTCTTCCGTGCGAAACGGCGATTTATGAGAAATGACGATAAAATTGCTGTTTTAAACTTGCAAAAACATAGAAAAACGCTGTTTTGAACTATTTAAACTGACAAATTCATGTTTCTTTCGTGCGAAACGGCGATTTATGAGAAATGATGGTAAAATTGCTGTTTTAAACTTGCAAAAACATAGAAAAACGCTGTTTTGAACTATTCAAACTGATAAATTCATGTTTCTTTCGTGCAAAACGGCGATTTATGAGAAATGACGATAAAATTGCTGTTTTAAACTTGCAAAAACCTTGAAAAACGCTGTTTTCAACTATTCAAACTGACAAATTCATGTTTCTTCCGTGCGAAACGGCGATTTATGAGAAATGACGATAAAATGGTTGTTTTAAACTTGCAAATACATAGAAAAACGCTGTTTTGAACTATTCAAACTGACAAATTCATGTTTCTTTCCTGTGAAACGGCGATTTATGAGAAATGACGATAAAATTGCTGTTTTAAACTTGCAAAAACAAGAAAAACGCTGTTTTCAACTATTCAAACTGATAAATTCATGTTTCTTTAGTTCGAAACGGTGGATTTTTGTGAAATGACGATGAAACTGCTGTTTTAAACTAGCAAAACCAAGAAAACGCTGTTTTCAACAATCTAAACTGACGTATTTAAAATGCCGTTTTAAACTTGCAAAAACATAGAAAACGCTGTTTTGAACTATCCAAACTGACAAATTCAGTTTTGCGGGTTGGGGATCGAGGTTCGATGTTTGGGGTTTAAGTTTGGGGTTTGAGGTTTGGGGTTTGGGGTTCAAGTTTTGGGGTTTGGGGTTGAGGTTTGGGGTTTGAGGTTTGGGGTTCGCGGTTTGAGGTTTGGGGTTGGGGTTCGATGTTTGAAGTTTGGGGTTTGGGGTTCGAGGTTTGAGGTTTGGGGTTCGAGGTTTGAGGTTTGGGGTTGAGGTTTGGGGTTTGAGGTTTGGGGTTGGGGTTTCGAGTTTTGGGGTTTGGGGTTGAGGTTTGGGGTTGAGGTTTGGGGTTGAGGTTTGAGGTTGAGGTTTGGGGTTGAGGTTTGGGGTTGAGGTTTGGATTTTGAGGTTAGGGATTTGGGGTTCGAAGTTTGAGGTTTGGGGTTCGAGGTTTGAGGTTTGGGGTTGAGGGTTGGGGTTTGAGTTTGGGGATTGGGGTTCGGGGTTTTAGGTTTGGTGTTTGTGGTGTTTGGATTGGGTGAAATGTTTCTTTCGTGCGAAACGGCGAATTATGAGATTCAAATTGCTGTTTTAAACTTGTAAAAACATAGAAAAACGCTGTTTTCAACTATTCAAACAGATAAATTCATGTTTCTTTCGTGCGAAACGGCGATTTATGAGAAATGACGATAAAATTGCTGTTTTAAACTTGCAAAAACATAGAAAAACGCTGTTTTGTACTTTTCAAACTGACAAATTCATGTTTCTTTCGTGCGAAACGGCGATTTATGAGATATGACGATAAAATTGCTGTTTTAAACTTGTAAAAACATAAAAAAACGCTGTTTTTAACTATTCAAACTGATAAATTCACGTTTCTTATATTCGAAACGGTGGATTTTTGTGAAATCACAATAAAATTGCTGTTTTAAATTTGCAAAAACATAGAAAAACGCTGTTTTGAACTATTCAAATTGACAAATTTATGATTCTTTCGTGCGAAACGGCGAATTATGAAAAATGACGATAAAATTGCTATTTTAAACTTGCAAAAACATTGAAAAACGCTGTTTTCAACTATTCAAACTGACAAATTCATGTTTCTTCCGTGCGAAACGGCGATTTATGAGAAATGACGATAAAATTGCTGTTTTAAACTTGCAAAAACATAGAAAAACGCTGTTTTGAACTATTTAAACTGACAAATTCATGTTTCTTTCGTGCGAAACGGCGATTTATGAGAAATGATGGTAAAATTGCTGTTTTAAACTTGCAAAAACATAGAAAAACGCTGTTTTCAACTATTCAAACAGATAAATTCATGTTTCTTTCGTGCGAAACGGCGATTTATGAGAAATGACGATAAAATTGCTGTTTTAAACTTGCAAAAACATAGAAAAACGCTGTTTTGTACTTTTCAAACTGACAAATTCATGTTTCTTTCGTGCGAAACGGCGATTTATGAGATATGACGATAAAATTGCTGTTTTAAACTTGTAAAAACATAAAAAAACGCTGTTTTTAACTATTCAAACTGATAAATTCACGTTTCTTATATTCGAAACGGTGGATTTTTGTGAAATCACAATAAAATTGCTGTTTTAAATTTGCAAAAACATAGAAAAACGCTGTTTTGAACTATTCAAATTGACAAATTTATGATTCTTTCGTGCGAAACGGCGAATTATGAAAAATGACGATAAAATTGCTATTTTAAACTTGCAAAAACATTGAAAAACGCTGTTTTCAACTATTCAAACTGACAAATTCATGTTTCTTCCGTGCGAAACGGCGATTTATGAGAAATGACGATAAAATTGCTGTTTTAAACTTGCAAAAACATAGAAAAACGCTGTTTTGAACTATTTAAACTGACAAATTCATGTTTCTTTCGTGCGAAACGGCGATTTATGAGAAATGATGGTAAAATTGCTGTTTTAAACTTGCAAAAACATAGAAAAACGCTGTTTTGAACTATTCAAACTGATAAATTCATGTTTCTTTCGTGCAAAACGGCGATTTATGAGAAATGACGATAAAATTGCTGTTTTAAACTTGCAAAAACATAGAAAAACGCTGTTTTGAACTATTCAAACTGACAAATTCATGTTTTTTACGTGTGAAACGGCGATTTATGAGAAATGACGATAAAATTGCTGTTTTAAACTTGCAAAAACATAGAAAAACGCTGTTTTGAACTTTTCAAACTGACAAATTCATGTTTCTTTCGTGCGAAACGGCGATTTATGAGAAATGACGATAAAATTGCTGTTTTAAACTTGCAAAAACATAAAAAAACGCTGTTTTCAACTATTCAAACTGATAAATTCATGTTTCTTACGTTCGAAACGGTGGATTTTTGTGAAATCACAATAAAATTGCTGTTTTAAACTTGCAAAAACATAGAAAAACGCTGTTTTGAACTATTCAAACTGACAAATTCATGATTCTTTCGTGCGAAACGGCGATTTATGAGAAATTTTTTTTTTTTTTTTATTTAGGTGGACACATGTCCTTGTATTGAAACTGGTCAACAGACCAACCATCAATTCATCTATAATCTAATAAACTACTACAACAATGAGTCTATTGTTTATTCAAAATTCACAATAGTTTACGTTAATTTGCGTTAGCCCGCACTTTACTCTGCTTTTCACTCACTAGTTTCACTGGCAACTAACAAGCTCGAATGGTTTCGTCCTTTTTAGCCTCCTCGTGATGCCTTCATTGTCGAGTAGCTGAATTGCTTCAATGTTGCTGTGATGGTGAAGTTTTGCCTCATGTTTTGTTGCAAAGCGTCGTATTTCACTGGCCACGTCTGGGATCTGCAAATCTCGGTGTATGTCCGAGTTACGTTGGTACCATCTTGCATTCACAATATCTCGTAGCACCTTGTTTTGGAACCGCTGCACTCTGTTGATGTGTTTCTGTTTGGCACAACCCCATATTTCTATGCCATAAGTCCAGATTGGTTTAAGTATCTGTTTGTACACTAATAACTTGGTTTGTATGGATAGGCAGGATCTCCTTCCTATCAGCCAGTACAATTTTCTATATTTGAGCCTCAGCTCTTCAATTTTCTTTTCAATATGTGCTTTCCATTTTAATTTATTCTCCAGTGTCATTCCCAGGTACTTGACATTGTTTGAGTATGGAACAACTTTATTATTAATTATCACTGGCGGCCGGTTTGTTATTATGCGATTTGTGAAGTTTATATGCACAGTTTTCTCTTCATTTAACTTAATTTTCCATGATTTCATCCATTTTGTTATTTTATTTGTTGCTTCTTGTAATTTCGTCGTGGTATCTTCTATATTGTTTCCTACAGTAATTATGGCAGTGTCATCTGCAAAAGTAGCAATGGTTACATCTTTTTCTTCTGGGAGTCCGCAGGTGTATAATAAGTAGAGAACAGGCCCAAGAACACTACCCTGTGGAACACCGGCGTGGATCTCTTTCAGATCTGTATAGGATTCATCTTGTTTTACCCTAAAAGTTCTACTAGTAATGTATGATTCAATTAGATCAACATATGCTTTAGGAAATATTTTGCTTAACTTGTAGATTAGTGCGGGATGCCACACCTTATCAAACGCTTGTGATACGTCAAGAAACACAGCCGAGCAAATTTGTTTTTCTTCCAGGGCTTTCTCTATGATGTCAGTAATTCTGTGGATTTGATCTATGGTCGAGTGTTTTTTTCTGAATCCAAACTGGTAATCTGGGATACTTTTACTCTCCTCTATTATCGGTATTAGCCTTTTTAGGAGTAGTTTCTCAAACAATTTAGAAATTACTGGCAACAAAGAAATTGGCCTATACGAGGTTACGTCATGGGTTGGTTTCCCAGGCTTCGGCAACATTAATATTTCAGCCACTTTCCATATGCTTGGGACGTGCTTTAACCTGAAGGCAGCATTAATTAAGTATGTCAATTTTATTATTCCTTTTTTTGGTAGCTGTTTCAGTATTGCACCTGTTATCAGGTCAAAGCCAGGTGATTTCCTAGCGCTGACGTTTTGTTTAATTTCGTTGGCAACCTCTTTCGGAGTGACATGTTTAATCTTGATATCATTGCCTATTTCTTCTTTTTGTAGTAGTGTTTCAGCTTGTATTTCGTTTGGTTTGAACGTGTTTTCTAAATGTTTAGCAAAAATTTCTGCTTTTTGGTCACTTTTTCTAGCCCATAGTCCATCTGCATCCCTTATTGGCGGTGTTTGAATGATCGGTCTTTTGAGTTTCTTAGTTGCTTTCCACAAGGAATATTCTGTGTCTTTCTCTGCTGTTAGTTTACTTAGATAATTATTAAACGATTCTTCTTTTATCTTAATGATTTCTCTTTTTAGCTGTTGTGAAAGCCTGTTAAAAACTGTTTTATCTGTCGGGTGACGTGTTTGCTGCCACTTTCTTCTAGCTCTCCTCTTCTCGGCTATCAATTCTCTGATTTCGAGTGGATAGTTATTACCAACTGTTTTCCTTGTGTATTCCTTTGTGTTATTCCATGCAGCTTGCTGAATATCGTTCATAAAATTGATAGCCTCTTGATCCAATTCTTGGGTTGATTTAAGTCTCACATTAAGATTTAGTCTGGAGTTCAGGTCTATTCTAAAGCTTTCCCAGTCCGTAGTTGTATTTGTTAATGTTGGTTTTGTAGTTTTCTTGATAATTGTTTCACTTAAGGTCAGGATCACCGGGGTGTGATCAGAGGTTAGGTCTTCGCCTCTACCTTCCACCTGAACAAAGTTTGAAGAGACTCTTTTAGAGATGAAGAAGTCTAATAGATCTGGATTTTTATGTATATCTGACGGCCAGTAAGTAGGTTCGCATGCCGTATGGAAATTGCACCCCTCTTCTTTCAGAGCCTCACGTAGATTTCTTCCTTTTGTTGTTGTGTTTTTTGAGCCCCAGTCCGTGTGCTTTGCATTGAAGTCTCCCCCTATTATAAATCTGTCTCCAAGTTGTTTTATTAAATCTTTATATTTTCCTTTAGAGTTATTATGTCGTGGTGGTAAGTAGGCTGCTCCTATTGTTAGGTGTTGACGAGCTGTTTTAATTTTGATTATTGTTAATTGAGCTTCTGGGCTCTGTATATGATCTTCTTCATAATGATTGATATTTTCTCTTATTAAGATCGCACTTCCCCCTCTAGCTTGGTTGTGCGGGTGAATTGCATGGTATATTTTGTATCCAGCCATACGCAAATAGTTTTGATTTGTAAAGTGCGTCTCAGATACGAGGCAGATATCAATCTTTTCTAATTTTAGGTATACCTCTAGTTCTTGCTGACGCTGCAGTAGTCCGTTAGCGTTCCAAGTCATTATTCTTATGTCCTGGCCTGCCATTTGAGTGTCGAGGGGCTGCCGTCCTGTTGCACATCTTTTCCAGTTGATCCATTCTTTTTTCGATCAGGCTGAACTTATTTAAGATTTCTTGTAACATCTGACTAGTTGTCACTTCAGGGCCTATGTTGTGATCTTGTTCACTGGGCTGTTCCTCAATCTTGTTTCGCTCTTGTTTATTTTGCAATGTTTGGGAGTATGAAACTTCTTTCGTAACTAATTTTGAGTTGAATTGATTTATGAGAAATGACGATAAAATTGCTGTTTTAAACTTGCAAAAACATAGAAAAACGCTGTTTTCAACTATTCAAACTGATAAATTCATGTTTCTTACGTTCGAAACGGTGGATTTTTGTGAAATCACGACAAAATTGCTGTTTTAAACTTGCAAAAACATTGAAAACGCTGTTTTCAACTATTCAAACTGACAAATTCATGTTTCTTCCGTGCGAAACGGCGATTTATGAGAAATGACGATAAAATTGCTGTTTTAAACTTGCAAAAACATAGAAAAACGCTGTTTTGTACTTTTCAAACTGACAAATTCATGTTTCTTTCGTGCGAAACGGCGATTTATGAGATATGACGATAAAATTGCTGTTTTAAACTTGTAAAAACATAAAAAAACGCTGTTTTTAACTATTCAAACTGATAAATTCACGTTTCTTATATTCGAAACGGTGGATTTTTGTGAAATCACAATAAAATTGCTGTTTTAAATTTGCAAAAACATAGAAAAACGCTGTTTTGAACTATTCAAATTGACAAATTTATGATTCTTTCGTGCGAAACGGCGAATTATGAAAAATGACGATAAAATTGCTATTTTAAACTTGCAAAAACATTGAAAAACGCTGTTTTCAACTATTCAAACTGACAAATTCATGTTTCTTCCGTGCGAAACGGCGATTTATGAGAAATGACGATAAAATTGCTGTTTTAAACTTGCAAAAACATAGAAAAACGCTGTTTTGAACTATTTAAACTGACAAATTCATGTTTCTTTCGTGCGAAACGGCGATTTATGAGAAATGATGGTAAAATTGCTGTTTTAAACTTGCAAAAACATAGAAAAACGCTGTTTTGAACTATTCAAACTGATAAATTCATGTTTCTTTCGTGCAAAACGGCGATTTATGAGAAATGACGATAAAATTGCTGTTTTAAACTTGCAAAAACATAGAAAAACGCTGTTTTGAACTATTCAAACTGACAAATTCATGTTTTTTTCGTGTGAAACGGCGATTTATGAGAAATGACGATAAAATTGCTGTTTTAAACTTGCAAAAACATAGAAAAACGCTGTTTTGAACTTTTCAAACTGACAAATTCATGTTTCTTTCGTGCGAAACGGCGATTTATGAGGAATGACGATAAAATTGCTGTTTTAAACTTGCAAAAACATAAAAAAACGCTGTTTTCAACTATTCAAACTGATAAATTCATGTTTCTTACGTTCGAAACGGTGGATTTTTGTGAAATCACAATAAAATTGCTGTTTTAAACTTGCAAAAACATAGAAAAACGCTGTTTTGAACTATTCAAACTGACAAATTCATGATTCTTTCGTGCGAAACGGCGATTTATGAGAAATGACGATAAAATTGCTGTTTTAAACTTGCAAAAACATAGAAAAACGCTGTTTTCAACTATTAAAACTGATAAATTCATGTTTCTTACGTTCGAAACGGTGGATTTTTGTGAAATCACGACAAAATTGCTGTTTTAAACTTGCAAAAACATTGAAAACGCTGTTTTCAACTATTCAAACTGACAAATTCATGTTTCTTCCGTGCGAAACGGCGATTTATGAGAAATGACGATAAAATTGCTGTTTTAAACTTGCAAAAACATAGAAAAACGCTGTTTTGTACTTTTCAAACTGACAAATTCATGTTTCTTTCGTGCGAAACGGCGATTTATGAGATATGACGATAAAATTGCTGTTTTAAACTTGTA
The DNA here is from genome assembly GCA_963942605.1 of Poecilus cupreus. NCBI lineage: Eukaryota > Metazoa > Arthropoda > Insecta > Coleoptera > Carabidae > Poecilus > Poecilus cupreus. Next base: position 351,199 of record CAWWDY010001275.1, read on the forward strand.
AAAACATAAAAAAACGCTGTTTTTAACTATTCAAACTGATAAATTCACGTTTCTTATATTCGAAACGGTGGATTTTTGTGAAATCACAATAAAATTGCTGTTTTAAATTTGCAAAAACATAGAAAAACGCTGTTTTGAACTATTCAAATTGACAAATTTATGATTCTTTCGTGCGAAACGGCGAATTATGAAAAATGACGATAAAATTGCTATTTTAAACTTGCAAAAACATTGAAAAACGCTGTTTTCAACTATTCAAACTGACAAATTCATGTTTCTTCCGTGCGAAACGGCGATTTATGAGAAATGACGATAAAATTGCTGTTTTAAACTTGCAAAAACATAGAAAAACGCTGTTTTGAACTATTTAAACTGACAAATTCATGTTTCTTTCGTGCGAAACGGCGATTTATGAGAAATGATGGTAAAATTGCTGTTTTAAACTTGCAAAAACATAGAAAAACGCTGTTTTGAACTATTCAAACTGATAAATTCATGTTTCTTTCGTGCAAAACGGCGATTTATGAGAAATGACGATAAAATTGCTGTTTTAAACTTGCAAAAACATAGAAAAACGCTGTTTTGAACTATTCAAACTGACAAATTCATGTTTTTTTCGTGTGAAACGGCGATTTATGAGAAATGACGATAAAATTGCTGTTTTAAACTTGCAAAAACATAGAAAAACGCTGTTTTGAACTTTTCAAACTGACAAATTCATGTTTCTTTCGTGCGAAACGGCGATTTATGAGGAATGACGATAAAATTGCTGTTTTAAACTTGCAAAAACATAAAAAAACGCTGTTTTCAACTATTCAAACTGATAAATTCATGTTTCTTACGTTCGAAACGGTGGATTTTTGTGAAATCACAATAAAATTGCTGTTTTAAACTTGCAAAAACATAGAAAAACGCTGTTTTGAACTATTCAAACTGACAAATTCATGATTCTTTCGTGCGAAACGGCGATTTATGAGAAATGACGATAAAATTGCTGTTTTAAACTTGCAAAAACATAGAAAAACGCTGTTTTCAACTATTAAAACTGATAAATTCATGTTTCTTACGTTCGAAACGGTGGATTTTTGTGAAATCACGACAAAATTGCTGTTTTAAACTTGCAAAAACATTGAAAACGCTGTTTTCAACTATTCAAACTGACAAATTCATGTTTCTTCCGTGCGAAACGGCGATTTATGAGAAATGACGATAAAATTGCTGTTTTAAACTTGCAAAAACATAGAAAAACGCTGTTTTGTACTTTTCAAACTGACAAATTCATGTTTCTTTCGTGCGAAACGGCGATTTATGAGATATGACGATAAAATTGCTGTTTTAAACTTGTAAAAACATAAAAAAACGCTGTTTTTAACTATTCAAACTGATAAATTCACGTTTCTTATATTCGAAACGGTGGATTTTTGTGAAATCACAATAAAATTGCTGTTTTAAATTTGCAAAAACATAGAAAAACGCTGTTTTGAACTATTCAAATTGACAAATTTATGATTCTTTCGTGCGAAACGGCGAATTATGAAAAATGACGATAAAATTGCTATTTTAAACTTGCAAAAACATTGAAAAACGCTGTTTTCAACTATTCAAACTGACAAATTCATGTTTCTTCCGTGCGAAACGGCGATTTATGAGAAATGACGATAAAATTGCTGTTTTAAACTTGCAAAAACATAGAAAAACGCTGTTTTGAACTATTTAAACTGACAAATTCATGTTTCTTTCGTGCGAAACGGCGATTTATGAGAAATGATGGTAAAATTGCTGTTTTAAACTTGCAAAAACATAGAAAAACGCTGTTTTGAACTATTCAAACTGATAAATTCATGTTTCTTTCGTGCAAAACGGCGATTTATGAGAAATGACGATAAAATTGCTGTTTTAAACTTGCAAAAACATAGAAAAACGCTGTTTTGAACTATTCAAACTGACAAATTCATGTTTTTTTCGTGTGAAACGGCGATTTATGAGAAATGACGATAAAATTGCTGTTTTAAACTTGCAAAAACATAGAAAAACGCTGTTTTGAACTTTTCAAACTGACAAATTCATGTTTCTTTCGTGCGAAACGGCGATTTATGAGAAATGACGATAAAATTGCTGTTTTAAACTTGCAAAAACATAAAAAAACGCTGTTTTCAACTATTCAAACTGATAAATTCATGTTTCTTACGTTCGAAACGGTGGATTTTTGTGAAATCACAATAAAATTGCTGTTTTAAACTTGCAAAAACATAGAAAAACGCTGTTTTGAACTATTCAAACTGACAAATTCATGATTCTTTCGTGCGAAACGGCGATTTATGAGAAATGACGATAAAATTGCTGTTTTAAACTTGCAAAAACATAGAAAAACGCTGTTTTCAACTATTAAAACTGATAAATTCATGTTTCTTACGTTCGAAACGGTGGATTTTTGTGAAATCACGACAAAATTGCTGTTTTAAACTTGCAAAAACATTGAAAACGCTGTTTTCAACTATTCAAACTGACAAATTCATGTTTCTTCCGTGCGAAACGGCGATTTATGAGAAATGACGATAAAATTGCTGTTTTAAACTTGCAAAAACATAAAAAAACGCTGTTTTGTACTTTTCAAACTGACAAATTCATGTTTCTTTCGTGCGAAACGGCGATTTATGAGATATGACGATAAAATTGCTGTTTTAAACTTGTAAAAACATAAAAAAACGCTGTTTTTAACTATTCAAACTGATAAATTCACGTTTCTTATATTCGAAACGGTGGATTTTTGTGAAATCACAATAAAATTGCTGTTTTAAATTTGCAAAAACATAGAAAAACGCTGTTTTGAACTATTCAAATTGACAAATTTATGATTCTTTCGTGCGAAACGGCGAATTATGAAAAATGACGATAAAATTGCTATTTTAAACTTGCAAAAACATTGAAAAACGCTGTTTTCAACTATTCAAACTGACAAATTCATGTTTCTTCCGTGCGAAACGGCGATTTATGAGAAATGACGATAAAATTGCTGTTTTAAACTTGCAAAAACATAGAAAAACGCTGTTTTGAACTATTTAAACTGACAAATTCATGTTTCTTTCGTGCGAAACGGCGATTTATGAGAAATGATGGTAAAATTGCTGTTTTAAACTTGCAAAAACATAGAAAAACGCTGTTTTGAACTATTCAAACTGATAAATTCATGTTTCTTTCGTGCAAAACGGCGATTTATGAGAAATGACGATAAAATTGCTGTTTTAAACTTGTAAAAACATAGAAAAACGCTGTTTTGAACTATTCAAACTGACAAATTCATGTTTTTTTCGTGTGAAACGGCGATTTATGAGAAATGACGATAAAATTGCTGTTTTAAACTTGCAAAAACATAGAAAAACGCTGTTTTGAACTTTTCAAACTGACAAATTCATGTTTCTTTCGTGCGAAACGGCGATTTATGAGAAATGACGATAAAATTGCTGTTTTAAACTTGCAAAAACATAAAAAAACGCTGTTTTCAACTATTCAAACTGATAAATTCATGTTTCTTACGTTCGAAACGGTTGATTTTTGTGAAATCACAATAAAATTGCTGTTTTAAACTTGCAAAAACATAGAAAAACGCTGTTTTGAACTATTCAAACTGACAAATTCATGATTCTTTCGTGCGAAACGGCGATTTATGAGAAATGACGATAAAATTGCTGTTTTAAACTTGCAAAAACATAGAAAAACGCTGTTTTGAACTTTTCAAACTGACAAATTCATGTTTCTTTCGTGCGAAACGGCGATTTTTGTGAAATCACGACAAAATTGCTGTTTTAAACTTGCAAAAACATTGAAAACGCTGTTTTCAACTATTCAAACTGACAAATTCATGTTTCTTCCGTGCGAAACGGCGATTTATGAGAAATGACAATAAAATTGCTGTTTTAAACTTGCAAAAACATAAAAAAACGCTGTTTTGTACTTTTCAAACTGACAAACTCATGTTTCTTTCGTGCGAAACGGCGATTTATGAGATATGACGATAAAATTGCTGTTTTAAACTTGTAAAAACATAAAAAAACGCTGTTTTTAACTATTCAAACTGATAAATTCACGTTTCTTATATTCGAAACGGTGGATTTTTGTGAAATCACAATAAAATTGCTGTTTTAAATTTGCAAAAACATAGAAAAACGCTGTTTTGAACTATTCAAATTGACAAATTTATGATTCTTTCGTGCGAAACGGCGAATTATGAAAAATGACGATAAAATTGCTATTTTAAACTTGCAAAAACATTGAAAAACGCTGTTTTCAACTATTCAAACTGACAAATTCATGTTTCTTCCGTGCGAAACGGCGATTTATGAGAAATGACGATAAAATTGCTGTTTTAAACTTGCAAAAACATAGAAAAAACGCTGTTTTGAACTATTTAACTGACAAATTCATGTTTCTTTCGTGCGAAACGGCGATTTATGAGAAATGATGGTAAAATTGCTGTTTTAAACTTGCAAAAACATAGAAAAACGCTGTTTTGAACTATTCAAACTGATAAATTCATGTTTCTTTCGTGCAAAACGGCGATTTATGAGAAATGACGATAAAATTGCTGTTTTAAACTTGCAAAAACATAGAAAAACGCTCTTTTGAACTATTCAAACTGACAAATTCATGTTTTTTTCGTGTGAAACGGCGATTTATGAGAAATGACGATAAAATTGCTGTTTTAAACTTGCAAAAACATAGAAAAACGCTGTTTTGAACTTTTCAAACTGACAAATTCATGTTTCTTTCGTGCGAAACGGCGATTTATGAGAAATGACGATAAAATTGCTGTTTTAAACTTGCAAAAACATAAAAAAAACGCTGTTTTCAACTATTCAAACTGATAAATTCATGTTTCTTACGTTCGAAACGGTTGATTTTTGTGAAATCACAATAAAATTGCTGTTTTAAACTTGCAAAAACATAGAAAAACGCTGTTTTGAACTATTCAAACTGACAAATTCATGATTCTTTCGTGCGAAACGGCGATTTATGAGAAATGACGATAAAATTGCTGTTTTAAACTTGCAAAAACATAGAAAAACGCTGTTTTGAACTTTTCAAACTGACAAATTCATGTTTCTTTCGTGCGAAACGGCGATTTATGAGAAATGACGATAAAATTGCTGTTTTAAACTTGCAAAAACATAAAAAAACGCTGTTTTCAACTATTCAAACTGATAAATTCATGTTTCTTACGTTCGAAACGGTGGATTTTTGTGAAATCACAATAAAATTGCTGTTTTAAACTTGCAAAAACATAGAAAAACGCTGTTTTGTACTTTTCAAACTGACAAATTCATGTTTCTTTCGTGCGAAACGGCGATTTATGAGATATGACGATAAAATTGCTGTTTTAAACTTGTAAAAACATAAAAAACGCTGTTTTTAACTATTCAAACTGATAAATTCACGTTTCTTATATTCGAAACGGTGGATTTTTGTGAAATCACAATAAAATTGCTGTTTTAAATTTGCAAAAACATAGAAAAACGCTGTTTTGAACTATTCAAATTGACAAATTTATGATTCTTTCGTGCGAAACGGCGAATTATGAAAAATGACGATAAAATTGCTATTTTAAACTTGCAAAAACATTGAAAAACGCTGTTTTCAACTATTCAAACTGACAAATTCATGTTTCTTCCGTGCGAAACGGCGATTTATGAGAAATGACGATAAAATTGCTGTTTTAAACTTGCAAAAACATAGAAAAACGCTGTTTTGAACTATTTAAACTGACAAATTCATGTTTCTTTCGTGCGAAACGGCGATTTATGAGAAATGATGGTAAAATTGCTGTTTTAAACTTGCAAAAACATAGAAAAACGCTGTTTTGAACTATTCAAACTGATAAATTCATGTTTCTTTCGTGCAAAACGGCGATTTATGAGAAATGACGATAAAATTGCTGTTTTAAACTTGCAAAAACATAGAAAAACGCTGTTTTGAACTATTCAAACAGACAAATTCATGTTTTTTACGTGTGAAACGGCGATTTATGAGAAATGACGATAAAATTGCTGTTTTAAACTTGCAAAAACATAGAAAAACGCTGTTTTGAACTTTTCAAACTGACAAATTCATGTTTCTTTCGTGCGAAACGGCGATTTATGAGAAATGACGATAAAATTGCTGTTTTAAACTTGCAAAAACATAAAAAAGCGCTGTTTTCAACTATTCAAACTGATAAATTCATGTTTCTTACGTTCGAAACGGTGGATTTTTGTGAAATCACAATAAAATTGCTGTTTTAAACTTGCAAAAACATAGAAAAACGCTGTTTTGAACTATTCAAACTGACAAATTCATGATTCTTTCGTGCGAAACGGCGATTTATGAGAAATGACGATAAAATTGCTGTTTTAAACTTGCAAAAACATAGAAAAACGCTGTTTTCAACTATTCAAACTGATAAATTCATGTTTCTTACGTTCGAAACGGTGGATTTTTGTGAAATCACGACAAAATTGCTGTTTTAAATTTGCAAAAACATTGAAAACGCTGTTTTCAACTATTCAAACTGACAAATTCATGTTTCTTCCGTGCGAAACGCCGATTTATGAGATATGACGATAAAATTGCTGTTTTAAACTTGTAAAAACATAAAAAAACGCTGTTTTTAACTATTCAAACTGATAAATTCACGTTTCTTATATTCGAAACGGTGGATTTTTGTGAAATCACAATAAAATTGCTGTTTTAAATTTGCAAAAACATATAAAAACGCTGTTTTGAACTATTCAAATTGACAAATTTATGATTCTTTCGTGCGAAACGGCGAATTATGAAAAATGACGATAAAATTGCTATTTTAAACTTGCAAAAACATTGAAAAACGCTGTTTTCAACTATTCAAACTGACAAATTCATGTTTCTTCCGTGCGAAACGGCGATTTATGAGAAATGACGATAAAATTGCTGTTTTAAACTTGCAAAAACATAGAAAAACGCTGTTTTGAACTATTTAAACTGACAAATTCATGTTTCTTTCGTGCGAAACGGCGATTTATGAGAAATGATGGTAAAATTGCTGTTTTAAACTTGCAAAAACATAGAAAAACGCTGTTTTGAACTATTCAAACTGATAAATTCATGTTTCTTTCGTGCAAAACGGCGATTTATGAGAAATGACGATAAAATTGCTGTTTTAAACTTGCAAAAACATAGAAAAACGCTGTTTTGAACTATTCAAACTGACAAATTCATGTTTTTTTCGTGTGAAACGGCGATTTATGAGAAATGACGATAAAATTGCTGTTTTAAACTTGCAAAAACATAGAAAAACGCTGTTTTGAACTTTTCAAACTGACAAATTCATGTTTCTTTCGTGCGAAACGGCGATTTATGAGAAATGACGATAAAATTGCTGTTTTAAACTTGCAAAAACATAAAAAAACGCTGTTTTCAACTATTCAAACTGATAAATTCATGTTTCTTACGTTCGAAACGGTGGATTTTTGTGAAATCACAATAAAATTGCTGTTTTAAACTTGCAAAAACCTAGAAAAACGCTGTTTTGAACTATTCAAACTGACAAATTCATGATTCTTTCGTGCGAAACGGCGATTTATGAGAAATGACGATAAAATTGCTGTTTTAAACTTGCAAAAACATAGAAAAACGCTGTTTTCAACTATTCAAACTGATAAATTCATGTTTCTTACGTTCGAAACGGTGGATTTTTGTGAAATCACGACAAAATTGCTGTTTTAAACTTGCAAAAACATTGAAAACGCTGTTTTCAACTATTCAAACTGACAAATTCATGTTTCTTCCGTGCGAAACGGCGATTTATGAGAAATGACGATAAAATTGCTGCATTAAACTTGCAAAAACATAGAAAAACTCTGTTTTTAACTATTCAAACTGATAAATTCATGTTTCTTACGTTCGAAAGGGTGGATTTTTGTAAAATCACGATAAAAATGCTGTTTTAAACTTGCAAAAACATTGAAAAACGCTGTTTTCAACTATTCAAACTGACAAATTCATGTTTCTTCCGTGCGAAACGGCGATTTATGAGAAATGACGATAAAATTGCTGTTTTAAACTTGCAAAAACATAGAAAAACGCTGTTTTGAACTATTCAAACTGACAAATTCATGCTTCTTTCGTGCGAAACGGCGATTTATGAGAAATGACGATAAAATTGCTGTTTTAAACTTGCAAAAACATAGAAAAACGCTGTTTTGAACTATTCAAACTGACAAATTCATGTTTCTTTCGTGCGAAACGGCGATTTATGAGAAATGACGATAAAATTGCTGTTTTAAACTTGCAAAAACATAGATAAACGCTGTTTTGAACTATTCAAACTGATAAATTCATGTTTCTTTCGTGCGAAACGGCGATTTATGAGAAATGACGATAAAATTGCTATTTTAAACTTGCAAAAACATAGAAAAACGCTATTTTTAACAACTCAATCTGATAAATTCATTTTTCTTTCTTGCGAAACGGCGATTTATGAGAAATGACGATAAAATTGTTGTTTTAAACTTGCAAAAACATAGAAAAACGCTGTTTTCAACTATTCAAACTGATAAATTCATGTTTCTTTCGTGCGAAACGTCGATTTATGAGAAATGACGATAAAATTGCTGTTTTAAACTTGCAAAAACATAGAAAAACGCTGTTTTCAACTGTTCAAACTGATAAATTCATGTTTCTTTCGTGCGAAACGGCGATTTATGAGAAATGACGATAAAATTGCTGTTTTAAACTTGCAAAAACATAGAAAAACGCTGTTTTCAACTATTCAAACTGATAAATTCATGTTTATTTTGTGCGAAACGGCGATTTATGAGAAATGACGATAAAATTACTGTTTTAAACTTGCAAAAACAAGAAAAACGCTGTTTTCAACTATTCAAACTGATAAATTCATGTTTATTTAGTTCGAAACGGTGGATTTTTGTGAAATCACGATGAAACTGCTGTTTTAAACTAGCAAAACCAAGAAAACGCTGTTTTCAACAATCTAAACTGACGTATTTAAAATGCTGTTTTAAACTTGCATAAACATAGAAAACGCTGTTTTGAACTATCCAAACTGACAAATTCAGTTTTGTGGGTTGGGGTTCGAGGTTTGATGTTTGGGGTTTAAGTTTGGGGTTTGAGGTTTGGGGTTTGGGGTTCGAGTTTTGGGGTTTGGGGTTGAGGTTTGGGGTTTGAGGTTTGGGGTTCGCGGTTTGAGGTTTGGGGTTGGGGTTCGAGGTTTGAGGTTTGGGGTTTGAGTTTTGGGGTTGGGGGTTCGAGTTTTGGGGTTTGGGGTTGAGGTTTGGGGTTGAGGTTTGGGGTTGAGGTTTGGGGTTGAGGTTTGGGGTTGAGGTTTGGGGTTGAGGTTTGGGGTTTGAGGTTAGGGATTTGGGGTTCGAAGTTTGAGGTTTGGGGTCCGAGGTTTGAGGTTTGGGGTTGAGGGTTGGGGTTTGAGTTTGGGGATTGGGGTTCGGGGTTTTAGGTTTGGTGTTTGTGGTGTTTGGATTGGGTGAAATGTTTCTTTCGTGCGAAACGGCGAATTATGAGATTCAAATTGCTGTTTTAAACTTGCAAAAACATAGAAAAACGCTGTTTTCAAATATTCAAACAGATAAATTCATGTTTCTTTCGTGCGAAACGGCGATTTATGAGAAATGACGATAAAACTGCTGTTTAAACTTGCAAAAACATAGAAAAACGCTGTTTTCAACTATTCAAACTGATAATTTTATGTTTCTTTCGTGCGAAACGGCGATTTATGAGAAATGACGATAAAATTGCTGTTTTAAACTTGCAAAAACATAGAAAAACGCTGTTTTCAACTATTCAAACTGACAAATTCATGTTTCTTTCGTGCGAAACGGCAATTTATGAGAAATGACGATAAAATTGCTGTTTTAAACTTGCAAAAACATATAAAAATGTTGTTTTCAACTATTCAAATTGATAAATTCATGTTTCTTACGTTCGAAACGGTTGATTTTTGTGAAATCACGATAAAATTGCTGTTTTAAACTTGCAAAAACCTTGAAAAACGCTGTTTTCAACTATTCAAACTGACAAATTCATGTTTTTTCCATGCGAAACGGCGATTTATGAGAAATGACGATAAAATTGTTGTTTTAAACTTGCAAATACATAGAAAAACGCTGTTTTGAACTATTCAAACTGACAAATTCATGTTTCTTTCGTGTGAAACGGCGATTTATGAGAAATGACGATAAAATTGCTGTTTTAAACTTGCAAAAACATAGAAAAACGCTGTTTTCAACTATTCAAACCGATAAATTCATGTTCTTTCGTGCGAAACGGCGATTTATGAGAAATGACGATAAAATTGCTGTTTTAAACTTGCAAAAACATAGAAAAACGCTGTTTTGAACTATTCAAACTGACAAATTCATGTTTCCTTCGTGCGAAACGGCGATTTATGAGAAATGACGATAAAATTGCTGTTTTAAACTTGCAAAAACATAGAAAAACGCTGTTTTGAACTATTCAAACTGACAAATTCATGTTTCTTTCGTGCGAAACGGCGATTTATGAGAAATGACGATAAAATTGCTGTTATAAACTTGCAAAAACATAGAAAAACGCTGTTTTGAACTATTCAAACTGACAAATTCATGTTTTTTTCGTGTGAAACGGCGATTTATGAGAAATGACGATAAAATTGCTGTTTTTAACTTGCAAAAACATAGAAAAACGCTGTTTTGAACTATTCAAACTGACAAATTCATGTTTCCTTCGTGCGAAACGGCGATTTATGAGAAATGACGATAAAATTGCTGTTTTAAACTTCAAAAACATAGAAAAACGCTGTTTTCAACTATTCAAACTGATAAATTCATGTTTCTTTCGTGCGAAGCGGCGATTTATGAGAAATGACGATAAAATTGCTGTTTTAAACTTGCAAAAACATAGAAAAACGCTGTTTTGAACTATTCAAACTGACAAATTCATGTTTCTTTCGTGCGAAACGGTGATTTATGAGAAATTACGATAAAATTGCTGTTTTAAACTTGCAAAAACATAGAAAAACGCTGTTTTCAACTATTCAAACTGTTAAATTCATGTTTCTTTCGTGCGAAACGGCGATTTATGAGAAATGACGATAAAATTGCTGTTTTAAACTTGTAAAAACATAGAAAAACGCTGTTTTGAACTATTCAAACTGACAAATTCATGTTTTTTTCGTGTGAAACGGCGATTTATGAGAAATGACGATAAAATTGCTGTTTTAAACTTGCAAAAACATAGAAAAACGCTGTTTTGAACTATTCAAACTGACAATTTCATGTTTCTTTTGTGTAAAACGGCGATTAATGCGAAATGACGATAAAATTGCTGTTTTAAACTTGCAAAAACATAGAAAAACGCTGTTTTGAACTATTCAAACTGACAAATTCATGTTTCTTTCGTGCGAAACGGCGATTTATGAGAAATGACGATAAAATTGCTGTTTTAAACTTGCAAAAACATAGAAAAACGCTGTTTTTTAACTATTCAAACTGATAAATTCATGTTTCTTACGTTCGAAAAGGTGGATTTTTGTGAAATCACGATAAAATTGCTGTTTTAAACTTGCAAAAACATTGAAAAACACTGTTTTCAACTATTCAAACTGACAAATTCATGTTTCTTTCGTGCGAAGCGGCGATTTATGAGAAATGACGATAAAATTGCTGTTTTAAACTTGCAAAAACATAGAAAAACGCTGTTTTGAACTATTCAAACTGACAAATTCATGTTTCTTTCGTGCGAAACGGCGATTTATGAGAAATGACGATAAAATTGCTGTTTAAAACTTGCAAAAACATAGAAAAACGCTGTTTTGAACTATTCAAACTGACAAATTCATGTTTTTTTCGTGTGAAACGGCGATTTATGAGAAATGACGATAAAATTGCTGTTTTAAACTTGCAAAAACATAGAAAAACGCTGTTTTGAACTATTCAAACTGACAAATTCATGTTTCCTTCGTGCGAAACGGCGATTTATGAGAAATGACGATAAAATTGCTGTTTTAAACTTGCAAAAACATAGAAAAACGCTGTTTTGATCTATTCAAACTGACAAATTCATGTTTTTTTCGTGTGAAACGGCGATTTATGAGAAATGACGATAAAATTGCTGTTTTAAACTTGCAAAAACATAGAAAAACGCTGTTTTGAACTATTCAAACTGACAAATTCATGTTTCTTTCGTGCGAAACGGCGATTTATGAGAAATTACGATAAAATTGCTGTTTTAAACTTGCAAAAACATAGAAAAACGCTGTTTTGAACTATTCAAACTGACAAATTCATGTTTCTTTCATGCGATACGGCGATTTATGAGAAATGAAGATAAAATTGCTGTTTTAAACTTGCAAAAACATAGAAAAATGCTGTTTTCAACTATTCAAACTGATAAATTCATGTTTCTTACGTTCGAAACGGTGGATTTTTGTGAAATCACGATAAAATTGCTGTATTAAACTTGCAAAAACATTGAAAAACGCTGTTTTCAACTATTCAAACTGACAAACTCATGTTTCTTCCGTGCGAAACGGCGATTATGAGAAATGACGATAAAATTGCTGTTTTAAACTTGCAAAAACATAGAAAAACGCTGTTTTGAACTATTAAAACTGACAAATTCATGTTTCTTTCGTGTGAAACTGCGATTTATGAGAAATGTCGATAAAATTGCTGTTTTAAACTTGCAAAAACATAGAAAAACGCTGTTTTCAACTAGTTAAACTGATAAATTCATGTTTCTTTCGTGCGAAACGGCGATTTATGAGAAATGGCGTTAAAATTGCTGTTTTAAACTTGCAAAAACATAGAAAAACGCTGTTTTGAACTATTCAAACTGACAAATTCATGTTTTTTTCGTGTGAAACGGCGATTTATGAGAAATGACGATAAAATTGCTGTTTTAAACTTGCAAAAACATAGAAAAACGCTGTTTTGAACTATTCAAACTGACAAATTCATGTTTCTTTCGTGCGAAACAGCGATTTATGAGAAATGACGATAAAATTGTTGTTTTAAACTTGCAAAAACATAGAAAAACGCAGTTTTCAACTATTCAAACTGATAAATTCATGTTTCTTACGTTCGAAACGGTGGATTTTTGTGAAATCACGATAAAATTGCTGTTTTAAACTTGCAAAAACATTGAAAAACGCTGTTTTGAACTATTCAAACTGACAAATTCATGTTTCTTCCGTGCGAAACGGCGATTTATGAGAAATGACGATAAAATTGCTGTTTTAAACTTGCAAAAACATAGAAAAACGCTGTTTTGAACCATTCAAACTGACAAATTCATGTTTCTTTCATGCGATACGGCGATTTATGAGAAATGAAGATAAAATTGCTGTTTTAAACTTGCAAAAACATAGAAAAATGCTGTTTTCAACTATTCAAACTGATAAATTCATGTTTCTTACGTTCGAAACGGTGGATTTTTGTGAAATCACGATAAAATTGCTGTATTAAACTTGCAAAAACATTGAAAAACGCTGTTTTCAACTATTCAAACTGACAAACTCATGTTTCTTCCGTGCGAAACGGCGATTATGAGAAATGACGATAAAATTGCTGTTTTAAACTTGCAAAAACATAGAAAAACGCTGTTTTGAACTAGTCAAACTGATAAATTCATGTTTCTTTCGTGCGAAACGGCGATTTATGAGAAATGGCGTTAAAATTGCTGTTTTAAACTTGCAAAAACATAGAAAAACGCTGTTTTGAACTATTCAAACTGACAAATTCATGTTTCTTTCGTGCGAAACGGCGATTTATGAGAAATGGCGTTAAAATTGCTGTTTTAAACTTGCAAAAACATAGAAAAACGCTGTTTTGAACTATTCAAACTGACAAATTCATGTTTTTTTCGTGTGAAACGGCGATTTATGAGAAATGACGATAAAATTGCTGTTTTAAACTTGCAAAAACATAGAAAAACGCTGTTTTGAACTATTAAAACTGACAAATTCATGTTTCTTTCGTGTGAAACTGCGATTTATGAGAAATGTCGATAAAATTGCTGTTTTAAACTTGCAAAAACATAGAAAAACGCTGTTTTCAACTAGTTAAACTGATAAATTCATGTTTCTTTCGTGCGAAACGGCGATTTATGAGAAATGGCGTTAAAATTGCTGTTTTAAACTTGCAAAAACATAGAAAAACGCTGTTTTGAACTATTCAAACTGACAAATTCATGTTTTTTTCGTGTGAAACGGCGATTTATGAGAAATGACGATAAAATTGCTGTTTTAAACTTGCAAAAACATAGAAAAACGCTGTTTTGAACTATTCAAACTGACAAATTCATGTTTCTTTCGTGCGAAACAGCGATTTATGAGAAATGACGATAAAATTGTTGTTTTAAACTTGCAAAAACATAGAAAAACGCAGTTTTCAACTATTCAAACTGATAAATTCATGTTTCTTACGTTCGAAACGGTGGATTTTTGTGAAATCACGATAAAATTGCTGTTTTAAACTTGCAAAAACATTGAAAAACGCTGTTTTGAACTATTCAAACTGACAAATTCATGTTTCTTCCGTGCGAAACGGCGATTTATGAGAAATGACGATAAAATTGCTGTTTTAAACTTGCAAAAACATAGAAAAACGCTGTTTTGAACCATTCAAACTGACAAATTCATGTTTCTTTCATGCGATACGGCGATTTATGAGAAATGAAGATAAAATTGCTGTTTTAAACTTGCAAAAACATAGAAAAATGCTGTTTTCAACTATTCAAACTGATAAATTCATGTTTCTTACGTTCGAAACGGTGGATTTTTGTGAAATCACGATAAAATTGCTGTATTAAACTTGCAAAAACATTGAAAAACGCTGTTTTCAACTATTCAAACTGACAAACTCATGTTTCTTCCGTGCGAAACGGCGATTATGAGAAATGACGATAAAATTGCTGTTTTAAACTTGCAAAAACATAGAAAAACGCTGTTTTGAACTAGTCAAACTGATAAATTCATGTTTCTTTCGTGCGAAACGGCGATTTATGAGAAATGGCGTTAAAATTGCTGTTTTAAACTTGCAAAAACATAGAAAAACGCTGTTTTGAACTATTCAAACTGACAAATTCATGTTTTTTTCGTGTGAAACGGCGATTTATGAGAAATGACGATAAAATTGCTGTTTTAAACTTGCAAAAACATAGAAAAACGCTGTTTTGAACTATTCAAACTGACAAATTCATGTTTCTTTCGTGCGAAACAGCGATTTATGAGAAATGACGATAAAATTGTTGTTTTAAACTTGCAAAAACATAGAAAAACGCAGTTTTCAACTATTCAAACTAATAAATTCATGTTTCTTACGTTCGAAACGGTGGATTTTTGTGAAATCACGATAAAATTGCTGTTTTAAACTTGCAAAAACATTGAAAAACGCTGTTTTGAACTATTCAAACTGACAAATTCATGTTTCTTCCGTGCGAAACGGCGATTTATGAGAAATGACGATAAAATTGCTGTTTTAAACTTGCAAAAACATAGAAAAACGCTGTTTTGAACTATTCAAACTGACAAATTCATGTATCTTTCGTGCGAAACGGCGATTTTTGAGAAATGACGATAAAATTGCTGTTTTAAACTTGCAAAAACATAGAAAAACGCTGTTTTGAACTATTCAAACTGACAAATTCATGTTTCTTTCGTGCGAAACGGCGATTTATGAGAAATGACGATAAAATTGCTGTTTTAAACTTGCAAAAACATAGAAAAACGCTGTTTTGAACTATTCAAACTGACAAATTCATGTTTCTTTCATGCGATACGGCGATTTATGAGAAATGAAGATAAAATTGCAGTTTTAAACTTGCAAAAACATAGAAAAATGCTGTTTTCAACTATTCAAACTGATAAATTCATGTTTCTTACGTTCGAAACGGTGGATTCTTGTGAAATCACGATAAAATTGCTGTATTAAACTTGCAAAAACATTGAAAAACGCTGTTTTCAACTATTCAAACTGACAAACTCATGTTTCTTCCGTGCGAAACGGCGATTATGAGAAAAGACGATAAAATTGCTGTTTTAAACTTGCAAAAACATAGAAAAACGCTGTTTTGAACTATTCAAACTGACAAATTCATGTTTCTTTCGTGTGAAACTGCGATTTATGAGAAATGTCGATAAAATTGCTGTTTTAAACTTGCAAAAAAATAGAAAAACGCTGTTTTCAACTAGTCAAACTGATAAATTCATGTTTCTTTCGTGCGAAACGGCGATTTATGAGAAATGGCGTTAAAATTGCTGTTTTAAACTTGCAAAAACATAAAAAAACGCTGTTTTGAACTATTCAAACTGACAAATTCATGTTTTTTTCGTGTGAAACGGCGATTTATGAGAAATGACGATAAAATTGCTGTTTTAAACTTGCAAAAACATAGAAAAACGCTGTTTTGAACTATTCAAACTGATAAATTCATGTATCTTTCGTGCGAAACGGCGATTTTTGAGAAATGACGATAAAATTGCTGTTTTAAACTTGCAAAAACATAGAAAAACGCTGTTTTGAACTATTCAAACTGACAAATTCATGTTTCTTTCGTGCGAAACGGCGATTTATGAGAAATGACGATAAAATTGCTGTTTTAAACTTGCAAAAACATAGAAAAACGCTGTTTTGAACTATTCAAACTGACAAATTCATGTTTCTTTCATGCGATACGGCGATTTATGAGAAATGAAGATAAAATTGCTGTTTTAAACTTGCAAAAACATAGAAAAATGCTGTTTTCAACTATTCAAACTGATAAATTCATGTTTCTTACGTTCGAAACGGTGGATTCTTGTGAAATCACGATAAAATTGCTGTATTAAACTTGCAAAAACATTGAAAAACGCTGTTTTCAACTATTCAAACTGACAAACTCATGTTTCTTCCGTGCGAAACGGCGATTATGAGAAAAGACGATAAAATTGCTGTTTTAAACTTGCAAAAACATAGAAAAACGCTGTTTTGAACTATTCAAACTGACAAATTCATGTTTCTTTCGTGTGAAACTGCGATTTATGAGAAATGTCGATAAAATTGCTGTTTTAAACTTGCAAAAACATAGAAAAACGCTGTTTTCAACTAGTCAAACTGATAAATTCATGTTTCTTTCGTGCGAAACGGCGATTTATGAGAAATGGCGTTAAAATTGCTGTTTTAAACTTGCAAAAACATAGAAAAACGCTGTTTTGAACTATTCAAACTGACAAATTCATGTTTTTTTCGTGTGAAACGGCGATTTATGAGAAATGACGATAAAATTGCTGTTTTAAACTTGCAAAAACATAGAAAAACGCTGTTTTGAACTATTCAAACTGACAAATTCATGTTTCTTTCGTGCGAAACAGCGATTTATGAGAAATGACGATAAAATTGTTGTTTTAAACTTGCAAAAACATAGAAAAACGCAGTTTTCAACTATTCAAACTGATAAATTCATGTTTCTTACGTTCGAAACGGTGGATTTTTGTGAAATCACGATAAAATTGCTGTTTTAAACTTGCAAAAACATTGAAAAACGCTGTTTTGAACTATTCAAACTGACAAATTCATGTTTCTTCCGTGCGAAACGGCGATTTATGAGAAATGACGATAAAATTGCTGTTTTAAACTTGCAAAAACATAGAAAAACGCTGTTTTGAACTATTCAAACTGACAAATTCATGTTTCTTTCGTGCGAAACGGCGATTTATGAGAAATGACGATAAAATTGCTGTTTTAAACTTGCAAAAACATAGAAAAACGCTGTTTTGAACTATTCAAACTGACAAATTCATGTTTCTTTCGTGTGAAACGGCGATTTATGAGAAATGACGATAAAATTGCTGTTCTAAACTTGCAAAAACATAGAAAAACGCTGTTTTGAAATTTTCAAACTGACAAATTCATGATTCTTTCGTGCTAAACGGCGATTTATGAGAAATGACGATGAAATTGCTGTTTTAAACTTGCAAAAACATAGAAAAACGCAGTTTTGTACTTTTCAAACTGACAAATTCATGTTTCTTTCGTGCGAAACGGCGATTTATGAGATATGACGATAAAATTGCTGTTTTAAACTTGCAAAAACATAGAAAAACGCTGTTTTCAACTATTCAGACTGATAAATTCATGTTTCTTACGTTCGAAACGGTGGATTTTTGTGAAATCACGATAAAATTGCTGTTTTAAACTTGCAAAAACATTGAAAAACGCTGTTTTCAACTATTCAAACTGACAAATTCATGTTTCTTCCGTGCGAAACGGCGATTTATGAGAAATGACGATAAAATTGCTGTTTTAAACTTGCAAAAACATAGAAAAACGCTGTTTTGAACTATTCAAACTGACAAATTCATGTTTCTTTCGTGCGAAACGGCGATTTATGAGAAATGACGGTAAAATTGCTGTTTTAAACTTGCAAAAACATAGAAAAACGCTGTTTTGAACTATTCAAACTGATAAATTCATGTTTCTTCCGTGCAAAACGGCGATTTATGAGAAATGACGATAAAATTGCTGTTTTAAACTTGCAAAAACATAGAAAAACGCTGATTTGAACTATTCAAACTGACAAATTCATGTTTCTTTCGTGCGAAACGGCGATTTATGAGAAATGACGATAAAATTGCTGTTTTAAACTTGCAAAAACATAAAAAAAAACGCTGTTTTCAACTATTCAAACTGATAAATTCATGTTTCTTACGTTCGAAACGGTGGATTTTTGTGAAATCACAATAAAATTGCTGTTTTAAACTTGCAAAAACATAGAAAAACGCTGTTTTGAACTATTCAAACTGACAAATTCATGATTCTTTCGTGCGAAACGGCGATTTATGAGAAATGACGATAAAATAGCTGATTTAAACTTGCAAAAACATAGAAAAACGCTGTTTTCAACTATTCAAACTGATAAATTCATGTTTCTTACGTTCGAAACGGTGAATTTTTGTGAAATCACGACAAAATTGCTGTTTTAAACTTGCAAAAACTTTGAAAACGCTGTTTTCAACTATTCAAACTAACAAATTCATGTTTCTTCCGTGCGAAACGGCGATTTATGAGAAATGACGATAAAATTGCTGTTTTAAACTTGCAAAAACATAGAAAAACGCTGTTTTGAACTATTCAAACTGACAAATTCATGTTTCTTTCGTGTGAAACTGCGATTTATGAGAAATGTCGATAAAATTGCTGTTTTAAACTTGCAAAAACATAGAAAAACGCTGTTTTCAACTAGTCAAACTGATAAATTCATGTTTCTTTCGTGCGTAACGGCGATTTATGAGAAATGGCGTTAAAATTGCTGTTTTAAACTTGCAAAAACATAGAAAAACGCTGTTTTGAACTAATCAAACTGACAAATTCATGTTTTTTTCGTGTGAAACGGCGATTTATGAGAAATGACGATAAAATTGCTGTTTTAAACTTGCAAAAACATAGAAAAACGCTGTTTTGAACTATTCAAACTGACAAATTCATGTTTCTTTCGTGCGAAACAGCGATTTATGAGAAATGACGATAAAATTGTTGTTTTAAACTTGCAAAAACATAGAAAAACGCAGTTTTCAACTATTCAAACTGATAAATTCATGTTTCTTACGTTCGAAACGGTGGATTTTTGTGAAATCACGATAATATTGCTGTTTTAAACTTGCAAAAACATTGAAAAACGCTGTTTTGAACTATTCAAACTGACAAATTCATGTTTCTTCCGTGCGAAACGGCGATTTATGAGAAATGACGATAAAATTGCTGTTTTAAACTTGCAAAAACATAGAAAAACGCTGTTTTGAACTATTCAAACTGACAAATTCATGTTTCTTTCGTGCGAAACGGCGATTTATGAGAAATGACGATAAAATTGCTGTTCTAAACTTGCAAAAACATAGAAAAACGCTGTTTTGAACTATTCAAACTGACAAATTCATGATTCTTTCGTGCGAAACGGCGATTTATGAGAAAAGACGATGAAATTGCTGTTTTAAACTTGCAAAAACATAGAAAAACGCTGTTTTGTACTTTTCAAACTGACAAACTCATGTTTCTTTCGTGCGAAACGGCGATTTATGATATATGACGATAAAATTGCTGTTTTAAACTTGCAAAAACATAAAAAAACGCTGTTTTTAACTATTCAAACTGATAAATTCATGTTTCTTATGTTCGAAACGGTGGATTTTTGTGAAATCACAATAAAATTGCTGTTTTAAACTTGCAAAAACATAGAAAAACGCTGTTTTGAACTATTCAAACTGACAAATTCATGATTCTTTCGTGCGAAACGGCGATTTATGAGAAATGACGATAAAATTGCTGTTTTAAACTTGCAAAAACATAGAAAAACGCTGTTTTCAACTATTCAAACTGACAAATTCATGTTTCTTCCGTGCGAAACGGCGATTTATGAGAAATGACGATAAAATTGCTGTTTTAAACTTGCAAAAACCTAGAAAAACGCTGTTTTCAACTATTCAAACTGATAAATTCATGTTTCTTACGTTCGAAAAGGTGGATTTTTGTGTAATCACAATAAAATTGCTGTTTTAAACTTGCAAAAACATAGAAAAACGCTGTTTTGAACTTTTCAAACTGACAAATTCATGTTTCTTTCGTGCGAAACGGCAATTTATGAGAAATGACGATAAAATTGCTGTTTTAAACTTCAAAAACATAGAAAAACGCTGTTTTCAACTATTCAAACTGATAAATTCATGTTTCTTTCGTGCGAAACGGCGATTTATGAGAAATGACGATAAAATTGCTGTTTTAAACTTGCAAAAACATAGAAAAACGCTGTTTTCAACTATTCAAACTGATAAATTCATGTTTCTTACGTTCGAAACGGTGGATTTTTGTGAAATCACGATAAAATTGCTGTTTTAAACTTGCAAAAACATTGAAAAACGCTGTTTTCAACTATTCAAACTGACAAATTCATGTTTCTTCCATGCGAAACGGCGATTTATGAGAAATGACGATAAAATTGCTGTTTTAAACTTGCAAAAACATAGAAAAACGCTGTTTTGAACTATTCAAACTGACAAATTCATGCTTCTTTCGTGCGAAACGGCGATTTATGATAAATGACGATAAAATTGCTGTTTTAAACTTGCAAAAACATAGAAAAACGCTGTTTTGAACTATTCAAACTGACAAATTCATGTTTCTTTCGTGCGAAACGGCGATTTATGAGAAATGACGATAAAATTGCTGTTTTAAACTTGCAAAAACATAGAAAAACGCTGTTTTGAACTATTCAAACTGATAAATTCATGTTTCTTTCGTGCGAAACGGCGATTTATGAGAAATGACGATAAAATTGCTGTTTTAAACTTGCATAAACATAGAAAAACGCTGTTTTCAACTGTTCGAACTGATAAATTCATGTTTCTTTCGTGCGAAACGGCGATTTATGAGAAATGACGATAAAATTGCTGTTTTAAACTTGCAAAAACATAGAAAAACGCTGTTTTCAAATATTCAAACTGCTAAATTCATGTTTATTTTGTGCGAAACGGCGATTTATGAGAAATGACGATAAAATTACTGTTTTAAACTTGCAAAAACAAGAAAAACGCTGTTTTCAACTATTCAAACTGTTAAATTCATGTTTATTTAGTTCGAAACGGTGGATTTTTGTGAAATCACGATGAAACTGCTGTTTTAAAGTAGCAAAACCAAGAAAACGCTGTTTTCAACAATCTAAACTGACGTATTTAAAATGCTGTTTTAAACTTGCATAAACATAGAAAACGCTGTTTTGAACTATCCAAACTGACAAATTCAGTTTTGTGGGTTGGGGTTCGAGGTTTGATGTTTGGGGTTTAAGTTTGGGGTTTGAGGTTTGGGGTTTAGGGTTCGAGTTTTGGGGTTTGGGGTTGAGGTTTGGGGTTGAGGTTTGGGGTTGAGGTTTGAGGTTGAGGTTTGGGGTTGAGGTTTGGGGTTGAGGTTTGGGGTTTGAGGTTTGGGATTTGGGGTTCGAAGTTTGAGGTTTAGGGGACGAGGATTGAGGTTTGGGGTTGAGGGTTGGGATTTGAGTTTGGGGATTGGGGTTCGGGGTTTTAGGTTTGGTGTTTGTGGTGTTTGGATTGGGTGAAATGTTTCTTTCGTGCGAAACGGCGAATTATGAGATTCAAATTGCTGTTTTAAACTTGCAAAAACATAGAAAAACGCTGTTTTCAAATATTCAAACAGATAAATTCATGTTTCTTTCGTGCGAAACGGCGATTTATGAGAAATGACGATAAAACTGCTGTTTAAACTTGCAAAAACATAGAAAAACGCTGTTTTCAACTATTCAAACTGATAAATTTATGTTTCTTTCGTGCGAAACGGCGATTTATGAGAAATGACGATAAAATTGCTGTTTTAAACTTGCAAAAACATAGAAAAACGCTGTTTTCAACTATTCAAACTGACAAATTCATGTTTCTTTCGTGCGAAACGGCAATTTATGAGAAATGACGATAAAATTGCTGTTTTAAACTTGCAAAAACATATAAAAAATGTTGTTTTCAACTATTCAACTTGATAAATTCATGTTTCTTACGTTCGAAACGGTTGATTTTTGTGAAATCACGATAAAATTGCTGTTTTAAACTTGCAAAAACCTTGAAAAACGCTGTTTTCAACTATTCAAACTTACAAATTCATGTTTCTTCCGTGCGAAACGGCGATTTATGAGAAATGACGATAATATTGTTGTTTTAAACTTGCAAATACATAGAAAAACGCTGTTTTGAACTATTCAAACTGACAAATTCATGTTTCTTTCGTGTGAAACGGCGATTTATGAGAAATGACGATAAAATTGCTGTTTTAAACTTGCAAAAACATAGAAAAACGCTGTTTTCAACTATTCAAACTGATAAATTCATGTTCTTTCGTGCGAAACGGCGATTTATGAGAAATGACGATAAAATTGCTGTTTTAAACTTGCAAAAACATAGAAAAACGCTGTTTTCAACTATTCAAACTGATAAATTCATATTTCTTACGTTCGAAACGATGGATTTTTGTGAAATCACGATAAAATTGCTGTTTTAAACTTGAAAAAACCTTCAAAAACGCTGTTTTCAACTATTCAAACTGACAAATTCATGTTTCTTCCGTGCGAAACGGCGATTTATGAGAAATGACGATAAAATTGTTGTTTTAAACTTGCAAATACATAGAAAAACGCTGTTTTGAACTATTCAAACTGACAAATTCATGTTTCCTTCGTGCGAAACGGCGATTTATGAGTAATGACGATAAAATTGCTGTTTTAAACTTCAAAAACATAGAAAAACGCTGTTTTCAACTATTCAAACTGATAAATTCATGTTTCTTTCGTGCGAAGCGGCGATTTATGAGAAATGACGATAAAATTGCTGTTTTAAACTTGCAAAAACATAGAAAAACGCTGTTTTGAACTATTCAAACTGACAAATTCATGTTTCTTTCGTGCGAAACGGTAATTTATGAGAAATTACGATAAAATTGCTGTTTTAAACTTGCAAAAACATAGAAAAACGCTGTTTTCAACTATTCAAACTGATAAATTCATGTTTCTTTTGTGCGAAACGGCGATTTATGAGAAATGACGATAAAATTGCTGTTTTAAACTTGTAAAAACATAGAAAAACGCTGTTTTGAACTATTCAAACTGACAAATTCATGTTTTTTTCGTGTGAAACGGCGATTTATGAGAAATGACGATAAAATTGCTGTTTTAAACTTGCAAAAATATAGAAAAACGCTGTTTTGAACTATTCAAACTGACAAATTCATGTTTCTTTCGTGTAAAACGGCGATTTTTGCGAAATGACGATAAAATATCTGTTTTAAACTTGCAAAAACATAGAAAAACGCTGTTTTGAACTATTCAAACTGACAAATTCATGTTTCTTTCGTGCGAAACGGCGATTTATGAGAAATGACGATAAAATTGCTGTTTTAAACTTGCAAAAACATAGAAAAACGCTGTTTTTTAACTATTCAAACTGATAAATTCATGTTTCTTACGTTCGAAAAGGTGGATTTTTGTGAAATCACGATAAAATTGCTGTTTTAAACTTGCAAAAACATTGAAAAACACTGTTTTAAACTATTCAAACTGACAAATTCATGTTTCTTCCGTGCGAAACGGCGATTTATGAGAAATGACGATAAAATTGCTGTTTTAAACTTGCAAAAACATAGAAAAACGCTGTTTTGAACTATTCAAACTGACAAATTCATGTTTCTTTCGTGTGAAACTGCGATTTATGAGAAATGTCGATAAAATTGCTGTTTTAAACTTGCAAAAACAAAGAAAAACGCTGTTTTCAACTAGTCAAACTGATAAATTCATGTTTCTTTCGTGCGAAACGGCGATTTATGAGAAATGGCGTTAAAATTGCTGTTTTAAACTTGCAAAAACATAGAAAAACGCTGTTTTGAACTATTCAAACTGACAAATTCATGTTTTTTTCGTGTGAAACGGCGATTTATGAGAAATGACGATAAAATTGCTGTTTTAAACTTGCAAAAACATAGAAAAACGCTGTTTTGAACTATTCAAACTGACAAATTCATGTTTCTTTCGTGCGAAACAGCGATTTATGAGAAATGACGATAAAATTGCTGTTTTAAACTTGCAAAAACATAGAAAAACGCTGTTTTTTAACTATTCAAACTGATAAATTCATGTTTCTTACGTTCGAAAAGGTGGATTTTTGTGAAATCACGATAAAATTGCTGTTTTAAACTTACAAAAACATAGAAAAACGCTGTTTTGAACTATTCAAACTGACAAATTCATGTTTCTTTCGTGTGAAACGGCGATTTATGAGAAATGACGATAAAATTGCTGTTTTAAACTTGCAAAAACATAGAAAAACGCTGTTTTGAACTATTCAAACTGACAAATTCATGTTTCTTTCATGCGAAACGGCGATTTATGAGAAATGACGTTAAAATTGCTGTTTTAAACTTGCAGAAACATAGAAAAACGCTGTTTTGATCTATTCAAACTGACAAATTCAAGTTTTTTTCGTGTGAAACGGCGATTTATGAGAAATGACGATAAAATTGCTGTTTTAAACTTGCAAAAACATAGAAAAACGCTGTTTTGAACTATTCAAACTGACAAATTCATGTTTCTTTCGTGCGAAACGGCGATTTATGAGAAATGACGATAAAATTGCTGTTTTAAACTTGCAAAAACATAGAAAAACGCTGTTTTTAACTATTCAAACTGACAAATTCATGTTTCTTTCGTGCGATACGGCGATTTATGAGAAATGACGATAAAATTGCTGTTTTAAACTTGCAAAAACATATAAAAATGCTGTTTTCAACTATTCAAACTGATAAATTCATGTTTCTTACGTTCGAAACGGTGGATTTTTGTGAAATCACGATAAAATTGCTGTATTAAACTTGCAAAAACATTGAAAAACGCTGTTTTCAACTATTCAAACTGACAAATTCATGTTTCTTCCGTGCGAAACGGCGATTTATGAGAAATGACGATAAAATTGCTGTTTTAAACTTGCAAAAACATAGAAAAACGCTGTTTTGAACTATTCAAACTGACAAATTCATGTTTCTTTCGTGTGAAACTGCGATTAATGAGAAATGTCGATAAAATTGCTGTTTTAAACTTGCAAAAACATAGAAAAACGCTGTTTTCAACTAGTCAAACTGATAAATTCATGTTTCTTTCGTGCGAAACGGCGATTTATGAGAAATGGCGTTAAAATTGCTGTTTTAAACTTGCAAAAACATAGAAAAACGCTGTTTTGAACTATTCAAACTGACAAATTCATGTTTCTTTCGTGCGATACGGCGATTTATGAGAAATGACGATAAAATTGCTGTTTTAAACTTGCAAAAACATAGAAAAATGCTGTTTTCAACTATTCAAACTGATAAATTCATGTTTCTTACGTTCGAAACGGTGGATTTTTGTGAAATCACGATAAAATTGCTGTATTAAACTTGCAAAAACATTGAAAAACGCTGTTTTCAACTATTCAAACTGACAAGTTCATGTTTCTTCCGTGCGAAACGGCGATTTATGAGAAATGACAATAAAATTGCTGTTTTAAACTTGCAAAAACATAGAAAAACGCTGTTTTGAACTATTCAAACTGACAAATTCATGTTTCTTTCGTGTGAAACTGCGATTTATGAGAAATGTCGATAAAATTGCTGTTTTAAACTTGCAAAAACATAGAAAAACGCTGTTTTCAACTAGTCAAACTGATAAATTCATGTTTCTTTCGTGCGAAACGGCGATTTATGAGAAATGGCGTTAAAATTGCTGTTTTAAACTTGCAAAAACATAGAAAAACGCTGTTTTGAACTATTCAAACTGACAAATTCATGTTTCTTTCGTGCGAAACGGCGATTTATGAGAAATGACGATAAAATTGCTGTTTTAAACTTGCAAAAACATAGATAAACGCTGTTTTGAACTATTCAAACTGATAAATTCATGTTTCTTTCGTTCGAAACGGTGGATTTTTGTGAAATCACGATAAAATTGCTGTTTTAAACTTGCAAAAACATAGAAAAACGCTGTTTTGAACTATTCAAACTGACAAATTCATGTTTCTTTCGTGTGAAACTGCGATTAATGAGAAATGTCGATAAAATTGCTGTTTTAAACTTGCAAAAACATAGAAAAACGCTGTTTTCAACTAGTCAAACTGATAAATTCATGTTTCTTTCGTGCGAAACGGCGATTTATGAGAAATGGCGTTAAAATTGCTGTTTTAAACTTGCAAAAACATAGAAAAACGCTGTTTTGAACTATTCAAACTGACAAATTCATGTTTCTTTCGTGCGATACGGCGATTTATGAGAAATGACGATAAAATTGCTGTTTTAAACTTGCAAAAACATAGAAAAATGCTGTTTTCAACTATTCAAACTGATAAATTCATGTTTCTTACGTTCGAAACGGTGGATTTTTGTGAAATCACGATAAAATTGCTGTATTAAACTTGCAAAAACATTGAAAAACGCTGTTTTCAACTATTCAAACTGACAAGTTCATGTTTCTTCCGTGCGAAACGGCGATTTATGAGAAATGACAATAAAATTGCTGTTTTAAACTTGCAAAAACATAGAAAAACGCTGTTTTGAACTATTCAAACTGACAAATTCATGTTTCTTTCGTGTGAAACTGCGATTTATGAGAAATGTCGATAAAATTGCTGTTTTAAACTTGCAAAAACATAGAAAAACGCTGTTTTCAACTAGTCAAACTGATAAATTCATGTTTCTTTCGTGCGAAACGGCGATTTATGAGAAATGGCGTTAAAATTGCTGTTTTAAACTTGCAAAAACATAGAAAAACGCTGTTTTGAACTATTCAAACTGACAAATTCATGTTTTTTTTCGTGTGAAACGGCGATTTATGAGAAATGACGATAAAATTGCTGTTTTAAACTTGCAAAAACATAGAAAAACGCTGTTTTGAACTATTCAAACTGACAAATTCATGTTTCTTTCGTGCGAAACAGCGATTTATGAGAAATGACGATAAAATTGCTGTTTTAAACTTGCAAAAACATAGAAAAACGCTGTTTTTTAACTATTCAAACTGATAAATTCATGTTTCTTACGTTCGAAAAGGTGGATTTTTGTGAAATCACGATAAAATTGCTGTTTTAAACTTACAAAAACATAGAAAAACGCTGTTTTGAACTATTCAAACTGACAAATTCATGTTTCGTTCGTGTGAAACGGCGATTTATGAGAAATGACGATAAAATTGCTGTTTTAAACTTGCAAAAACATAGAAAAACGCTGTTTTGAACTATTCAAACTGACAAATTCATGTTTCTTTCATGCGAAACGGCGATTTATGAGAAATGACGATAAAATTGCTGTTTTAAACTTGCAGAAACATAGAAAAACGCTGTTTTGATCTATTCAAACTGACAAATTCAAGTTTTTTTCGTGTGAAACGGCGATTTATGAGAAATGATGATAAAATTGCTGTTTTAAACTTGCAAAAACATAGAAAAACGCTGTTTTGAACTATTCAAACTGACAAATTCATGTTTCTTTCGTGCGAAACGGCGATTTATGAGAAATGACGATAAAATTGCTGTTTTAAACTTGCAAAAACATAGAAAAACGCTGTTTTTAACTATTCAAACTGACAAATTCATGTTTCTTTCGTGCGATACGGCGATTTATGAGAAATGACGATAAAATTGCTGTTTTAAACTTGCAAAAACATATAAAAATGCTGTTTTCAACTATTCAAACTGATAAATTCATGTTTCTTACGTTCGAAACGGTGGATTTTTGTGAAATCACGATAAAATTGCTGTATTAAACTTGCAAAAACATTGAAAAACGCTGTTTTCAACTATTCAAACTGACAAATTCATGTTTCTTCCGTGCGAAACGGCGATTTATGAGAAATGACGATAAAATTGCTGTTTTAAACTTGCAAAAACATAGAAAAACGCTGTTTTGAACTATTCAAACTGACAAATTCATGTTTCTTTCGTGTGAAACTGCGATTAATGAGAAATGTCGATAAAATTGCTGTTTTAAACTTGCAAAAACATAGAAAAACGCTGTTTTCAACTAGTCAAACTGATAAATTCATGTTTCTTTCGTGCGAAACGGCGATTTATGAGAAATGGCGTTAAAATTGCTGTTTTAAACTTGCAAAAACATAGAAAAACGCTGTTTTGAACTATTCAAACTGACAAATTCATGTTTCTTTCGTGCGAAACGGCGATTTATGAGAAATGACGATAAAATTGCTGTTTTAAACTTGCAAAAACATAGAAAAACGCTGTTTTGAACTATTCAAACTGACAAATTCATGTTTCTTTCGTGCGAAACAGCGATTTATGAGAAATGACGATAAAATTGTTGTTTTAAACTTGCAAAAACATAGAAAAACGCAGTTTTCAACTATTCAAACTGATAAATTTATGTTTCTTACGTTCGAAACGGTGGATTTTTGTGAAATCACGATAAAATTGCTGTTTTAAACTTGCAAAAACATTGAAAAACGCTGTTTTCAACTATTCAAACTGACAAATTCATGTTTCTTCCGTGCGAAACGGCGATTTATGAGAAATGACGATAAAATTGCTGTTTTAAACTTGCAAAAACATAGAAAAACGCTGTTTTGAACTATTCAAACTGACAAATTCATGTTTCTTTCGTGCGAAACGGCGATTAATGAGAAATGACGATAAAATTGCCGTTCTAAACTTGCAAAAACATAGAAAAACGCTGTTTTGAACTTTTCAAACTGACAAATTCATGTTTCTTTCGTGCGAAACGGCGATTTATGAGAAATGACGATAAAATTGCTGTTTTAAACTTGCAAAAACATAGAAAAACGCTGTTTTCAAATATTCACACTGATAAATTCATGTTTCTTACGTTCGAAAAGGTGGATTTTTGTGAAATCACGATAAAATTGCTGTTTTAAACTTGCAAAAATATTGAAAAACGCTGTTTTCAACTATTCAAACTGACAAATTCATGTTTCTTCCGTGCGAAACGACGATTTATGAGAAATGACGATAAAATTGCTGTTTTAAACTTGCAAAAACATAGAAAAACGCTGTTTTGAACTATTCAAACTGACAAATTCATGTTTCTTTCGTGTGAAACGGCGATTTATGAAAAATGACGATAAAATTGCTGTTTTAAACTTGCAAAAATATAGAAAAACGCAGTTTTCAACTATTCAAACTGATAAATTCATGTTTCTTACGTTCGAAACGGTGGATTTTTGTGAAATCACGATAAAATTGCTGTTTTAAACTTGCAAAAACATTGAAAAACGCTGTTTTCAACTATTCAAACTGACAAATTCATGTTTCTTCCGTGCGAAACGGCGATTTATGAGAAATGACGATAAAATTGCTGTTTTAAACTTGCAAAAACATAGAAAAACGCTGTTTTGAACTATTCAAACTGATAAATTCATGTTTCTTCCGTGCGAAACGGCGATTTATGAGAAATGACGATAAAATTGCTGTTTTAAACTTGCAAAAACATAGAAAAACGCTGTTTTGAACTATTCAAACTGACAAATTCATGTTTCTTTCGTGCGAAACGGCGATTTATAAGAAATGACGATAAAATTGCTGTTTTAAACTTGCAAAAACATAAAAAAACGCTGTTTTCAACTATTCAAACTGATAAATTCATGTTTCTTTCGTGCGAAACGGCGATTTATGAGAAATGACGATAAAATTGCTGTTTTAAACTTGCAAAAACATAGAAAAACGCTGTTCTGAACTATTCAAACTGACAAATTCATGATTCTTTCGTGCGAAACGGCGATTTATGAGAAATGACGATAAAATTGCTGTTTTAAACTTGCAAAAACATAGAAAAACGCTGTTTTCAACTATTCAAACTGATAAATTCATGTTTCTTACGTTCGAAACGGTGGATTTTTGTGAAATCACGATAAAATTGCTGTTTTAAACTTGCAAAAACATTGAAAAACGCTGTTTTCAACTATTCAAACTGACAAATTCATGTTTCTTCCGTGCGAAACGGCGATTTATGAGAAATGACGATAAAATTGCTGTTTTAAACTTGCAAAAACATAGAAAAACGCTGTTTTAAACTATTCAAACTGACAAATTCATGCTTCTTTCGTGCGAAACGGCGATTTATGAGAAATGACGATAAAATTGCTGTTTTAAACTTGCAAAAACATAGAAAAACGCTGTTTTGAACTATTCAAACTGACAAATTCATGTTTCTTTCGTGCGTAACGGCGATTTATGAGAAATGACGATAAAATTGCTGTTTTAAACTTGCAAAAACATAGAAAAACGCTGTTTTGAACTATTCAAACTGATAAATTCATGTTTCTTTCGTGCGAAACGGCGATTTATGAGAAATGACGATAAAATTGCTGTTTTAAACTTGCAAAAACATAGAAAAACGCTATTTTTAACAACTCAATCTGATAAATTCATGTTTCTTTCTTGCGAAACGGCGATTTATGAGAAATGACGATAAAATTGCTGTTTTAAACTTGCAAAAACATAGAAAAACGCTGTTTTCAACTATTCAAACTGATAAATTCATGTTTCTTTCGTGCGAAACGTCGATTTATGAGAAATGACGATAAAATTGCTGTTTTAAACTTGCAAAAACATAGAAAAACGCTGTTTTCAACTGTTCAAACTGATAAATTCATGTTTCTTTCGTGCGAAACGGCGATTTATGAGAAATGACGATAAAATTGCTGTTTTAAACTTTCAAAAACATAGAAAAACGCTGTTTTCAACTATTCAAACTGATAAATTCATGTTTATTTTGTGCGAAACGGCGATTTATGAGAAATGACGATAAAATTACTGTTTTAAACTTGCAAAAACAAGAAAAACGCTGTTTTCAACTATTTAAACTGATAAATTCATGTTTATTTAGTTCGAAACGGTGGATTTTTGTGAAATCACGATGAAACTGCTGTTTTAAACTAGCAAAACCAAGAAAACGCTGTTTTCAACAATCTAAACTGACGTATTTAAAATGCTGTTTTAAACTTGCAAAAACATAGAAAACGCTGTTTTGAACTATCCAAACTGACAAATTCAGTTTTGTGGGTTGGGGTTCGAGGTTTGATGTTTGGGGTTTAAGTTTGGGGTTTGAGGTTTGGGGTTTGGGGTTCGAGTTTTGGGGTTTGGGGTTGAGGTTTGGGGTTTGAGGTTTGGGGTTCGCGGTTTGAGGTTTGGGGTTTGAGGTTAGGGATTTGGGGTTCGAAGTTTGAGGTTTGGGGTTCGAGGTTTGAGGTTTGGGGTTGAGGGTTGGGGTTTGAGCTTGGGGATTGGGGTTCGGGGTTTTAGGTTTGGTGTTTGTGGTGTTTGGATTGGGTGAAATGTTTCTTTCGTGCGAAACGGCGAATTATGAGATTCAAATTGCTGTTTTAAACTTGCAAAAACATAGAAAAACGCTGTTTTCAACTATTCAAACAGATAAATTCATGTTTCTTTCGTGCGAAACGGCGATTTATGAGAAATGACGATAAAACTGCTGTTTAAACTTGCAAAAACATAGAAAAACGCTGTTTTCAACTATTCAAACTGATAAATTTATGTTTCTTTCGTGCGAAACGGCGATTTATGAGAAATGACGATAAAATTGCTGTTTTAAACTTGCAAAAACATAGAAAAACGCTGTTTTGAACTACTCAAACTGACAAATCCATGTTTTTTTCGTGTGAAACGGCGATTTATGAGAAATGACGATAAAATTGCTGTTTTAAACTAGCAAAAACATAGAAAAACGCTGTTTTGAACTTTTCAAACTGACAAAT
Source organism: Poecilus cupreus (assembly GCA_963942605.1). Classification (NCBI taxonomy): domain Eukaryota; kingdom Metazoa; phylum Arthropoda; class Insecta; order Coleoptera; family Carabidae; genus Poecilus; species Poecilus cupreus. The sequence goes on from CAWWDY010001275.1 coordinate 383,503, forward strand.
TCATGTATTTTCGTGCGAAACGGCGATTTATGAGAAATGACGATAAAATTGCTGTTTTAAACTTGCAAAAACATAAAAAAACGCTGTTTTCAACTATTCAAACTGATAAATTCATGTTTCTTATGTTCGAAACGGTGGATTTTTGTGAAATCACAATAAAATTGCTGTTTTAAACTTGCAAAAACATAGAAAAACGCTGTTTTGAACTATTCAAACTGACAAATTCATGATTCTTTAGTGCGAAGCGGCGATTTATGAGAAATGACGATAAAATTGCTGTTTTAAACTTGCAAAAACATAGAAAAACGCTGTTTTCAACTATTCAAACTGATAAATTCATGTTTCTTACGTTTGAAACGGTGGATTTTTGTGAAATCACGATAAAATTGCTGTTTTAAACTTGCAAAAACATTGAAAAACGCTGTTTTCAACTATTCAAACTGACAAATTCATGTTTCTTCCGTGCGAAACGGCGATTTATGAGAAATGACGATAAAATTGCTGTTTTAAACTTGCAAAAACATAGAAAAACGCTGTTTTGAACTATTCAAACTGACAAATTCATGTTTCTTTCGTGCGAAACGGCGATTTATGAGAAATGACGATAAAATTGCTGTTTTAAACTTGCAAAAACATAGAAAAACGCTGTTTTGAACTATTCAAACTGATAAATTCATGTTTCTTTCGTGCGAAACGGCGATTTATGAGAAATGACGATAAAATTGCTGTTTTAAACTTGCAAAAACATAGAAAAACGCTGTTTTCAACTGTTCAAACTGATAAATTCATGTTTCTTTCGTGCGAAACGGCGATTTATGAGAAATGATGATGAAATTGCTGTTTCAAACTTGCAAAAACATAGAAAAACGCTGTTTTCAACTATTCAAACTGATAAATTCATGTTTATTTTGTGCGAAACGGCGATTTATGAGAAATGACGATAAAATTACTGTTTTAAACTTGCAAAAACAAGAAAAACGCTGTTTTCAACTATTCAAACTGATAAATTCATGTTTCTTATGTTCGAAACGGTGGATTTTTGTGAAATCACAATAAAATTGCTGTTTTAAACTTGCAAAAACATAGAAAAACGCTGTTTTGAACTATTCAAACTGACAAATTCATGATTCTTTAGTGCGAAACGGCGATTTATGAGAAATGACGATAAAATTGCTGTTTTAAACTTGCAAAAACATAGAAAAACGCTGTTTTCAACTATTCAAACTGATAAAGTCATGTTTCTTACGTTTGAAACGGTGGATTTTTGTGAAATCACGATAAAATTGCTGTTTTAAACTTGCAAAAACATTGAAAAACGCTGTTTTCAACTATTCAAACTGACAAATTCATGTTTCTTCCGTGCGAAACGGCGATTTATGAGAAATGACGATAAAATTGCTGTTTTAAACTTGCAAAAACATAGAAAAACGCTGTTTTGAACTATTCAAACTGACAAATTCATGTTTCTTTCGTGCGAAACGGCGATTTATGAGAAATGACGGTAAAATTGCTGTTTTAAACTTGCAAAAACATAGAAAAACGCTGTTTTGAACTATTCAAACTGATAAATTCATGTTTCTTTCGTGCGAAACGGCGATTTATGAGAAATGACGATAAAATTGCTGTTTTAAACTTGCAAAAACATAGAAAAACGCTGTTTTGAACTTTTCAAACTGACAAATTCATGTTTCTTTCGTGCGAAACGGCGATTTATGAGAAATGACGATAAAATTGCTGTTTTAAACTTGCAAAAACATAAAAAAACGCTGTTTTCAACTATTCAAACTGATAAATTCATGTTTCTTACGTTCGAAACGGTGGATTTTTGTGAAATCACAATAAAATTGCTGTTTTAAACTTGCAAAAACATAGAAAAACGCTGTTTTGAACTATTCAAACTGACAAATTCATGATTCTTTCGTGCGAAACGGCGATTTATGAGAAAAGACGATAAAATTGCTGTTTTAAACTTGCAAAAACATAGAAAAACGCTGTTTTCAACTATTCAAACTGATAAATTCATGTTTCTTACGTTCGAAACGGTGGATTTTTGTGAAATCACGACAAAATTGCTGTTTTAAACTTGCAAAAACATTGAAAACGCTGTTTTCAACTATTCAAACTGACAAATTCATGTTTCTTCCGTGCGAAACGGCGATTTATGAGAAATGACGATAAAATTGTTGTTTTAAACTTGCAAATACATAGAAAAACGCTGTTTTGAACTATTCAAACTGACAAATTCATGTTTCTTTCGTGTGAAACGGCGATTTATGAGAAATGACGATAAAATTGCTGTTTTAAACTTGCAAAAACAAGAAAAACGCTGTTTTCAACTATTCAAACTGATAAATTCATGTTTCTTTAGTTCGAAACGGTGGATTTTTGTGAAATCACGATGAAACTGCTGTTTTAAACTAGCAAAACCAAGAAAACGCTGTTTTCAACAATCTAAACTGACGTATTTAAAATGCTGTTTTAAACTTGCAAAAACATAGAAAACGCTGTTTTGAACTATCCAAACTGACAAATTCTTGCTTCTTTCGTGCGAAACGGCGATTTATGAGAAATGACGATAAAATTGCTGTTTTAAACTTGCAAAAACATAGAAAAACGCTGTTTTGAACTATTCAAACTGACAAATTCATGTTTCTTACGTGCGTAACGGCGATTTATGAGAAATGACGATAAAATTGCTGTTTTAAACTTGCAAAAACATAGAAAAACGCTGTTTTGAACTATTCAAACTGATAAATTCATGTTTCTTTCGTGCGAAACGGCGATTTATGAGAAATGACGATAAAATTGCTGTTTTAAACTTGCAAAAACATAGAAAAACGCTATTTTTAACAACTCAATCTGATAAATTCATGTTTCTTTCTTGCGAAACGGCGATTTATGAGAAATGACGATAAAATTGCTGTTTTAAACTTGCAAAAACATAGAAAAACGCTGTTTTCAACTATTCAAACTGATAAATTCATGTTTCTTTCGTGCGAAACGGCGATTTATAAGAAATGACGATAAAATTGCTGTTTTAAACTTGCAAAAACTTAGAAAAACGCTGTTTTGAACTATTCAAACTGACAAATTCATGTTTCTTTCGTATGAAACGGCGATTTATGAGAAATGACGATTAAATTGCTGTTTTAAGCTTGCAAAAACATAGAAAAACGCTGTTTTGAACTATTCAAACTGACAAATTCATGTTTCTTTCGTACGAAACGGCGATTTATTTATTTATTTATTTATTTATTTAATACAGCTACCCAACAGGCAAAGCCCAATGAAAGGGTAGGAAAAATGTACATAAGACAAAAAGTATAACAATAAAGAATTACAATAAACAAAATTCATTAAAAATATAAATCATGAGCATACAATTTCTTACAAATATCTTTCAATGGAAAAAAGAATATATCAACTTCATCCACGTAACGATTGCTCAAATGGCACATACGAATAATAGGTGAAAACATGTAAATATTGGTACGAGCAGCTGGGATATAGAAACTATAGGATGAGCGGGTATTAATTGAAGGAGCAGAGAAATTCAGGAGACTTAAACATAGCGGATCATCAATAGCATGATGAACTAATTTAGAAAGATGTATAATTGCATAATAACGTCTTCTGAAAGCCAATGATTTAAAACTGAATATATTTAGGAGGGTTTCATAAGAAAGTTGATGATGTGGATATGACCTCATAATTTTAAAATAAATATATCTTAGGAATTTCTTTTGTATATTTTCAACTACTTTGCTATGAACTTCATACAGTGGATCCCAAATCAGCGAGCAGTACTCAAGTTTTGATCTCACTAGAGAGAAATAAAGTGAAAAAATAGCTTGAATATTTAGGAAAGAACGTGTATTACGAATGACAAAACCAAGCATTCTATTAGCAGAGGAAGTAATTGAATGAATATGAGGTATGAATGTCAATTTGCAGTCAAATATTACACCAAGATCACATATCGTTTCACATTTGATTAAAAGTTGGTTGTTTATTTTGTAGTCAAAATTAAAACAATTTTTTTTGCGTGTAAATGACATTAACTTGCATTTACTGATATTGAGATCGAGATTATTAATTTGACACCAATCATGTAAGTTATGTAAGTCGTCTTGAAGCAGTAAGCAATCGGAATAGTTTGAAATACTGCGGAAGATTTTGAGATCATCAGCAAACATTAAAATTTCACTTTTAAATATAGAAGAAATATCATTAATGAATAGTAAAAATAAAAGTGGGCCTAGATTAGTTCCCTGGGGTATCCCGGAAGGAACATCATAATGGGAACTATTTTTCCCTAAGAAGTTAACAAAGAAATTTCTATTATTTAAATAAGATGAAATCAAGGAAATAAGTGAGTTCGATAATGAAAACGACTGCAGTTTATGAATTAAGATGTTATGGTCAATCCTGTCGAAAGCCTTAGCAAAATCAGTGTAAACTGTGTCAACTTGAACATTGGTATCTAAGGCAGAAGAAACAAAGTGTGTGAAATAACAGAGATTTGTTGAAGTTGACCTCTTAGACATAAAACCATGTTGACGAAAAGATAATTGCGTTTTTACTTGACTGAATATTGTTTTATAAATTATGCTTTCAAAGATTTTACTAAAGTTAGAAACTAGCGCAATTGGTCTATAATTTTGGATACAGGATTTGTCACCAGACTTGTGAACAGGAATTACACGGGCAATTTTCCAAACATCCGGAAAAGTATTTGACTGAACTGCTAAATTGAAAATATGAAATAGAGCAAGCGAGAAAGGATACGCACAATCTTTTATTATCAAATTAGGTATTAAGTCAGGTCCACAAGACAAATTAGATTTAAGTTTCTTTAATTCAGTTTCTATATCGACATGAGAAATATTATTTAGTAATACGGGAATATCAGAAGTAGGGCTTAATTTAGGTAAGGGATCATTCGACGGAGGAGAGTAGACACTATGAAAATAAGCTGCGAAAGCATCTGCAATACTAGATGGATTATTATAAGTTTGGTTATCAAAATTAAATGCAGATGGAAAAGTTGATGTATTCTTCTTTGAGTTAATAAAACCCCAAAATTTGTTGGGATCTGCAATAATAGAGTTTTCACAATTACGCACATAATTATTATATGAGACTTGTATATCTTTTTTAATTTGTGACCTGATAGTCTTATATTTAGCATAATAATGATCGTTGAGTGGATTTTTTTTATACATCTTAAAATAATGGGTTTTACTTTTAAGAGATTTAATTATTTGTGATGTAAACCAGGGTGGATATTTTAAAACTCTGTGGAACTTCAAAGGAACACATTCTTTAATTATTGTATACAAATTACTGTAAAAATAATCATACGCTGCATTTACGTCACAAAATTGTTTCAACCCGTCCCAGTTAAATGATAATATTAAGCTGTATAATTTGGGGAAATCAGCTTTTTTAAAATCGAAAGATTCAGATGTAGCATTATGTAGACAGTTTTCTGAAATGTTTTGATTAACAGAAACAATAACATTGAGAGCAGGATGGTGCCTATATTGCACATTAAATAAAGACTCATCAGATGTGACACTGCATGCTACATTAGATAATACTAAATCTAAGAGTCTGTTATTACAGTTATAAATGTAATTGTATTGCTTGGCATTAAAGAAAGACAAAAAATTATTACATAATATTACGTTACTATTAAACTCATTCGACACAAATTCTGGGATATTTAAATCACCAACAATTAAGAAGTTGTTATTTAACAAAAATGGAAGTTTTTCAAAAAATTCAAACATACCTACTGTTGTAACAATCATGATTCATAGCTGGTGGAACATAAATTGTAAAAATATAGAAATTCATACTTTCCAGAGAAAGTTTAGTACATATAATATCAATATTGATTGGTAAAAGAAATAAGTATTCATTAAGGTTAACAATAGTAGCATTAAGAGACTTCTTTATCAAAGTTAGCACACCACCACCACGTGAGAGATTAACACTTTTAAAATCACGGTCAGTACGAAACACCAAATATGAACCATCCGTAATTTCAGAATTTAAAACACTTTCATTGAGCCACGTTTCACTTAAACAAATAACGTCGTAGTCTGTAGATGAGAGGGTTGAACACAGTTTATCTAATTTAGAATTGAGGCCTTGAACGTTTTGATAGAAAATATTGAGTTGTGAATCCATGTTGGGTAGCGAAGAACTTAGTTTTTTCCCACTATTTCAGGATAACCTTTTTTGTATGAAATGTGAATATTATTTTCTCCTTGCGACTTGCGTTGCTTTAATTCATCATGAAGTATTTTAAATTGTTGCTGTTGCATAGGAGTCTTATCATTATTTATATAAACATTTTTGTGCTCAGGAAAATTACGTAAATTTTTGGCAACACGTAGTATTTTTTTAGCGTCACTCGAATCAGAAAGTTTAATTTTGATTAGGCGTGGACGAGCGACATTACCAGATGGTTTAACACCAACGCGATCAATTTTATAGTTAGAAAGCTTGAAATCTGGGGCTATTTTGTTAATGACATTTTCTACTTTGGATGGAAGGTCCTCAGCTTCAGATTCTGGAATTCCCGAGATAACAATGTTGTTTTGTCTGATTTGCCTTTGATTTAGCTCATTAATAATAGTTTCTGTTAAATTATTGTTATTATTATTATTTATAGATCTAGTATCAGTATTTTCAACTTTCAACTTGAGTTCTAGTATTTGAGTTTGTAGTTCAAGTACAATTTTCTTTAAACTCGAAATGGCATCAAGATCGCTTAAACAGCTATTACAATAAATTTTGATAGACTTCGTGCTTGATCGGGTGAAGCGTTTAACATCATCCACAGTTAAATTAACGCATGCAATGTGCACAAGTTTACTGCACCCGTCGCATGCAATTGTTTTTTCATCTTTATTAATTATTTTAGAACAATTAGAGCAGTTAGGCATATTAGGATTGAAAAAACCGATGATGTACGAAGCAGTAGACTCTTGTTATCGTTGTGCGAAACAGCAGTTGTTAATTGTAGAGACTTGACTAATTAGCCGATGTTTCGAAGAGAGTAAATTTGGCTTACTTACAGCTGATGAGATGTACAAATCACGGTTCAAATACACAATTGCACAGAAACTATATCACCAGATTATTGAAAAAATTCTCATGTAATCACTGATATAAATTTTAACTTTTAGTTTTATTAAAAAACTCAGAAAAATACAAATTAATAATCAGCAGATCTACTACACGTATTCACAAAACGGCCATTTTTAAATAATTATGAGAAATGACGATAAAATTGCTGTTTTAAACTTGCAAAAACATAGAAAAATGCTGTTTTTAACTATTCAAATTGATAAATTCATGTTTCTTACGTTCGAAACGGTGGATTTTTGTGAAATCACGATAAAATTGCTGTTTTTAACTTGCAAAAACCTTGAAAAACGCTGTTTTCAACTATTCAAACTGACAAATTCATGTTTCTTCCGTGCAAAACAGCGATTTATGAGAAATGACGATAAAATTGTTGTTTTAAACTTGCAAATACATAGAAAAACGCTGTTTTGAACTATTCAAACTGACAAATTCATGTTTCTTTCGTGTGAAACGGCGATTTATGAGAAATGACGATAAAATTGCTGTTTTAAACTTGCAAAAACAAGAAAAACGCTGTTTTCAACTATTCAAACTGATAAATTCATGTTTCTTTAGTTCGAAACGGTAGATTTTTGTGAAATCACGATGAAACTGCTGTTTTAAACTAGCAAAACCAAGAAAACGCTGTTTTCAACAATCTAAACTGACGTATTTAAAATGCTGTTTTAAACTTGCAAAAACATAGAAAACGCTGTTTTGAACTATCCAAACTGACAAATTCAGTTTTGTGGTTTGGGGTTCGAGGTTTGATGTTTGGGGTTTAAGTTTGGGGTTTGAGGTTTGGGGTTTGGGTTTCGAGTTTTGGGGTTTGGGGTTGAGGTTTGGGGTTTGAGGTTTGGGGTTCGAGGTTTGAGGTTTGGGGTTCGAGGTTTGAGGTTTGGGGTTGAGGTTTGGGTTTGAGGTTTGGGGTTGGGGGTTCGAGTTTTGGGGTTTGGGGTTGAGGTTTGGGGTTGAGGTTTGGGTTTGAGGTTTGGGGTTGAGGTTTGGGGTTGAGGTTTGAAGTTGAGGTTTGGGGTTTGAGGTTAGGGATTTGGGGTTCGAAGTTTGAGGTTTGGGGTTCGAGGTTTGAGGTTTGGGGTTGAGGGTTGGGGTTTGAGTTTGGGGATTGGCATTCGGGGTTTTAGGTTTGGTGTTTGTGGTGTTTGGATTGGGTGAAATTTTTCTTTCGTGCGAAACGGCGAATTATGAGATTCAAATTGCTGTTTTAAACTTGCAAAAACATAGAAAAACGCTGTTTTCAACTATTCAAACAGATAAATTCATGTTTCTTTCGTGCGAAACGGCGATTTATGAGAAATGACGATAAAACTGCTGTTTAAACTTGCAAAAACATAGAAAAACGCTGTTTTCAACTATTCAAACTGATAAATTTATGTTTCTTTCGTGCGAAACGGCGATTTATGAGAAATGACGATAAAATTGCTGTTTTAAACTTGCAAAAACATAGAAAAACGCTGTTTTCAACTACTCAAACTGATAAATTCATGTTTCTTTCGTGCGAAACGGCGATTTATGAGAAATGACGATAAAATTGCTGTTTTAAACTTGCAAAAACATAGAAAAACGCTGTTTTGAACTATTCAAACTGACAAATTCATGTTTCTTTCGTATGAAACGGCGATTTATGAGAAATGACGATTAAATTGCTGTTTTAAGCTTGCAAAAACATAGAAAAACGCTGTTTGGAACTATTCAAACTGACAAATTCATGTTTCTTTCGTGCGAAACGGCAATTTATGAGAAATGACGATAAAATTGCTGTTTTAAACTTGCAAAAACATAGAAAAATGCTGTTTTCAACTATTCAAATTGATAAATTCATGTTTCTTCCGTGCGAAACGGCGATTTATGAGAAATGACGATAAAATTGTTGTTTTAAACTTGCAAATACATAGAAAAACGCTGTTTTGAACTATTCAAACTGACAAATTCATGTTTCTTTCGTGTGAAACGGCGATTTATGAGAAATGACGTTAAAATTGCTGTTTTAAACTTGCAAAAACATAGAAAAACGCTGTTTTCAACTATTCAAACCGATAAATTCTTGTTCTTTCGTGCGAAACGGCGATTTATGAGAAATGACGATAAAATTGCTGATTTAAACTTGCAAAAACATAGAAAAACGCTGTTTTCAACTATTCAAACTGATAAATTCATATTTCTTACGTTCGAAACGGTGGATTTTTGTGAAATCACGATAAAATTGCTGTTTTAAACTTGAAAAAACATTGAAATACGTTGTTTTCAACTATTCAAACTGACAAATTCATGTTTCTTCCGTGCGAAACGGCGATTTATGAGAAATGACGATAATATTGCTGTTCTAAACTTGCAAAAACATAGAAAAACGCTGTTTTGAACTATTCAAACTGACAAATTCATGTTTCTTTCGTGTGAAACGGCGATTTATGAGAAATGACGATAAAATTGCTGTTTTAAACTTGCAAAAACATAGAAAAACGCTGTTTTCAACTATTCAAACTGATAAATTCATGTTCTTTCGTGCGAAACGGCGATTTATGAGAAATGACGTTAAAATTGCTGTTTTAAACTTGCAAAAACATAGAAAAACGCTGTTTTCAACTATTCAAACTGATAAATTCATATTTCTTACGTTCGAAACGGTGGATTTTAGTGAAATCACGATAAAAGTGCTGTTTTAAACTTGAAAAAACATTGAAAAACGCTGTTTTCAACTATTCAAACTGACAAATTCATGTTTCTTCCGTGCGAAACGGCGATTTATGAGAAATGACGATAATATTGCTGTTTTAAACTTGCAAAAACATAGAAAAACGCTGTTTTGAACTATTCAAACTGACAAATTCGTGTTTCTTTCGTGTGAAACGGCGATATATGAGAAATGACAATAAAATTGCTGTTTTAAACTTGCAAAAACATAGAAAAACGCTGTTTTCAACTATTCAAACTGATAAATTCATGTTTCTTTCGTGCGAAACGGCGATTTATGAGAAATGACGATAAAATTGCTGTTTTAAACTTGCAAAAACATAGAAAAACGCTGTTTTCAACTATTCAAACTGATAAATTCATGTTTATTTTGTGCGAAACGGCGATTTATGAGAAATGACGATAAAATTACTGTTTTAAACTTGCAAAAACAAGAAAAACGCTGTTTTCAACTATTCAAACTGATAAATTCATGTTTATTTAGTTCGAAACGGTGGATTTTTGTGAAATCACGATGAAACTGCTGTTTTAAACTAGCAAAACCAAGAAAACGCTGTTTTCAACAATCTAAACTGACGTATTTAAAATGCTGTTTTAAATTTGCAAAAACATAGAAAACGCTGTTTTGAACTATCCAAACTGACAAATTCAGTTTTGTGGGTTGGGGATCGAGGTTCGATGTTTGGAGTTTAAGTTTGGGGTTTGAGGTTTGGGGTTTGGGGTTCGAGTTTTGGGGTTTGGGGTTGAGGTTTGGGGTTTGAGGTTTGGGGTTCGCGGTTTGAGGTTTGGGGTTCGCGGTTTGAGGTTTGGGGTTGGGGTTCGATGTTTGAAGTTTGGGGTTTGAGGTTCGAGGTTTGAGGTTTGGGGTTCGAGGTTTGAGGTTTGGGGTTGAGGTTTGGGGTTGAGGTTTGAGGTTGAGGTTTGGGGTTGAGGTTTGGGGTTGAGGTTTGGGGTTTGAGGTTTGGGATTTGGGGTTCGAAGTTTGAGGTTTGGGGTTCGTGGTTTGAGGTTTGGGGTTGAGGGTTGGGGTTTGAGTTTGGGGATTGGGGTTCGGGGTTTTAGGTTTGGTGTTTGTGGTGTTTGGATTGGGTGAAATGTTTCTTTCGTGCGAAACGGCGAATTATGAGATTCAAATTGCTGTTTTAAACTTGCAAAAACATAGAAAAACGCTGTTTTCAACTATTCAAACAGATAAATTCATGTTTCTTTCGTGCGAAACGGCGATTTATGAGAAATGACGATAAAATTGCTGATTTAAACTTGCAAAAACATAGAAAAACGCTGTTTTCAACTATTCAAACTGATAAATTTATGTTTCTTTCGCGCGAAACGGCGATTTATGAGAAATGACGATAAAATTGCTGTTTTAAACTTGCAAAAACATAGAAAAATGCTGTTTTCAACTATTCAAACTGATAAATTCATATTTCTTACGTTCGAAACGATGGATTTTTGTAAAATCACGATAAAATTGCTGTTTTAAACTTGAAAAAACATTGAAAAACGTTGTTTTCAACTATTCAAACTGACAAATTCATGTTTCTTCCGTGCGAAACGGCGATTTATGAGAAATGACGATAATATTGCTGTTTTAAACTTGCAAAAACATAGAAAAACGCTGTTTTGAACTATTCAAACTGACAAATTCATGTTTCTTTCGTGTGAAACGGCGATTTATGAGAAATGACGATAAAATTGCTGTTTTAAACTTGCAAAAACATAGAATAACGCTGTTTTCAACTATACAAACTGATAAATTCATGTTTCTTTCGTGCGAAACGGCGATTTAAGAGAAATGACGATAAAATTGCTGTTTTAAACTTGCAAAAACATAGAAAAACGCTGTTTTGAACTATTCAAACTGACAAATTCATGTTTCTTTCGTATGAAACGGCGATTTATGAGAAATGACGATTAAATTGCAGTTTTAAGCTTGCAAAAACATAGAAAAACCCTGTTTGAACTATTTAAACTGACAAATTCATGTTTCTTTCGTGCGAAACGGCGATTTATGAGAAATGACGATAAAATTGCTGATTTAAACTTGCAAAAACATAGAAAAACGCTGTTTTCAACTATTCAAACTGATAAATTTATGTTTCTTTCGCGCGAAACGGCGATTTATGAGAAATGACGATAAAATTGCTGTTTTAAACTTGCAAAAACATAGAAAAACGCTGTTTACCACTATTCAAACTGATAAATTCATGTTTCTTTCGTGCGAAACGGCGATTTATGAGAAATGACGATAAAATTGCTGTTTTAAACTTGCAAAAACATAGAAAAACGCTGTTTTGAACTATTCAAACTGACAAATTCATGTTTCTTTCGTATGAAACGGCGATTTATGAGAAATGACGATTAAATTGCTGTTTTAAGCTTGCAAAAACATTGTAAAACGTTGTTTTCAACTATTCAAACTGACAAATTCATGTTCCTTCCGTGCGAAACGGCGATTTATGAGAAATGACGATAATATTGCTGTTTTAAACTTGCAAAAACATAGAAAAACGCTGTTTTGAACTATTCAAACTGACAAATTCATGTTTCTTTCGTATGAAACGGCGATTTATGAGAAATGACCATTAAATTGCTGTTTTAAGCTTGCAAAAACATAGAAAAACGCTGTTTTGAACTATTCAAACTGACAAATTCATGTTTCTTTCGTGCGAAACGGCGATTTATGAGAAATGACGATAAAATTGCTGTTTTAAACTTGCAAAAACATAGAAAAATGCTGTTTTCAACTATTCAAATTGATAAATTCATGTTTCTTACGTTCGAAACGGTGGATTTTTGTGAAATCACGATAAAACTGCTGTTTTAAACTTGCAAAAACCTTGAAAAACGCTGTTTTCAACTATTCAAACTGACAAATTCATGTTTCTTCCGTGCGAAACGGCGATTTATGAGAAATGACGATAAAATTGTTGTTTTAAACTTGCAAATACATAGAAAAACGCTGTTTTGAACTATTCAAACTGACAAATTCATGTTTCTTTCGTTTGAAACGGCGATTTGTGAGAAATGACGATAAAATTGCTGTTTTAAACTTGCAAAAACAAGAAAAACGCTGTTTTCAACTATTCAAACTGACAAATTCATGTTTCTTTAGTTCGAAACGGTGGATTTTTGTGAAATCACGATGAAACTGCTGTTTTAAACTAGCAAAACCAAGAAAACGCAGTTTTCAACAATCTAAACTGACGTATTTAAAATGCTGTTTTAAACTTGCAAAAACATAGAAAACGCTGTTTTGAACTATCCAAACTGACAAATTCAGTTTTGTGGTTTGGGGTTCGAGGTTTGAGGTTTGGGGTTCGAGGTTTGAGGTTTGGTGTTGAGGTTTGGGGTTTGAGGTTTGGGGTTGGGGGTTCGAGTTTTGGGGTTTGGGGTTGAGGTTTGGGGTTGAGGTTTGGGGTTGAGGTTTGGGGTTGAGGTTTGGGGTTGAGGATTGGGGTTGAGGTTTGGGGTTGAAGTTTGGGGTTTGAGGTTAGGGATTTGGGGTTCGAAGTTTGAGGTTTGGGGTTCGAGGTTTGAGGTTTGGGGTTGAGGGTTGGGGTTTGAGTTTGGGGATTGGGGTTCGGGGTTTTAGGTTTGGTGTTTGTGGTGTTTGGATTGGGTGAAATGTTTCTTTCGTGCGAAACGGCGAATTATGAGATTCAAATTGCTGTTTTAAACTTGCAAAAACATAGAAAAACGCTGTTTTCAACTATTCAAACAGATAAATTTATGTTTCTTTCGTGCGAAACGGCGATTTATGAGAAATGACGATAAAACTGCTGTTTAAACTTGCAAAAACATAGAAAAACGCTGTTTTCAACTATTCAAACTGATAAATTCATATTTCTTACGTTCGAAACGGTGGATTTTTGTAAAATCACGATAAAATTGCTGTTTTAAACTTGAAAAAACATTGAAAAACGTTGTTTTCAACTATTCAAACTGACAAATTCATGTTTCTTCCGTGCGAAACGGCGATTTATGAGAAATGACGATAATATTGCTGTTTTAAACTTGCAAAAACATAGAAAAACGCTGTTTTGAACTATTCAAACTGACAAATTCATGTTTCTTTCGTGTGAAACGGCGATTTATGAGAAATGACGATAAAATTGCTGTTTTAAACTTGCAAAAACATAGAATAACGCTGTTTTCAACTATTCAAACTGATAAATTCATGTTTCTTTCGTGCGAAACGGCGATTTATGAGAAATGACGATAAAATTGCTGTTTTAAACTTGCAAAAACATAGAAAAACGCTGTTTTCAACTATTCAAACTGATAAATTCATGTTTATTTTGTGCGAAACGGCGATTTATGAGAAATGACGATAAAATTACTGTTTTAAACTTGCAAAAACAAGAAAAACGCTGTTTTCAACTATTCGAACTGATAAATTCATGTTTATTTAGTTCGAAACGGTGGATTTTTGTGAAATCACGATGAAACTGCTGTTTTAAACTAGCAAAACCAAGAAAACGCTGTTTTCAACAATCTAAACTGACGTAGTTAAAATGCTGTTTTAAACTTGCAAAAACATAGAAAACGCTGTTTTGAACTATCCAAACTGACAAATTCAGTTTTGTGGGTTGGGGTTCGAGGTTTGATGTTTCGGGTTTAAGTTTGGGGTTTGAGGTTTGGGGTTTGGGGTTCGAGTTTTGGGGTTTGGGGTTGAGGTTTGGGGTTTTTTAGGTTTGGGGTTCGCGGTTTGAGGTTTGGGGTTGGGGTTCGATGTTTGATGTTTGGGGTTTGGGGTTCGAGGTTTGAGGTTTGGGGTTCAAGGTTTGAGGTTTGGGGTTGAGGTTTGGGGTTTGAGGTTTGGGGTTGGGGGTTCGAGTTTTGGGGTTTGGGGTTGAGGTTTGGGGTTGAGGTTTGGGGTTGAGGTTTGAGGTTGAGGTTTGGGGTTGAGGTTTGGGGTTGAGGTTTGGGGTTTGAGGTTTGGGATTTGGGGTTCGAAGTTTGAGGTTTGGGGTTCGTGGTTTGAGGTTTGGGGTTGAGGGTTGGGGTTTGAGTTTGGGGATTGGGGTTCGGGGTTTTAGGTTTGGTGTTTGTGGTGTTTGGATTGGGTGAAATGTTTCTTTCGTGCGAAACGGCGAATTATGAGATTCAAATTGCTGTTTTAAACTTGCAAAAACATAGAAAAACGCTGTTTTCAACTATTCAAACAGATAAATTCATGTTTCTTTCGTGCGAAACGGCGATTTATGAGAAATGACGATAAAACTGCTGTTTTAAACTTGCAAAAACATAGAAAAACGCTGTTTTCAACTATTCAAACTGATAAATTCATGTTCTTTCGTGCGAAACGGCGATTTATGAGAAATGACGATAAAATTGCTGTTTTAAACTTGCAAAAACATAGAAAAACGCTGTTTTCAACTATTCAAACTGATAAATTTATATTTCTTACGTTCGAAACGGTGGATTTTTGTGAAATCACGATAAAATTGCTGTCTTAAACTTGAAAAAACATTGAAAAACGCTGTTTTCAACTATTCAAACTGACAAATTCATGTTTCTTCCGTGCGAAACGGCGATTTATGAGCAATGACGATAATATTGCTGTTTTAAACTTGCAAAAACATAGAAAAACGCTGTTTTGAACTATTCACACTGACAAATTCATGTTTCTTACGTGTGAAACGGCGATTTATGAGAAATGACGATAAAATTGCTGTTTTAAACTTGCAAAAACATAGAAAAACGCTGTTTTGAACTATTCAAACTGACAAATTCATGTTTCTTTCTTGCGAAACGGCGATTTATGAGAAATGACGATAAAATTGCTGTTTTAAAGTTGCAAAAACATAGAAAAACGCTGCTTTCAACTATTCAAACTGATAAATTCATGTTTCTTACGTTCGAAAAGGTGGATTTTTGTGAAATCACGATAAAATTGCTGTTTTAAACTTGCAAAAACATTGAAAAACACTGTTTTCAACTATTCAAACTGACAAATTCATGTTTCTTCCGTGCGAAACGGCGATTTATGAGAAATGACGATAAAATTGCTGTTTTAAACTTCAAAAACATAGAAAAACGCTGTTTTCAACTATTCAAACTGATAAATTCATGTTTCTTTCGTGCGAAACGGCGATTTATGAGAAATGACGATAAAATTGCTGTTTTAAACTTGCAAAAACATAGAAAAACGCTGTTTTGAACTATTCAAACTGACAAATTCATGTTTCTTTCTTGCGAAACGGCGATTTATGAGAAATGACGATAAAATTGCTGTTTTAAATTTGCAAAAACATAGAAAAACGCTGTTTTGAACTATTCAAACTGACAAATTCATGTTTTTTTCGTGTGAAACGGCGATATATGAGAAATGACGATAAAATTGCTGTTTTAAACTTGCAAAAACATAGAAAAACGCTGTTTTGTACTTTTCAAACTGACAAATTCATGTTTCTTTCGTGCGAAACGGCGATTTATGAGAAATGACGATAAAATTGCTGTTTTAAACTTGCAAAAACATAGAAAAACGCTGTTTTGAACTATTTACACTGACAAATTCATGTTTCTTTCGTGTGAAACGGCGTTTTATGAGAAATGACGATAAAATTGCTGTTTTAAACTTGCAAAAACATAGAAAAACGCTGTTTTCAACTATTCAAACTGATAAATTCATGTTTCTTTCGTGCGAAACGGCGATTTATGAGAAATGACGATAAAATTGCTGTTTTAAACTTGCAAAAACATAGAAAAACGCTGTTTTGAACTACTCAAACTGACAAATTCATGTTTCTTTCGTGCGAAACGGTGATTTATGAGAAATGACGATAAAATTGCTGTTTTAAACTTGCAAAAACATAGAAAAACGCTGTTTTCAACTATTCAAACTGATAAATTCATGTTTCTTTCGTGCGAAACGGCGATTTATGAGAAATGACGATAAAATTGCTGTTTTAAACTTGTAAAAACATAGAAAAACGCTGTTTTGAACTATTCAAACTGACAAATTCATGTTTTTTTTCGTGTGAAACGGCGATTTATGAGAAATGACGATAAAATTACTGTTTTAAACTTGCAAAAACATAGAAAAACGCTGTTTTGAACTATTCAAACTGACAAATTCATGTTTCTTTCGTGTAAAACGGCGATTTATGAGAAATGACGATAAAATTGCTGTTTTAAACTTGCAAAAACATAGAAAAACGCTGTTTTGAACTATTCAAACTGACAAATTCATGTTTCTTTCGTGCGAAACGGCGATTTATGAGAAATGACGATAAAATTGCTGTTTTAAAGTTGCAAAAACATAGAAAAACTCTGCTTTCAACTATTCAAACTGATAAATTCATGTTTCTTACGTTCGAAAAGGTGGATTTTTGTGAAATCACGATAAAATTGCTGTTTTAAACTTGCAAAAACATTGAAAAACACTGTTTTCAACTATTCAAACTGACAAATTCATGTTTCTTCCGTGCGAAACGGCGATTTATGAGAAATGACGATAAAATTGCTGTTTTAAACTTCAAAAACATAGAAAAACGCTGTTTTCAACTATTCAAACTGATAAATTCATGTTTCTTTCGTGCGAAACGGCGATTTATGAGAAATGACGATAAAATTGCTGTTTTAAACTTGCAAAAACATAGAAAAACGCTGTTTTGAACTATTCAAACTGACAAATTCATGTTTCTTTCTTGCGAAACGGCGATTTATGAGAAATGACGATAAAATTGCTGTTTTAAACTTGCAAAAACATAGAAAAACGCTGTTTTGAACTATTCAAACTGACAAATTCATGTTTTTTTCGTGTGAAACGGCGATATATGAGAAATGACGATAAAATTGCTGTTTTAAACTTGCAAAAACATAGAAAAACGCTGTTTTGTACTTTTCAAACTGACAAATTCATGTTTCTTTCGTGCGAAACGGCGATTTATGAGAAATGACGATAAAATTGCTGTTTTAAACTTGCAAAAACATAAAAAAAACGCTGTTTTTAACTATTCAAACTGATAAATTCATGTTTCTTACGTTCGAAACGGTGGATTTTTGTGAAATCACAATAAAATTGCTGTTTTAAACTTGCAAAAACATAGAAAAACGCTGTTTTGAACTATTCAAACTGACAAATTCATGATTCTTTCGTGCGAAACGGCGATTTATGAGAAATGACGATGAAATTGCTGTTTTAAACTTGCAAAAACATAGAAAAACGCTGTTTTGAACTATTCAAACTGACAAATTCATGTTTTTTTCGTGTGAAACGGCGATTTAAGAGAAATGACGATAAAATTGCTGTTTTAAACTTGCAAAAACATAGAAAAACGCTGTTTTGAACTACTCAAACTGACAAATTCATGTTTTTTTCGTGTTAAACGGCGATTTATGAGAAATGACGATAAAATTGCTGTTTTAAACTTGCAAAAACATAGAAAAACGCTGTTTTCAACTATTCAAACTGATAAATTCATATTTCTTACGTTCGAAACGTTGGATTTTTGTGAAATCACGATAAAATTGCTGTTTTAAACTTGAAAAAACATTGAAAAACGCTGTTTTCAACTATTCAAACAGATAAATTCATGTTTCTTTCGTGCGAAACGGCGATTTATGAGAAATGACGATAAAACTGCTGTTTAAACTTGCAAAAACATAGAAAAACGCTGTTTTCAACTATTCAAACTGATAAATTCATATTTCTTACGTTCGAAACGGTGGATTTTTGTAAAATCACGATAAAATTGCTGTTTTAAACTTGAAAAAACATTGAAAAACGTTGTTTTCAACTATTCAAACTGACAAATTCATGTTTCTTCCGTGCGAAACGGCGATTTATGAGAAATGACGATAATATTGCTGTTTTAAACTTGCAAAAACATAGAAAAACGCTGTTTTGAACTATTCAAACTGACAAATTCATGTTTCTTTCGTGTGAAACGGCGATTTATGAGAAATGACGATAAAATTGCTGTTTTAAACTTGCAAAAACATAGAATAACGCTGTTTTCAACTATTCAAACTGATAAATTCATGTTTCTTTCGTACGAAACGGCGATTTATGAGAAATGACGATAAAATTGCTGTTTTAAACTTGCAAAAACATAGAAAAACGCTGTTTTCAACTATTCAAACTGATAAATTCATGTATATTTTGTGCGAAACGGCGATTTATGAGAAATGACGATAAAATTACTGTTTTAAACTTGCAAAAACAAGAAAAACGCTGTTTTCAACTATTCGAACTGATAAATTCATGTTTCTTTCGTGCGAAACGGCGATTTATGAGAAATGACGATAATATTGCTGTTTTAAACTTGCAAAAACATAGAAAAACGCTGTTTTGAACTATTCAAACTGACAAATTCATGATTCTTTCGTGCGAAACGGCGATTTATGAGAAATGACGATGAAATTGCTGTTTTAAACTTGCAAAAACATAGAAAAACGCTGTTTTGAACTATTCAAACTGACAAATTCATGTTTTTTTCGTGTGAAACGGCGATTTAAGAGAAATGACGATAAAATTGCTGTTTTAAACTTGCAAAAACATAGAAAAACGCTGTTTTGAACTACTCAAACTGACAAATTCATGTTTTTTTCGTGTTTAAACGGCGATTTATGAGAAATGACGATAAAATTGCTGTTTTAAACTTGCAAAAACATAGAAAAACGCTGTTTTCAACTATTCAAACTGATAAATTCATATTTCTTACGTTCGAAACGTTGGATTTTTGTGAAATCACGATAAAATTGCTGTTTTAAACTTGAAAAAACATTGAAAAGTGCTGTTTTCAACTATTCAAACTGACAAATTCATGTTTCTTCCGTGCGAAACGGCGATTTATGAGAAATGACGATAATATTGCTGTTTTAAACTTGCAAAAACATAGAAAAACGCTGTTTTGAACTATTCAAACTGACAAATTCATGTTTCTTTCGTGTGAAACGGCGATTTATGAGAAATGACGATAAAATTGCTGTTTTAAACTTGCAAAAACATAGAAAAACGCTGTTTTGAACTATTCAAACTGACAAATTCATGTTTCTTTCGTGCGAAACGGTGATTTATGAGAAATGACGATAAAATTGCTGTTTTAAACTTGCAAAAACATAGAAAAACGCTGTTTTCAACTATTCAAACTGATAAATTCATGTTTCTTTCGTGCGAAACGGCGATTTATGAGAAATGACGATAAAATTGCTGTTTTAAACTTGCAAAAACATAGAAAAACGCTGTTTTCAACTATTCAAACTGACAAATTCATGTTTTTTTCGTGTGAAACGGCGATTTATGAGAAATGACAATAAAATTGCTGTTTTAAAATTGCAAAAACATAGAAAAACGCTGTTTTGAACTATTCAAACTGACAAATTCATGTTTCTTTCGTGCGAAACGGTGATTTATGAGAAATGACGATAAAATTGCTGTTTTAAACTTGCAAAAACATAGAAAAACGCTGTTTTCAACTATTCAAACTGATAAATTCATGTTTCTTTCGTGCGAAACGGCGATTTATGAGAAATGACGATAAAATTGCTGTTTTAAACTTGCAAAAACATAGAAAAACGCTGTTTTGAACTATTCAAACTGACAAATTCATGTTTTTTTCGTGTGAAACGGCGATTTATGAGAAATGACGATTATATTGCTGTTTTAAACTTGGAAAAACATAGAAAAACGCTGTTTTGAACTATTCAAACTGACAAATTCATGTTTCTTTCGTGTAAAACGGCGATTTATGAGAAATGACGATAAAATTGCTGTTTTAAACTTGCAAAAACATAGAAAAACGCTGTTTTGAACTATTAAAACTGACAAATTCATGTTTCTTTCGTGCGAAACGGCGATTTATGAGAAATGACGATAAAATTGCTGTTTTAAACTTGCAAAAACATAGAAAAACGCTGCTTTCAACTATTCAAACTGATAAATTCATGTTTCTTACGTTCGAAAAGGTGGATTTTTGTGAAATCACGATAAAATTGCTGTTTTAAACTTGCAAAAACATTGAAAAACACTGTTTTCAACTATTCAAACTGACAAATTCATGTTTCTTTAGTTCGAAACGGTGGAATTTTGTGAAATCACGATGAAACTGCTGTTTTAAACTAGCAAAACCAAGAAAACGCTGTTTTCAACAATCTAAACTGACGTATTTAAAATGCTGTTTTAAACTTGCAAAAACATAGAAAACTCTGTTTTGAACTATCCAAACTGACAAATTCATGTTTCTTTCGTGCGAAACGGCGATTTATGAGAAATGACGATAAAATTGCTGTTTTAAACTTGCAAAAACATAGAAAAATGCTGTTTTCAACTATTCAAATTGATAAATTCATGTTTCTTACGTTCGAAACGGTGGATTTTTGTGAAATCACGATAAAACAGCTGTTTTAAACTTGCAAAAACCTTGAAAAACGCTGTTTTCAACTATTCAAACTGACAAATTCATGTTTCTTCCGTGCGAAACGGCGATTTATGAGAAATGACGATAAAATTGTTGTTTTAAACTTGCAAATACATAGAAAAACGCTGTTTTGAACTATTCAAACTGACAAATTCATGTTTCTTTCGTTTGAAACGGCGATTTGTGAGAAATGACGATAAAATTGCTGTTTTAAACTTGCAAAAACATAGAAAAACGCTGTTTTCAACTATTCAAACTGATAAATTCATGTTTCTTTCGTGCGAAACGGCGATTTATGAGAAATGACGATAAAATTGCTGTTTTAAACTTGTAAAAACATAGAAAAACGCTGTTTTGAACTATTCAAACTGACAAATTCATGTTTTTTTCGTGTGAAACGGCGATTTATGAGAAATGACGATTATATTGCTGTTTTAAACTTGCAAAAACATAGAAAAACGCTGTTTTGAACTATTCAAACTGACAAATTCATGTTTCTTTCGTGTAAAACGGCGATTTATGAGAAATGACGATAAAATTGCTGTTTTAAACTTGCAAAAACATAGAAAAACGCTGTTTTGAACTATTCAAACTGACAAATTCATGTTTCTTTCGTGCGAAACGGCGATTTATGAGAAATGACGATAAAATTGCTGTTTTAAACTTGCAAAAACATAGAAAAACGCTGCTTTCAACTATTCAAACTGATAAATTCATGTTTCTTACGTTCGAAAAGGTGGATTTTTGTGAAATCACGATAAAATTGCTGTTTTAAACTTGCAAAAACATTGAAAAACACTGTTTTCAACTATTCAAACTGACAAATTCATGTTTCTTTAGTTCGAAACGGTGGAATTTTGTGAAATCACGATGAAACTGCTGTTTTAAACTAGCAAAACCAAGAAAACGCTGTTTTCAACAATCTAAACTGACGTATTTAAAATGCTGTTTTAAACTTGCAAAAACATAGAAAACGCTGTTTTGAACTATCCAAACTGACAAATTCATGTTTCTTTCGTGCGAAACGGCGATTTATGAGAATTGACGATAAAATTGCTGTTTTAAACTTGCAAAAACATAGAAAAATGCTGTTTTCAACTATTCAAATTGATAAATTCATGTTTCTTACGTTCGAAACGGTGGATTTTTGTGAAATCACGATAAAACAGCTGTTTTAAACTTGCAAAAACCTTGAAAAACGCTGTTTTCAACTATTCAAACTGACAAATTCATGTTTCTTCCGTGCGAAACGGCGATTTATGAGAAATGACGATAAAATTGTTGTTTTAAACTTGCAAATACATAGAAAAACGCTGTTTTGAACTATTCAAACTGACAAATTCATGTTTCTTTCGTTTGAAACGGCGATTTGTGAGAAATGACGATAAAATTGCTGTTTTAAACTTGCAAAAACAAGAAAAACGCTGTTTTCAACTATTCAAACTGACAAATTCATGTTTCTTTAGTTCGAAACGGTGGATTTTTGTGAAATCACGATGAAACTGCTGTTTTAAACTAGCAAAACCAAGAAAACGCTGTTTTCAACAATCTAAACTGACGTATTTAAAATGCTGTTTTAAACTTGCAAAAACATAGAAAACGCTGTTTTGAACTATCCAAACTGACAAATTCAGTTTTGTGGCTTGGGGTTCGAGGTTTGAGGTTTGGGGTTCGAGGTTTGAGGTTTGGGGTTGAGGTTTGGGGTTTGAGGTTTGGGGTTGGGGGTTCGAGTTTTGGGGTTGAGGTTTGGGGTTGAGGTTTGGGGTTGAGGTTTGGGGTTGAGGTTTGGGGTTGAGGATTGGGGTTGAGGTTTGGGGTTGAGGTTTGGGGTTTGAGGTTAGGGATTTGGGGTTCGAAGTTTGAGGTTTGGGGTTCGAGGTTTGAGGTTTGGGGTTGAGGGTTGGGGTTTGAGTTTGGGGATTGGGGTTCGGGGTTTTAGGTTTGGTGTTTGTGGTGTTTGGATTGGGTGAAATGTTTCTTTCGTGCGAAACGGCGAATTATGAGATTCAAATTGCTGTTTTAAACTTGCAAAAACATAGAAAAACGCTGTTTTCAACTATTCAAACAGATAAATTCATGTTTCTTTCGTGCGAAACGGCGATTTATGAGAAATGACGATAAAACTGCTGTTTAAACTTGCAAAAACATAGAAAAACGCTGTTTTCAACTATTCAAACTGATAAATTCATATTTCTTACGTTCGAAACGGTGGATTTATGTAAAATCACGATAAAATTGCTGTTTTAAACTTGAAAAAACATTGAAAAACGTTGTTTTCAACTATTCAAACTGACAAATTCATGTTTCTTCCGTGCGAAACGGCGATTTATGAGAAATGACGATAATATTGCTGTTTTAAACTTGCAAAAACATAGAAAAACGCTGTTTTGAACTATTCAAACTGACAAATTCATGTTTCTTTCGTGTGAAACGGCGATTTATGAGAAATGACGATAAAATTGCTGTTTTAAACTTGCAAAAACATAGAATAACGCTGTTTTCAACTATTCAAACTGATAAATTCATGTTTCTTTCGTGCGAAACGGCGATTTATGAGAAATGACGATAAAATTGCTGTTTTAAACTTGCAAAAACATAGAAAAACGCTGTT
The DNA here is from genome assembly GCA_963942605.1 of Poecilus cupreus. Classification (NCBI taxonomy): domain Eukaryota; kingdom Metazoa; phylum Arthropoda; class Insecta; order Coleoptera; family Carabidae; genus Poecilus; species Poecilus cupreus. The sequence continues at coordinate 407,338 of CAWWDY010001275.1, forward strand.
TTCAACTATTCAAACTGATAAATTCATGTTTATTTTGTGCGAAACGGCGATTTATGAGAAATGACGACAAAATTACTGTTTTAAACTTGCAAAAACAAGAAAAACGCTGTTTTCAACTATTCGAACTGATAAATTCATGTTTATTTAGTTCGAAACGGTGGATTTTTGTGAAATCACGATGAAACTGCTGTTTTAAACTAGCAAAACCAAGAAAACGCTGTTTTCAACAATCTAAACTGACGTATTTAAAATGCTGTTTTAAACTTGCAAAAACATAGAAAACGCTGTTTTGAACTATCCAAACTGACAAATTCAGTTTTGTGGTTTGGGGTTCGAGGTTTGAGGTTTGGGGTTCGAGGTTTGAGGTTTGGGGTTGAGGTTTGGGGTTTAAGGTTTGGAGTTGGGGGTTCGAGTTTTGGGGTTTGGGGTTGAGGTTTGGGGTTGAGGTTTGGGGTTGAGGTTTGGGGTTGAGGATTGGGGTTAAGGTTTGGGGTTGAGGTTTGGGGTTTGAGGTTAGGGATTTGGGGTTCGAAGTTTGAGGTTTGGGGTTCGAGGTTTGAAGTTTGGGGTTGAGGGTTGGGGTTTGAGTTTGGGGATTGGGGTTCGGGGTTTTAGGTTTGGTGTTTGTGGTGTTTGGATTGGGTGAAATGTTTCTTTCGTGCAAAACGGCGAATTATGAGATTCAAATTGCTGTTTTAAACTTGCAAAAACATAGAAAAACGCTGTTTTCAACTATTCAAACAGATAAATTCATGTTTCTTTCGTGCGAAACGGCGATTTATGAGAAATGACGATAAAACTGCTGTTTAAACTTGCAAAAACATAGAAAAACGCTGTTTTCAACTATTCAAACTGATAAATTCATATTTCTTACATTCGAAACGGTGGATTTTTGTGAAATCACGATAAAATTGCTGTTCTTAACTTGCAAAAACATAGAAAAACGCTGTTTTGAACTATTCAAACTGACAAATTCATGTTTCTTTCGTGTGAAACGGCGATTTATGAGAAATGACGATAAAATTGCTGTTTTAAACTTGCAAAAACATAGAAAAACGCTGTTTTCAACTATTCAAACTGATAAATTCATATTTCTTACGTTCGAAACGGTGGATTTTTGTGAAATCACGATAAAATTGCTGTCTTAAACTTGAAAAAACATTGAAAAACGCTGTTTTCAACTATTCAAACTGACAAATTCATGTTTCTTCCGTGCGAAACGGCGATTTATGAGAAATGACGATAATATTGCTGTTTTAAACTTGCAAAAACATAGAAAAACGCTGTTTTGAACTATTCACACTGACAAATTCATGTTTCTTTCGTGTGAAACGGCGATTTATGAGAAATGACGATAAAATTGCTGTTTTAAACTTGCAAAAACATAGAAAAACGCTGTTTTCAACTATTCAAACTGATAAATTCATGTTTCTTTCGTGCGAAACGGCGATTTATGAGAAATGACGATAAAATTGCTGTTTTAAACTTGCAAAAACATAGAAAAACGCTGTTTTGAACTATTCAAACTGACAAATTCATGTTTCTTTCGTGCGAAACGGTGATTTATGAGAAATGACGATAAAATTGCTGTTTTAAACTTGCAAAAACATAGAAAAAACGCTGTTTTCAACTATTCAAACTGATAAATTCATGTTTCTTTCGTGCTAAACGGCGATTTATGAGAAATGACGATAAAATTGCTGTTTTAAACTTGTAAAAACATAGAAAAACGCTGTTTTGAACTATTCAAACTGACAAATTCATGTTTTTTTTCGTGTGAAACGGCGATTTATGAGAAATGACGATAAAATTGCTGTTTTAAACTTGCAAAAACATAGAAAAACGCTGTTTTGAACTATTCAAACTGACAAATTCATGTTTATTTCGTGTAAAACGGCGATTTATGAGAAATGACGATAAAATTGCTGTTTTAAACTTGCAAAAACATAGAAAAACGCTGTTTTGAACTATTCAAACTGACAAATTCATGTTTCTTTCGTGCGAAACGGCGATTTATGAGAAATGACGATAAAATTGCTGTTTTAAAGTTGCAAAAACATAGAAAAACGCTGCTTTCAACTATTCAAACTGATAAATTCATGTTTCTTACGTTCGAAAAGGTGGATTTTTGTGAAATCACGATAAAATTGCTGTTTTAAACTTGCAAAAACATTGAAAAACACTCTTTTCAACTATTCAAACTGACAAATTCATGTTTCTTCCGTGCGAAACGGCAATTTATGAGAAATGACGATAAAATTGCTGTTTTAAACTTCAAAAACATAGAAAAACGCTGTTTTCAACTATTCAAACTGATAAATTCATGTTTCTTTCGTGCGAAACGGCGATTTATGAGAAATGACGATAAAATTGCTGTTTTAAACTTGCAAAAACATAGAAAAACGCTGTTTTGAACTATTCAAACTGACAAATTCATGTTTCTTTCGTGCGAAACGGCGATTTATGAGAAATGACGATAAAATTGCTGTTTTAAACTTGCAAAAACATAGAAAAACGCTGTTTTGAACTATTCAAACTGACAAATTCATGTTTTTTTCGTGTGAAACGGCGATTTATGAGAAATGACGATAAAATTGCTGTTTTAAACTTGCAAAAACATAGAAAAACGCTGTTTTGTACTTTTCAAACTGACAAATTCATGTTTCTTTCGTGCGAAACGGCGATTTATGAGAAATGACGATAAAATTGCTGTTTTAAACTTGCAAAAACATAAAAAAACGCTGTTTTTAACTATTCAAACTGATAAATTCATGTTTCTTACGTTCGAAACGGTGGATTTTTGTGAAATCACAATAAAATTGCTGTTTTAAACTTGCAAAAACATAGAAAAACGCTGTTTTGAACTATTCAAACTGACAAATTCATGATTCTTTCGTGCGAAACGGCGATTTATGAGAAATGACGATAAAATTGCTGTTTTAAACTTGCAAAAACATAGAAAAACGCTGTTTTGAACTATTCAAACTGACAACTTCATGTTTTTTTCGTGTGAAACGGCGATTTATGAGAAATGACGATAAAATTGCTGTTTTAAACTTGCAAAAACATAGAAAAACGCTGTTTTGAACTATTCAAACTGACAAATTCATGTTTTTTTCGTGTTAAACGGCGATTTATGAGAAATGACGATAAAATTGCTGTTTTAAACTTGCAAAAACATAGAAAAACGCTGTTTTCAACTATTCAAACTGATAAATTCATATTTCTTACGTTCGAAACGTTGGATTTTTGTGAAATCACGATAAAATTGCTGTTTTAAACTTGAAAAAACATTGAAAAACGCTGTTTTCAACTATTCAAACTGACAAATTCATGTTTCTTCCGTGCGAAACGGCGATTTATGAGAAATGACGATAATATTGCTGTTTTAAACTTGCAAAAATATAGAAAAACGCTGTTTTGAACTATTCAAACTGACAAATTCATGTTTCTTTCGTGTGAAACGGCGATTTATGAGAAATGACGATAAAATTGCTGTTTTAAACTTGCAAAAACATAGAAAAACGCTGTTTTCAACTATTCAAACTGATAAATTCATGTTTCTTTCGTGCGAAACGGCGATTTATGAGAAATGACGATAAAATTGCTGTTTTAAACTTGCTAAAACATATAAAAACGCTGTTTTGAACTATTCAAACTGACAAATTCATGTTTCTTTCGTGTGAAACGTCGATTTATGAGAAATGACGATAAAATTGCTGTTTTAAACTTGCAAAAACATAGAAAAACGCTGTTTTCAACTATTCAAACTGACAAATTCATGTTTCTTCCGTGCGAAACGGCGATTTATGAGAAATGACGATAAAATTGCTGTTTTAAACTTGCAAAAACATAGAAAAACGCTGTTTTGAACTATTCAAACCGACAAATTCATGTTTCTTTCGTGCGAAATGGCGATTTATGAGAAATGACGATAAAATTGCTGTTTTAAACTTCAAAAACATAGAAAAACGCTGTTTTCAACTATTCAAACTGATAAATTCATGTTTCTTTCGTGCGAAACGGCGATTTATGAGAAATGACGATAAAATTGCTGTTTTAAACTTGCAAAAACATAGAAAAACGCTGTTTTGAACTATTCAAACTGACAAATTCATGTTTTTTTCGTGTGAAACGGCGATTTATGAGAAATGACGATAAAATTGCTGTTTTAAACTTGCAAAAACATAGAAAAACGCTGTTTTGTACTTTTCAAACTTACAAATTCATGTTTCTTTCGTGCGAAACGGCGATTTATGGGAAATGACGATAAAATTGCTGTTTTAAACTTGCAAAAACATAAAAAACGCTGTTTTTAAATATTCAAACTGATAAATTCATGTTTCTTACGTTCGAAACGGTGGATTTTTGTGAAATCACAATAAAATTGCTGTTTTAAACTTGCAAAAACATAGAAAAACGCTGTTTTGAACTATTCAAACTGACAAATTCATGATTCTTTCGTGCGAAACGGCGATTTATGAGAAATGACGATAAAATTGCTGTTTTAAACTTGCAAAAACATAGAAAAACGCTGTTTTGAACTATTCAAACTGACAAATTCATGTTTTTTTCGTGTGAAACGGCGATTTATGAGAAATGACGATAAAATTGCTGTTTTAAACTTGCAAAAACATAGAAAAACGCTGTTTTGAACTATTCAAACTGACAAATTCATGTTTTTTTCGTGTGAAACGGCGATTTATGAGAAATGACGATAAAATTGCTGTTTTAAACTTGCAAAAACATAAAAAAACGCAGTTTTCAACTATTAAAACTGAAAAATTCATGTTTCTTACGTTCGAAACGGTGGATTTTTGTGAAATCACAATAAAATTGCTGTTTTAAACTTGCAAAAACATAGCAAAACGCTGTTCTGAACTATTCAAACTGACAAATTCATGATTCTTTTGTGCGAAACGGCGATTAATGAGAAATGACGATAAAATTGCTGTTTTAAACTTGCAAAAACATAGAAAAACGCTGTTTTCAACTATTCAAACTGATAAATTCATGTTTCTTACGTTCGAAACGGTGGATTTTTGTGAAATCACGATAAAATTGCTGTTTTAAACTTGCAAAAACATTGAAAAACGCTGTTTTCAACTATTCAAACTGACAAATTCATGTTTCTTCCGTGCGAAACGGCGATTTATGAGAAATGACGATAAAATTGCTGTTTTAAACTTGCAAAAACATAGAAAAACGCTGTTTTGAACTATTCAAACTGACAAATTCATGCTTCTTTCGTGCGAAACGGCGATTTATGAGAAATGACGATAAAATTGCTGTTTTAAACTTGCAAAAACATAGAAAAACGCTGTTTTGAACTATTCAAACTGACAAATTCATGTTTCTTTCGTGCGTAACGGCGATTTATGAGAAATGACGATAAAATTGCTGTTTTAAACTTGCAAAAACATAGAAAAACGCTGTTTTGAACTATTTAAACTGATAAATTCATGTTTCTTTCGTGCGAAACGGCGATTTATGAGAAATGACGATAAAATTGCTGTTTTAAACTTGCAAAAACATAGAAAAACGCTATTTTTAACAACTCAATCTGATAAATTCATGTTTCTTTCTTGCGAAACGGCGATTTATGAGAAATGACGATAAAATTGCTGTTTTAAACTTGCAAAAACATAGAAAAACGCTGTTTTGAACTATTTAAACTGATAAATTCATGTTTCTTTCGTGCGAAACGGCGATTTATGAGAAATGACGATAAAATTGCTGTTTTAAACTTGCAAAAACATAAAAAAACGCTGTTTTCAACTATTCAAACTGATAAATTCATGTTTCTTACGTTCGAAACGGTGGATTTTTGTGAAATCACAATAAAATTGCTGTTTTAAACTTGCAAAAACATAGAAAAACGCTGTTTTGAACTACTCAAACTGACAAATTCATGATTCTTTCGTGCGAAACGGCGATTTATGAGAAATGACGATAAAATTGCTGTTTTAAACTTGCAAAAACATAGAAAAACGCTATTTTTAACAACTCAATCTGATAAATTCATGTTTCTTTCTTGCGAAACGGCGATTTATGAGAAATGACGATAAAATTGCTGTTTTAAACTTGCTAAAACATATAAAAACGCTGTTTTGAACTATTCAAACTGACAAATTCATGTTTCTTTCGTGTGAAACGTCGATTTATGAGAAATGACGATAAAATTGCTGTTTTAAACTTGCAAAAACATAGAAAAACGCTGTTTTCAACTATTCAAACTGACAAATTCATGTTTCTTCCGTGCGAAACGGCGATTTATGAGAAATGACGATAAAATTGCTGTTTTAAACTTGCAAAAACATAGAAAAACGCTGTTTTGAACTATTCAAACCGACAAATTCATGTTTCTTTCGTGCGAAATGGCGATTTATGAGAAATGACGATAAAATTGCTGTTTTAAACTTCAAAAACATAGAAAAACGCTGTTTTCAACTATTCAAACTGATAAATTCATGTTTCTTTCGTGCGAAACGGCGATTTATGAGAAATGACGATAAAATTGCTGTTTTAAACTTGCAAAAACATAGAAAAACGCTGTTTTGAACTATTCAAACTGACAAATTCATGTTTTTTTCGTGTGAAACGGCGATTTATGAGAAATGACGATAAAATTGCTGTTTTAAACTTGCAAAAACATAGAAAAACGCTGTTTTGTACTTTTCAAACTTACAAATTCATGTTTCTTTCGTGCGAAACGGCGATTTATGGGAAATGACGATAAAATTGCTGTTTTAAACTTGCAAAAACATAAAAAACGCTGTTTTTAAATATTCAAACTGATAAATTCATGTTTCTTACGTTCGAAACGGTGGATTTTTGTGAAATCACAATAAAATTGCTGTTTTAAACTTGCAAAAACATAGAAAAACGCTGTTTTGAACTATTCAAACTGACAAATTCATGATTCTTTCGTGCGAAACGGCGATTTATGAGAAATGACGATAAAATTGCTGTTTTAAACTTGCAAAAACATAGAAAAACGCTGTTTTGAACTATTCAAACTGACAAATTCATGTTTTTTTCGTGTGAAACGGCGATTTATGAGAAATGACGATAAAATTGCTGTTTTAAACTTGCAAAAACATAGAAAAACGCTGTTTTGAACTATTCAAACTGACAAATTCATGTTTTTTTCGTGTGAAACGGCGATTTATGAGAAATGACGATAAAATTGCTGTTTTAAACTTGCAAAAACATAAAAAAACGCAGTTTTCAACTATTAAAACTGAAAAATTCATGTTTCTTACGTTCGAAACGGTGGATTTTTGTGAAATCACAATAAAATTGCTGTTTTAAACTTGCAAAAACATAGCAAAACGCTGTTCTGAACTATTCAAACTGACAAATTCATGATTCTTTTGTGCGAAACGGCGATTAATGAGAAATGACGATAAAATTGCTGTTTTAAACTTGCAAAAACATAGAAAAACGCTGTTTTCAACTATTCAAACTGATAAATTCATGTTTCTTACGTTCGAAACGGTGGATTTTTGTGAAATCACGATAAAATTGCTGTTTTAAACTTGCAAAAACATTGAAAAACGCTGTTTTCAACTATTCAAACTGACAAATTCATGTTTCTTCCGTGCGAAACGGCGATTTATGAGAAATGACGATAAAATTGCTGTTTTAAACTTGCAAAAACATAGAAAAACGCTGTTTTGAACTATTCAAACTGACAAATTCATGCTTCTTTCGTGCGAAACGGCGATTTATGAGAAATGACGATAAAATTGCTGTTTTAAACTTGCAAAAACATAGAAAAACGCTGTTTTGAACTATTCAAACTGACAAATTCATGTTTCTTTCGTGCGTAACGGCGATTTATGAGAAATGACGATAAAATTGCTGTTTTAAACTTGCAAAAACATAGAAAAACGCTGTTTTGAACTATTTAAACTGATAAATTCATGTTTCTTTCGTGCGAAACGGCGATTTATGAGAAATGACGATAAAATTGCTGTTTTAAACTTGCAAAAACATAGAAAAACGCTATTTTTAACAACTCAATCTGATAAATTCATGTTTCTTTCTTGCGAAACGGCGATTTATGAGAAATGACGATAAAATTGCTGTTTTAAACTTGCAAAAACATAGAAAAACGCTGTTTTGAACTATTTAAACTGATAAATTCATGTTTCTTTCGTGCGAAACGGCGATTTATGAGAAATGACGATAAAATTGCTGTTTTAAACTTGCAAAAACATAAAAAAACGCTGTTTTCAACTATTCAAACTGATAAATTCATGTTTCTTACGTTCGAAACGGTGGATTTTTGTGAAATCACAATAAAATTGCTGTTTTAAACTTGCAAAAACATAGAAAAACGCTGTTTTGAACTACTCAAACTGACAAATTCATGATTCTTTCGTGCGAAACGGCGATTTATGAGAAATGACGATAAAATTGCTGTTTTAAACTTGCAAAAACATAGAAAAACGCTATTTTTAACAACTCAATCTGATAAATTCATGTTTCTTTCTTGCGAAACGGCGATTTATGAGAAATGACGATAAAATTGCTGTTTTAAACTTGCAAAAACATAGAAAAACGCTGTTTTCAACTGTGCAAACTGATAAATTCATGTTTCTTTCGTGCGAAACGGCGATTTATGAGAAATGACGATAAAATTGCTGTTTTAAACTTGCAAAAACATAGAAAAACGCTGTTTTCAACTATTCAAACTGACAAATTCATGTTTTTTTCGTGTGAAACGGCGATTTATGAGAAATGACGATAAAATTGCTGTTTTAAACTTGCAAAAACATAGAAAAACGCTGTTTTGAACTATTCAAACTGACAAATTCATGTTTCTTTCGTGCGTAACGGCGATTTATGAGAAATGACGATAAAATTGCTGTTTTAAACTTGCAAAAACATAGAAAAACGCTGTTTTGAACTATTTAAACTGATAAATTCATGTTTCTTTCGTGCGAAACGGCGATTTATGAGAAATGACGATAAAATTGCTGTTTTAAACTTGCAAAAACATAGAAAAACGCTATTTTTAACAACTCAATCTGATAAATTCATGTTTCTTTCTTGCGAAACGGCGATTTATGAGAAATGACGATAAAATTGCTGTTTTAAACTTGCAAAAACATAGAAAAACGCTGTTTTCAACTATTCAAACTGTCAAATTCATGTTTTTTTTCGTGTGAAACGGCGATTTATGAGAAATGACGATAAAATTGCTGTTTTAAACTTGCAAAAACATAGAAAAACGCTGTTTTGAACTTTTCAAACTGAAAAATTCATGTTTCTTTCGTGCGAAACGGCGATTTATGAGAAATGACGATAAAATTGCTGTTTTAAACTTGCAAAAACATAAAAAAACGCTGTTTTCAACTATTCAAACTGATAAATTCATGTTTCTTACGTTCGAAACGGTGGATTTTTGTGAAATCACAATAAAATTGCTGTTTTAAACTTGCAAAAACATAGAAAAACGCTGTTTTGAACTACTCAAACTGACAAATTCATGATTCTTTCGTGCGAAACGGCGATTTATGAGAAATGACGATAAAATTGCTGTTTTAAACTTGCAAAAACATAGAAAAACGCTATTTTTAACAACTCAATCTGATAAATTCATGTTTCTTTCTTGCGAAACGGCGATTTATGAGAAATGACGATAAAATTGCTGTTTTAAACTTGCAAAAACATAGAAAAACGCTGTTTTCAACTGTGCAAACTGATAAATTCATGTTTCTTTCGTGCGAAACGGCGATTTATGAGAAATGACGATAAAATTGCTGTTTTAAACTTGCAAAAACATAGAAAAACGCTGTTTTCAACTATTCAAACTGACAAATTCATGTTTTTTTCGTGTGAAACGGCGATTTATGAGAAATGACAATAAAATTGCTGTTTTAAAATTGCAAAAACATAGAAAAACGCTGTTTTGAACTTTTCAAACTGAAAAATTCATGTTTCTTTCGTGCGAAACGGCGATTTATGAGAAATGACGATAAAATTGCTGTTTTAAACTTGCAAAAACATAAAAAAACGCTGTTTTCAACTATTCAAACTGATAAATTCATGTTTCTTACGTTCGAAACGGTGGATTTTTGTGAAATCACAATAAAACTGCTGTTTAAACTTGCAAAAACATAGAAAAACGCTGTTTTCAACTATTCAAACTGATAAATTCATATTTCTTACGTTCGAAACGGTGGATTTTTGTGAAATCACGATAAAATTGCTGTTTTAAACTTGCAAAAACATAGAAAAACGCTGTTTTCAACTATTCAAACTGATAAATTCATGTTTATTTTTTGCGAAACGGCGATTTATGAGAAATGACGATAAAATTACTGTTTTAAACTTGCAAAAACAAGAAAAATGCTGTTTTCAACTATTCGAACTGATAAATTCATGTTTATTTAGTTCGAAACAGTGGATTTTTGTGAAATCACGATGAAACTGCTGTTTTAAACTAGCAAAACCAAGAAAACGCTGTTTTCAACAATCTAAACTGACGTATTTAAAATGCTGTTTTAAACTTGCAAAAACATAGAAAACGCTGTTTTGAACTATCCAAACTGACAAATTCAGTTTTGTGGGTTGGGGTTCGAGGTTTGATGTTTCGGGTTTAAGTTTGGGGTTTGAGGTTTGGGGTTTGGGGTTCGAGTTTTGGGGTTTGGGGTTGAGGTTTGGGGTTTTTTAGGTTTGGGGTTCGCGGTTTGAGGTTTGGGGTTGGGGTTCGATGTTTGATGTTTGGGGTTTGGGGTTCGAGGTTTGAGGTTTGGGGTTCAAGGTTTGAGATTTGGGGTTGAGGTTTGGGGTTTGAGGTTTGGGGTTGGGGGTTCGAGTTTTGGGGTTTGGGGTTGAGGTTTGGGGTTGAGGTTTGAGGTTGAGGTTTGGGGTTGAGGTTTGGGGTTGAGGTTTGGGGTTTGAGGTTAGGGATTTGGGGTTCGAAGTTTGAGGTTTGGGGTTCGAGGTTCGAGGTTTGAGGTTGAGGGTTGGGGTTTGAGTTTGGGGATTGGGGTTCGGGGTTTTAGGTTTGGTGTTTGTGGTGTTTGGATTGGGTGAAATGTTTCTTTCGTGCGAAACGGCGAATTATGAGATTCAAATTGCTGTTTTAAACTTGCAAAAACATAGAAAAACGCTGTTTTCAACTATTCAAACAGATAAATTCATGTTTCTTTCGTGCGAAACGGCGATTTATGAGAAATGACGATAAAACTGCTGTTTAAACTTGCAAAAACATAGAAAAACGCTGTTTTCAACTATTCAAACTGATAAATTTATGTTTCTTTCGTGCGAAACGGCGATTTATGAGAAATGACAATAAAATTGCTGTTTTAAACTAACAAAAACATAGAAAAAGGCTGTTTTCAACTATTCAAACTGATAAATTCATGTTTCTTTCGTGCGAAACGGCAATTTATGAGAAATGACGATAAAATTGCTGTTTTAAGCTTGCAAAAACATACAAAAACGCTGTTTTGAACTATTCAAACTGACAAATTCATGTTTCTTTAGTTCGAAACGGTGGATTTTTGTGAAATCACGATGAAACTGCTGTTTTAAATTAGCAAAACCAAGAAAACGCTGTTTTCAACAATCTAAACTGACGTATTTAAAATGCTGTTTTAAACTTGCAAAAACATAGAAAACGCTGTTTTGAACTATCCAAACTGACAAATTCAGTTTTGTGGTTTGGGGTTCGAGGTTTGAGGTTTGGGGTTCGAGGTTTGAGGTTTGGGGTTGAGGTTTGGGGTTTGAGGTTTGGGGTTGGGGGTTCGAGTTTTGGGGTTTGGGGTTGAGGTTTGGGGTTGAGGTTTGGGGTTGAGGTTTGGGGTTGAGGTTTGGGGTTGAGGATTGGGGTTGAGGTTTGGGGTTGAGGTTTGGGGTTTGAGGTTAGGGATTTGGGGTTCGAAGTTTGAGGTTTGGGGTTCGAGGTTTGAAGTTTGGGGTTGAGGGTTGGGGTTTGAGTTTGGGGATTGGGGTTCGGGGTTTTAGGTTTGGTGTTTGTGGTGTTTGGATTGGGTGAAATGTTTCTTTCGTGCGAAACGGCGAATTATGAGATTCAAATTGCTGTTTTAAACTTGCAAAAACATAGAAAAACGCTGTTTTCAACTATTCAAACTGATAAATTCATATTTCTTACGTTCGAAACGGTGGATTTTTGTGAAATCACGATAAAATTGCTGTCTTAAACTTGAAAAAACATTGAAAAACGCTGTTTTCAACTATTCAAACTGACAAATTCATGTTTCTTCCGTGCGAAACGGCGATTTATGAGAAATGACGATAATATTGCTGTTTTAAACTTGCAAAAACATAGAAAAACGCTGTTTTGAACTATTCACACTGACAAATTCATGTTTCTTTCGTGCGAAACGGCGATTTATGAGAAATGACGATAAAATTGCTGTTTTAAACTTGTAAAAACATAGAAAAACTCTGTTTTGAACTATTCAAACTGACAAATTCATGTTTTTTTTCGTGTGAAACGGCGATTTATGAGAAATGACGATAAAATTGCTGTTTTAAACTTGCAAAAACATAGAAAAACGCTGTTTTCAACTAGTCAAACTGATAAATTCATGTTTCTTTCGTGCGAAACGGCGATTTATGAGAAATGACGACAAAATTGCTGTTTTAAACTTGCAAAAACATAGAAAAACGCTGTTTTGAACTATTCAAACTGACAAATTCATGTTTTTTTCGTGTGAAACGGCGATTTATGAGAAATGACGATAAAATTGCTGTTTTAAACTTGCAAAAACATAGAAAAACGCTGTTTTCAACTATTCAAACTGACAAATTCATGTTTCTTCCGTGGGAAACGGCGATTTATGAGAAATGACGATAAAATTGCTGTTTTAAACTTGCAAAAACATAGAAAAACGCTGTTTTGAACTATTCAAACCGACAAATTCATGTTTCTTTCGTGCGAAATGGCGATTTATGAGAAATGACGATAAAATTGCTGTTTTAACTTCAAAAACATAGAAAAACGCTGTTTTCAACTATTCAAACTGATAAATTCATGTTTCTTTCTTGCGAAACGGCGATTTATGAGAAATGACGATAAAATTGCTGTTTTAAACTTGCAAAAACATAGAAAAACGCTGTTTTGAACTATTCAAACTGACAAATTCATGTTTTTTTCGTGTGAAACGGCGATTTATGAGAAATGACGATAAAATAGCTATTTCAAACTTGCAAAAACATAGAAAAACGCTGTTTTGTACTTTTCAAACTTACAAATTCATGATTCTTTCGTGCGAAACGGCGATTTATGAGAAATGACGATAAAATTGCTGTTTTAAACTTGCAAAAACATAGAAAAACGCTGTTTTGAACTATTCAAACTGATAAATTCATATTTCTTTCGTGCGAAACGGCGATTTATGAGAAATGACGACAAAATTGCTGTTTTAAACTTGCAAAAACATAGAAAAACGCTATTTTTAACAACTCAATCTGATAAATTCATGTTTCTTTCTTGCGAAACGGCGATTTATGAGAAATGACGATAAAATTGCTGTTTTAAACTTGCAAAAACATAGAAAAACGCTGTTTTCAAATATTCAAACTGTCAAATTCATGTTTTTTTCGTGTGAAACGGCGATTTATGAGAAATGACGATAAAATTGCTGTTTTAAACTTGCAAAAACATAGAAAAACGCTGTTTTGAACTTTTCAAACTGAAAAATTCATGTTTCTTTCGTGCGAAACGGCGATTTATGAGAAATGACGATAAAATTGCTGTTTTAAACTTGCAAAAACATAAAAAAACGCTGTTTTCAACTATTCAAACTGATAAATTCATGTTTCTTACGTTCGAAACGGTGGATTTTTGTGAAATCACAATAAAATTGCTGTTTTAAACTTGTAAAAACATAGAAAAACGCTGTTTTGAACTACTCAAACTGACAAATTCATGATTCTTTCGTGCGAAACGGCGATTTATGAGAAATGACGATAAAATTGCTGTTTTAAACTTGCAAAAACATAGAAAAACGCTATTTTTAACATCTCAATCTGACAAATTCATGTTTCTTTCTTGCGAAACGGCGATTTATGAGAAATGACGATAAAATTGCTGTTTTAAACTTGCAAAAACATAGAAAAACGCTGTTTTCAACTATTCAAACTGATAAATTCATGTTTCTTTCGTGCGAAACGGCGATTTATGAGAAATGACGATAAAATTGCTGTTTTAAACTTGCAAAAACATAGAAAAACGCTGTTTTCAACTGTGCAAACTGATAAATTCATGTTTCTTTCGTGCGAAACGGCGATTAATGAGAAATGACGATAAAATTGCTGTTTTAAACTTGCAAAAACATAGAAAAACGCTGTTTTCAACTATTCAAACTGACAAATTCATGTTTTTTTCGTGTGAAACGGCGATTTATGAGAAATGACAATAAAATTGCTGTTTTAAAATTGCAAAAACATAGAAAAACGCTGTTTTGAACTTTTCAAACTGAAAAATTCATGTTTCTTTCGTGCGAAACGGCGATTTATGAGAAATGACGATAAAATTGCTGTTTTAAACTTGCAAAAACATAAAAAAACTCTGTTTTCAACTATTCAAACTGATAAATTCATGTTTTTCACGTTCGAAACGGTGGATTTTTGTGAAATCACAATAAAATTGCTGTTTTAAACTTGCAAAAACATAGAAAAACGCTGTTTTGAACTATTCAAACTGACAAATTCATGATTCTTTCGTGCGAAACGGCGATTTATAATAAATGACGATAAAATTGCTGTTTTAAACTTGCAAAAACATAGAAAAACGCTGTTTTCAACTATTCAAACTGATAAATTCATATTTCTTACGTTCGAAACGGTGGATTTTTGTGAAATCACAATAAAATTGCTGTTTTAAACTTGCAAAAACATAGGAAAACGCTGTTCTGAACTATTCAAACTGACAAATTCATGATTCTTTCGTGCGAAACGGCGATTTATGAGAAATGACGATAAAATTGCTGTTCTAAACTGGCAAAAACATAGAAAAACGCTGTTTTTAACTATTCAAACTGATAAATTCATGTTTCTTACGTTCGAAACGGTGGATTTTGTGAAATCACGACAAAATTGCTGTTTTAAACTTGCAAAAACATTAAAAACGCTGTTTTCAACTATTCAAACTGACAAATTCATGTTTCTTCCGTGCGAAACGGCGATTTATGAGAAATGACGATAAAATTGCTGTTTTAAACTTGTAAAAACATAGAAAAATGCTGTTTTCAACTATTCAAACTGATAAATTCATGTTTCTTACGTTCGAAAAGGTGGATTTTTGTGAAATCACAATAAAATTGCTGTTTAAACTTGCAAAAACATAGAAAAACGCTGTTCTGAACTATTCAAACTGACAAATTCATGATTCTTTCGTGCGAAACGGCGATTTATGAGAAATGACGATAAAATTGCTGTTTTAAACTTGCAAAAACATAGAAAAACGCTGTTTTCAACTATTCAAACTGATAAATTCATGTTTCTTACGTTCGAAACGGTGGATTTTTGTGAACTCACGATAAAATTGCTGTTTTAAACTTGCAAAAACATTGAAAAACGCTGTTTTCAACTATTCAAACTGACAAATTCATGTTTCTTCCGTGCGAAACGGCGATTTATGAGAAATGACGATAAAATTGCTGTTTTAAACTTGCAAAAACATAGAAAAACGCTGTTTTGAACTATTCAAACTGACAAATTCATGCTTCTTTCGTGCGAAACGGCGATTTATGTGAAATGACGATAAAATTGCTATTTTAAACTTGCAAAAACATTGAAAAACGCTGTTTTGAACTATTCAAACTGACAAATTCATGTTTCTTTCGTGCGAAACGGCGATTTATGAGAAATGACGATAAAATTGCTGTTTTAAACTTGCAAAAACATAGAAAAACGCTGTTTTGAACTATTCAAACTGATAAATTCATGTTTCTTTCGTGCAAAACGGCGATTTATGAGAAATGACGATAAAATTGCTGTTTTAAACTTGCAAAAACATAGAAAAACGCTATTTTTAACAACTCAATCTGATAAATTCATGTTTCTTTCTTGCGAAACGGCGATTTATGAGAATTGACGATAAAATTGCTGTTTTAAACTTGAAAAACATAGAAAAACGCTGTTTTGAACTATTCAAACTGATAAATTCATGTTTCTTTCGTGCGAAACGGCGATTTATGAGAAATGACAATAAAATTACTGTTTTAAACTTGCAAAAACATAGAAAAACGCTGTTTTCAACTGTTCAAACCGATAAATTCATGTTTCTTTCGTGCGAAACGGCGATTTATGAGAAATGACAATAAAATTGCTGTTTTAAACTTGCAAAAACATAGAAAAACGCTGTTTTGAACTATTCAAACTGACAAATTCATGTTTCTTTCGTGCGAAACAGCGATTTATGAGAAATGACGATAAAATTGTTGTTTTAAACTTGCAAAAACATAGAAAAACGCAGTTTTCAACTATTGAAACTGATAAATTCATGTTTCTTACGTTCGAAACGGTGGATTTTTGTGAAATCACGATAAAATTGCTGTTTTAAACTTGCAAAAACATTGAAAAACGCTGTTTTCAACTATTCAAACTGACAAATTCATGTTTCTTCCGTGCGAAACTGCGATTTATGAGAAATGACGATAAAATTGCTGTTTTAAACTTGCAAAAACATAGAAAAACGCTGTTTTGAACTATTCAAACCGACAAATTCATGTTTCTTTCGTGCGAAACGGCGATTTATGTGAAATGACGATAAAATTGCTGTTTTAAACTTGCAAAAACATAGAAAAACGCTGTTTTGAACTATTCAAACTGATAAATTCATGTTTCTTTCGTGCAAAACGGCGATTTATGAGAAATGACGATAAAATTGCTGTTTTAAACTTGCAAAAACATAGAAAAACGCTATTTTTAACAACTCAATCTGATAAATTCATGTTTCTTTCTTGCGAAACGGCGATTTATGAGAATTGACGATAAAATTGCTGTTTTAAACTTGCAAAAACATAGAAAAACGCTGTTTTGAACTATTCAAACTGATAAATTCATGTTTCTTTCGTGCGAAACGGCGATTTATGAGAAATGACAATAAAATTACTGTTTTAAACTTGCAAAAACATAGAAAAACGCTGTTTTCAACTGTTCAAACCGATAAATTCATGTTTCTTTCGTGCGAAACGGCGATTTATGAGAAATGACAATAAAATTGCTGTTTTAAACTTGCAAAAACATAGAAAAACGCTGTTTTGAACTATTCAAACTGACAAATTCATGTTTCTTTCGTGCGAAACAGCGATTTATGAGAAATGACGATAAAATTGTTGTTTTAAACTTGCAAAAACATAGAAAAACGCAGTTTTCAACTATTCAAACTGATAAATTCATGTTTCTTACGTTCGAAACGGTGGATTTTTGTGAAATCACGATAAAATTGCTGTTTTAAACTTGCAAAAACATTGAAAAACGCTGTTTTCAACTATTCAAACTGACAAATTCATGTTTCTTCCGTGCGAAACGGCGATTTATGAGAAATGACGATAAAATTGCTGTTTTAAACTTGCAAAAACATAGAAAAACGCTGTTTTGAACTATTCAAACCGACAAATTCATGTTTCTTTAGTGCGAAATGGCGATTTATGAGAAATGACGATAAAATTGCTGTTTTAAACTTCAAAAACATAGAAAAACGCTGTTTTCAACTATTCAAACTGATAAATTCATGTTTCTTTCGTGCGAAACGGCGATTTTTGAGAAATGACGATAAAATTGCTGTTTTAAACTTGCAAAAACATAGAAAAACGCTGTTTTGAACTATTCAAACTGACAAATTCATGTTTTTTTCGTGTGAAACGGCGATTTATTAGAAATGACGATAAAATTGCTGTTTTAAACTTGCAAAAACATAGAAAAAGCTGTTTTGTACTTTTCAAACTGACAAATTCATGTTTCTTACGTTCGAAACGGTGGATTTTTGTGAAATCACGATAAAATTGCTGTTTTAAACTTGCAAAAACATTGAAAAACGCTGTTTTCAACTATTCAAACTGACAAATTCATGTTTCTTCCGTGCGAAACGGCGATTTATGAGAAATGACGATAAAATTGCTGTTTTAAACTTGCAAAAACATAGAAAAACGCTGTTTTGAACTATTCAAACTGACAAATTCATGCTTCTTTCGTGCGAAACGGCGATTTATGAGAAATGACGATAAAATTGCTGTTTTAAACTTGCAAAAACATAGAAAAACGCTGTTTTGAACTATTCAAACTGACAAATTCATGTTTCTTTCGTGCGAAACGGCGATTTATGAGAAATGACGATAAAATTGCTGTTTTAAACTTGCAAAAACATAGAAAAACGCTGTTTTGAACTATTCAAACTGATAAATTCATGTTTCTTTCGTGCGAAACGGCGATTTATGAGAAATGACGATAAAATTGCTGTTTTAAACTTGCAAAAACATAGAAAAACGCTATTTTTAACAACTAAATCTGATAAATTCATGTTTCTTTCTTGCGAAACGGCGATTTATGAGAAATGACGATAAAATTGCTGTTTTAAACTTGCAAAAACATAGAAAAACGCTGTTTTCAACTATTCAAACTGATAAATTCATGTTTCTTTCGTGCGAAACGGCGATTTATGAGAAATGACGATAAAATTGCTGTTTTAAACTTGCAAAAACATAGAAAAACGCTGTTTTCAACTGTTCAAACTGATAAATTCATGTTTCTTTCGTGCGAAACGGCGATTTATGAGAAATGACGATAAAATTGCTGTTTTAAACTTGCAAAAACATAGAAAAACGTTGTTTTCAACTATTCAAACTGACAAATTCATGTTTTTTTCGTGTGAAACGGCGATTTATGAGAAATGACGATAAAATTGCTGTTTTAAACTTGCAAAAACATAAAAAAACGCTGTTTTCAACTATTCAAACTGATAAATTCATGTTTCTTACGTTCGAAACGGTGGATTTTTGTGAAATCACAATAAAAATGCTGTTTTAAACTTGCAAAAACATAGAAAAACGCTGTTTTGAACTATTCAAACTGACAAATTCATGATTCTTTCGTGCGAAACGGCGATTTATGAGAAATGACGATAAAATTGCTGTTTTAAACTTGCAAAAACATAAAAAAAACGCTGTTTTCAACTATTCAAACTGATAAATTCATGTTTCTTACGTTCGAAACGGTGGATTTTTGTGAAATCACAATAAAAATGCTGTTTTAAACTTGCAAAAACATAGCAAAACGCTGTTCTGAACTATTCAAACTGACAAATTCATGATTCTTTCGTTCGAAAAGGTGGATTTTTGTAAAATCACAATAAAATTGCTGTTTAAACTTGCAAAAACATAGAAAAACGCTGTTCTGAACTATTCAAACTGACAAATTCATGATTCTTTCGTGCGAAACGGCGATTTATGAGAAATGACGATAAAATTGCTGTTTTAAACTTGCAAAAACATAGAAAAACGCTGTTTTCAACTATTCAAACTGATAAATTCATGTTTCTTACATTCGAAACGGTGGATTTTTGTGAACTCACGATAAAATTGCTGTTTTAAACTTGCAAAAACATTGAAAAACGCTGTTTTCAACTATTCAAACTGACAAATTCATGTTTCTTCCGTGCGAAACGGCGATTTATGAGAAATGACGATAAAATTGCTGTTTTAAACTTGCAAAAACATAGAAAAACGCTGTTTTGAACTATTCAAACTGACAAATTCATGCTTCTTTCGTGCGAAACGGCGATTTATGTGAAATGACGATAAAATTGCTATTTTTAACTTGCAAAAACATAGAAAAACGCTGTTTTGAACTATTCAAACTGACAAATTCATGTTTCTTTCGTGCGAAACGGCGATTTATGGGAAATGACGATAAAATTGCTGTTTTAAACTTGCAAAAACATAGAAAAACGCTGTTTTGAACTATTCAAACTGATAAATTCATGTTTCTTTCGTGCGAAACGGCGATTTATGAGAAATGACAATAAAATTGCTGTTTTAAACTTGCAAAAACATAGAAAAACGCTATTTTTAACAACTCAATCTGATAAATTCATGTTTCTTTCTTGCGAAACGGCGATTTATGAGAAATGACGATAAAATTGCTATTTTAAACTTGCAAAAACATAGAAAAACGCTGTTTTTAACTATTCAAACTGATAAATTCATGTTTCTTTCGTGCGAAACGGCGATTTATGAGAAATGACAATAAAATTACTGTTTTAAACTTGCAAAAACATAGAAAAACGCTGTTTTCAACTGTTCAAACTGATAAATTCATGTTTCTTTCGTGCGAAACGGCGATTTATGAGAAATGACGATAAAATTGCTGTTTTAAACTTGCAAAAACATAGAAAAACGCTGTTTTGAACTATTCAAACTGACAAATTCATGTTTCTTTCGTGCGAAGCAGCGATTTATGAGAAATGACGATAAAATTGTTGTTTTAAACTTGCAAAAACATAGAAAAACGCAGTTTTCAACTATTCAAACTGATAAAATCATGTTTCTTACGTTCGAAACGGTGGATTTTTGTGAAATCACGATAAAATTGCTGTTTTAAACTTGCAAAAACATTGAAAAACGCTGTTTTCAACTATTCAAACTGACAAATTCATGTTTCTTCCGTGCGAAACGGCGATTTATGAGAAATGACGATAAAATTGCTGTTTTAAACTTGCAAAAACATAGAAAAACGCTGTTTTGAACTATTCAAACCGACAAATTCATGTTTCTTTCGTGCGAAATGGCGATTTATGAGAAATGACGATAAAATTGCTGTTTTAAACTTCAAAAACATAGAAAAACGCTGTTTTCAACTAGTCAAACTGATAAATTCATGTTTCTTTCGTGCGAAACGGCGATTTATGAGAAATGGCGTTAAAATTGCTGTTTTAAACTTGCAAAAACATAGAAAAACGCTGTTTTTAACTATTCAAACTGATAAATTCATGTTTCTTTCGTGCGAAACGGCGATTTATGAGAAATGACAATAAAATTACTGTTTTAAACTTGCAAAAACATAGAAAAACGCTATTTTTAACAACTCAATCTGATAAATTCATGTTTCTTTCTTGCGAAACGGCGATTTATGAGAAATGACGATAAAATTGCTATTTTAAACTTGCAAAAACATAGAAAAACGCTGTTTTTAACTATTCAAACTGATAAATTCATGTTTCTTTCGTGCGAAACGGCGATTTATGAGAAATGACAATAAAATTACTGTTTTAAACTTGCAAAAACATAGAAAAACGCTGTTTTCAACTGTTCAAACCGATAAATTCATGTTTCTTTCGTGCGAAACGGCGATTTATGAGAAATGACAATAAAATTGCTGTTTTAAACTTGCAAAAACATAGAAAAACGCTGTTTTGAACTATTCAAACTGACAAATTCATGTTTCTTTCGTGCGAAACAGCGATTTATGAGAAATGACGATAAAATTGTTGTTTTAAACTTGCAAAAACATAGAAAAACGCAGTTTTCAACTATTGAAACTGATAAATTCATGTTTCTTACGTTCGAAACGGTGGATTTTTGTGAAATCACGATAAAATTGCTGTTTTAAACTTGCAAAAACATTGAAAAACGCTGTTTTCAACTATTCAAACTGACAAATTCATGTTTCTTCCGTGCGAAACTGCGATTTATGAGAAATGACGATAAAATTGCTGTTTTAAACTTGCAAAAACATAGAAAAACGCTGTTTTGAACTATTCAAACCGACAAATTCATGTTTCTTTCGTGCGAAACGGCGATTTATGTGAAATGACGATAAAATTGCTATTTTAAACTTGCAAAAACATAGAAAAACGCTGTTTTGAACTATTCAAACTGACAAATTCATGTTTCTTTCGTGCGAAACGGCGATTTATGAGAAATGACGATAAAATTGCTGTTTTAAACTTGCAAAAACATAGAAAAACGCTGTTTTGAACTATTCAAACTGATAAATTCATGTTTCTTTCGTGCAAAACGGCGATTTATGAGAAATGACGATAAAATTGCTGTTTTAAACTTGCAAAAACATAGAAAAACGCTATTTTTAACAACTCAATCTGATAAATTCATGTTTCTTTCTTGCGAAACGGCGATTTATGAGAATTGACGATAAAATTGCTGTTTTAAACTTGCAAAAACATAGAAAAACGCTGTTTTGAACTATTCAAACTGATAAATTCATGTTTCTTTCGTGCGAAACGGCGATTTATGAGAAATGACAATAAAATTACTGTTTTAAACTTGCAAAAACATAGAAAAACGCTGTTTTCAACTGTTCAAACCGATAAATTCATGTTTCTTTCGTGCGAAACGGCGATTTATGAGAAATGACAATAAAATTGCTGTTTTAAACTTGCAAAAACATAGAAAAACGCTGTTTTGAACTATTCAAACTGACAAATTCATGTTTCTTTCGTGCGAAACAGCGATTTATGAGAAATGACGATAAAATTGTTGTTTTAAACTTGCAAAAACATAGAAAAACGCAGTTTTCAACTATTCAAACTGATAAATTCATGTTTCTTACGTTCGAAACGGTGGATTTTTGTGAAATCACGATAAAATTGCTGTTTTAAACTTGCAAAAACATTGAAAAACGCTGTTTTCAACTATTCAAACTGACAAATTCATGTTTCTTCCGTGCGAAACGGCGATTTATGAGAAATGACGATAAAATTGCTGTTTTAAACTTGCAAAAACATAGAAAAACGCTGTTTTGAACTATTCAAACTGATAAATTCATGTTTCTTTCGTGCAAAACGGCGATTTATGAGAAATGACGATAAAATTGCTGTTTTAAACTTGCAAAAACATAGAAAAACGCTATTTTTAACAACTCAATCTGATAAATTCATGTTTCTTTCTTGCGAAACGGCGATTTATGAGAATTGACGATAAAATTGCTGTTTTAAACTTGAAAAACATAGAAAAACGCTGTTTTGAACTATTCAAACTGATAAATTCATGTTTCTTTCGTGCGAAACGGCGATTTATGAGAAATGACAATAAAATTACTGTTTTAAACTTGCAAAAACATAGAAAAAACGCTGTTTTCAACTGTTCAAACCGATAAATTCATGTTTCTTTCGTGCGAAACGGCGATTTATGAGAAATGACAATAAAATTGCTGTTTTAAACTTGCAAAAACATAGAAAAACGCTGTTTTGAACTATTCAAACTGACAAATTCATGTTTCTTCGTGCGAAACAGCGATTTATGAGAAATGACGATAAAATTGTTGTTTTAAACTTGCAAAAACATAGAAAAAACGCAGTTTTCAACTATTGAAACTGATAAATTCATGTTTCTTACGTTCGAAACGGTGGATTTTTGTGAAATCACGATAAAATTGCTGTTTTAAACTTGCAAAAACATTGAAAAACGCTGTTTTCAACTATTCAAACTGACAAATTCATGTTTCTTCGTGCGAAACGGCGATTTATGAGAAATGACGATAAAATTGCTGTTTTAAACTTGCAAAAACATAGAAAAACGCTGTTTTGAACTATTCAAAC